>CAIGQV010016734.1:4724644-4766502 GCA_903798115.1 Danio jaintianensis
CCCCCCTCAACACGTCCCTAAATCTAGTTATTTAATTATTTCCTTGTTTATTTTTTATTTTTTTATTATTATTATTATTATTTCACCTTTTATTGCCTACTTTTTTTGTTTTGTTTTTGATGTACTTTGTTCTTGTATATGTTTGAGTTGCTCTGTTAAGATCTTCAGTTTGTTATGACTGTTAAACTTTTTTTTTTGAAAAATTCAATAAAAAGACTTGTCTACTACTACTAAAGTCAGAATTGACTGAAATCATATTAAAATTGTGAACTCAATTCTAACTCAAAATGTTTGCAATCTAAAGTTTATATCTAACAATTCTGGAGAGAACATTTTTTTTAATATATTTTTTTCTGAGTTGTTTATATCTCACATTTCAAAGTTTATGTCTTACAATTATTACCCTTTTCTCATAACTGTGAAGGGGGGGACTCAGAATTGCATAAAAACAAATTATAACTATCAGATATTACACAGTTTCCCTTTTTCTGTAACAAAAACTTGACAAATCGATGCCCACAATCTCAAAACCAGAGTAATTTACTTCCATCTCCGATGTCCGAAACAAAACCTGGTGTAAAATTACAACATTACACCACACACATTATTTTAATCTGTTTCAAGATTAAAAACCCAGCATCACATTACACAACCATTACCCCTACCCACTTCCACTGGAATGATTTTATACGGTGTCCATTTTCTGAATTTGAGTTTGCATTTATGTTTAATTCCGTTTTTTAATTTGTCCCTCTTTTTTTCTGTCACATTTGTTTCTTTTATTCTCCCACATTTTTCACTCCCTGTAATGTCCTCGTTGCCCCTCCGTCCTGTCCCTCTCTGGCTGTTGTTTGTCCGTGTCCTCATATCCTGTAGTCATCAGGGTCTGGTTGCCAGGAGCAACCTCTACAGTCGACATTTCACCAGCCGAGACCTTGGGCAGTTATTGGCGGAACGGCAGAAGCTTCCAGGTAATGCGCCGCTTCAACCGCAATTAACCATTTAGCATGGTGCAATGTGATGGTTTTACAATGGTCGACATAAAACGGTAACAACCATTAGTAAACCATTAGCAGTTGTCGTGTGTGTTCCTCAGGGCTGAAAGTGTGTGACACAGAGGCAAAGGCAGAGGCAGAGGAACACAAACGCACTTCTGAAAGGTCGGCCTTTTCTCACATAAGCTTTGTGAGAGTCCGTTTCTCCAGCTGCTTGTATTGGTGTGTGTTGGAAATGAAAGCTGAGGAAAACACCAGGGATTTGCAGCGAGGTAATGACTAGGCCTCCGCAGAATCGACGCCTCCAGAATTCCACTGAAAGCCCTGCAGATTCGGATGAATTTGTTTGTTTATGTGTGCTTTAATGAGGGCTGTGGAATCAAGCGTGGCTGTTGTTATTTTTATTGCTTCTACTCGGGGTTGGGATTTGAAGCGAATCTTAACCCCGCGTGAGTATTTAGATTTGGAGTGAGTTTGTTAACATTTTTGTAGGACCTGAATTTGTGGTAGTTCTTTTTATTATTATTATTGAATGTGCATGAAAAAAATCTGGATGTTCAGAAACTGCAATGTCAACAACAAAAAAACAACAAAAAAAGAAAGTTCATGTAATGTAAAATTAAATTAAATGTTCAATGTTTTAATTAAATGTTTACTTTAAAATACATTTTAAATTATATAGTTATCGTAAAAAATAATTCATTTTTGTCATGCTTTAAAAGAAGTGCTCTTAAAAGTCTTTTAGTTATCGGAAATTGAGTTTTATTTTATTTTATTATTATTTTTTTTAAATCTGGAGGTTCAAATACTGCAATGTTAACAAAAAAAAGAAAGTTTGTGTAATGTAAAATTAAATTAAATGTTCAATGTTTAAATTACATGTTTACTTTAAAATACATTTTAAATTATGTACTTATTGGAAAATAATTCGTCTTTTTGTCATAATTTAAAAGAAGTGCTCTTAAAAGTCTTTTAGTTATCGTAAATTGAGTGTTTTATTTTTTATTTTTTTGAAAAAAATCTGGATGTTCAGATACTGCAATGTTAACAAAAAAGTTAAGTTCATGTAATGTAAAATTAAAAATTAAATGTTCAATTTTTAAATTAAATTAAATGTTTACTTTAAAATACAATTTAAATTATATAGTTATTTATCGTAAAATAATTCATTTTTGTCATGCTTTGTCATTTAGTTATCGTAAATTGAGTTTTTTTATTGAATTTTTTAATTCAAAGACATTTTTTTAATCAACTAAATTTTAACAGAATCCAAGCATCTAAACAATAACATTTGAATGCAGCTTTTTTTCTGATTTATAAAAGACACCACTAAAATGTTTTTCAGAGCAACACTGGTTTATATAGCAAAACATTCTTGTCTGCCATATTTAGAACCATAAACATTTTATATTAAATGTTTAAACACTCTAATTAAGTCTAATAGACATCTAAACATAGCCTGTTCAAAACAAAGCTAAATTTGGACTGTCAGAGAAAATCTAATAGATGTCTAAGAATAGCCCAAAAACTAGACTAGTCATCAAATAACACAGGAATAAATGATTACACGTGAAGTCTGTCTAATCTGTGGTTTTGATGACTAGTCTAGTTTTGGGCTATTCTTAGACAGCTATTAGATTTTCACTGACAGCCCAAATTTTGGCTTGTTTTGGCCAGTCAAACATAGATGGATTATAGACGTCTGTTAGATGTCTATTAAACACAAAATTGCTTGGTGAGTAAATACTCTTTATAAACTAATTAATTGTAATTTTTAATCATTGAACTTTATATTTAATCCATTTTCTGACCAAAACGTTTTTAATAATGGTTTAATGAATATATTTAAAATATAAACATTTTATTTTAATGTACAATTCACGCTATTAACTAACCATTAACTAAGACTTTTAGCTCAAGAAACTACTAATTAGCTGCTTATTAATAGTTAGTAATATAATACTTGGGTTTAGGTATTGGGTAGGATTAGGGATGTAAAATAAGATCATACTTTATAAGTGCTAATAAACAGTTAATAGCTTAATAATAGGCAGGTAATAAGCCAGTAGCAAATGGTGTGAATTGTTACCTAAACTAAATCGTTACCATAAAATTTAGTGTTGTAAACTTTGTTACTGTGTATATCCCAGCTTCAGTTATGACACTTTCAATCACAAATACTCTCCCATGGCCTCATGGGACCATAAAGAGTCCATTGAATGTGCACTGAAGTAATACAGTAGGTCATCTGAGTACTTTTTAATTACCATAATTTGAACATATTACCAGATTCACATTCTATTTAGTAGGGAAGTATGCATTTTTTTCAATGCAGAATACAGAAATCTGATTTATTATTATAGTTTTTTTTAAAAGTCATTATAATTGATTATAATTTTTATTATAATTAATATTTTTTATCGTAATTTACACCAACCCAGACAATATATCACTTCAATCTATAAAAAATGTCAATAAAAGTCAATTTTTTCAAATTTTACAACATCAAAAGCTTTTGGAGGAAAGATCAAAGTCCCATAATGCAATTCAAATCCTAAATAAGTAAGAAAAACATGAATCACAAAATACGGAAAACTGTCAATTTACAGATATTTTTACAGTGTGCAACTAAGAGTCTAATTCTCTCAGTCAGATTAAGATCTGCTGTATTTACCATATTTGTCTTCAACACCGACTATAGAAAATGCTGTATATTCTGCGTGGGCCTAGTCATGACTCAAAAATACAATAATATATGCATGTACCTATTTTAATGAATTTGCTCTGATGCGAGATTGATTTCACTTCTTTTCTTCTCAACCTTGGCCTTGTACTTGATTCTCCTGAAAGCTTCATCTTTACTGCAGAGTTTTCCGCTTCTTTCTCTCCATCATTTAATGTTTTTCTCCTCCAGACCGCATTTTCAAAGCCAGGTTGTGTCCCTTCCAATGCTTGCCGGTCCCCAGAAAGATGATCTTCAGGATCAGACCTCCATAGCAGAAGATCCACACACTGAGCCGAAGACCACTAAAGTGTTGCAGAAAACAGCAGACGACTGGAGAAAAGGTGAAGCCTCTGAGCTCTCGAGGGCTGGAGGAAGAGGCGGATGGTCTTGGACGGTTGGAGAGAGTCGATGTACGGCTCAATGGGTCCGACAGAAACAAGAGTATCGCAGTACACGACCCTGGTGATGGGATGCCATTGAAATGATTTGTACAGTTGAAGTCAAAATTATTAGCCTTCGTGTGAATTTTTTTTTTTCTTTTTCAAATATTTCTCAAATGATGTTTAACAGAGCAAGGAATTTTTCACAGTACTATTTCCTACAATACTTTTTCTGCTGGAGAAAGTCTAATTTGTTTTATTTTGTGAAGAATAAAAGCCGTTTTTTAAACCATTTTAAGGTCAATATTATTAGCCCTCTTAAGTAGTATTTGTTTTCAATTGTCTACAGAACAAACCACTGTTAAACAATGACTTGCTTAATTACCCTAACTTGTCTAATTAACCAAGTTAAGCTTTTAAATTGCACTTTAAGCTGAATACTAGTATCTTGAAAAAATCTAGTAAAATACTATGTTCTGTCATCATGGCAAAGATAAAAGAAATTAGTTATTAAAACTATTATGTTTAGAAATGTGTTGAAAAAAATATTTTCTGTTAAATCAAAATTGGGGGAAAATAAAATAAACAGGAGGACTAATAATTCTGACTTCAACTGTAGCTGCTCCTAAATCATATACTACTTGAGTAGGTACTACATTTGAATTAGAAACTACTTCAGGACTGTTCGAAAAATAGAGTGGAATGAATGGAATTTGGACCTACTACATCCGCCATTTTGTCATTATCAAGACCTACCTCCTTCAAGTACGTCACTTCATTCCCATTCATAAACTCTCTTCCATTGCCTCATGGGGTAGTAAAGTGTCCATTGGAGTAGTAGATCATCCGGGTACTTTTCACCTTCTGTTCTTCGAATACTATGGGTGCGTCTCAATCAGCTCCCTTGCTCCCTATGTTGTGAGTCAGTAGGTCGTGTACACAGATTCTAGTGACTTCAGTGAGCTTGGTTTACTAGACATTGGTACACTGAGCGTGACATAAGAACATCCTCATTGAAACTGAAATTTATGAATAGCAACGTAACATATTTTAATAGTATAGTATTTGTATAATAGATAAATAATTTGATTGTTTCATATGCCAGCAACATTTCAACCATTAATCACTTATAAATGTTTGCTAGATTGTTCTGTACCTGTCTAAAGATATTAAATTATGGTTAAATATAAATCGATAACGGTTTGATGCCAACCCTACGAGCACTTGACAAGATGATGCCAACCATCCGAGATCTTCAGAGGACAACAAACACTTAATACACAAATACACTTCACTGAACATGTATTACTATTACATGTAAATATTATTTCATTTGGAAAGACACTATATAACTGCAGGTTAACTACATGTATATACTGCCAACCCTTTATACGACTCCTTAACTGTTCTAATTTGGATTGTAATGTAATGATGACCTTTTGTGAAGCTTCATTGAACAATATTTATTGTGAAAAGCGCCATACTAGTAAACTTCAATTGAATTTCTTTAAAAAAAAAAAAAAACGTTGAGTTGTTTGTCGAGTGAGTTTGGTTCACACGCATCAGAATCTGTGAATTTTGTTACATAATGATGTTCTTCTTGATTTTCACAGTGCATTGTGGGATTTTTCAGGGAGCAAACATTTCAGTGCGTTCCAAATGGGATATATCGCCCTCCAGAGTGAAAACAGTAACGGCCGCCATATTGAAGTGTTGTTCCTAACCAAAGTGCAGCTGAAAAATGGCCACTTTGAAGGGCACTATAGAATGAGGGATTTTTCCGTTGCGCAGTAGAAAAGTTGTTTGGCGTCACACACTGTGTTTCATTTGTAAAGTCTCATCCCTATGCCCTAATCCCTTCGAAGCTGTCACTCCGGAGGGTAAACCCTTTGAAGGGATTAGGGCATAAGGATGAGCACTTCTGAATGGAACACAGTGTCAGGTCACTGGAAGAATTTTTAGATTGAGACAGCCTTTAAAATGGCCAACTCCCTGACGAGTGATCTGACTACTGAACAAGGGAGCTGATTGAGACACACCCTGTGAATTTGGACATACTACTCGGCACACATACTGCTTTTTCGCATACTATATAGTGGAGAAGAATGCGATTTCAGATTGACCAATAGTTGACCCGAAAATATAAATGGGGTGTTTACCATCAGGGCTTCCAAGATGTACATTGCTTTCATTGGTAAAACATTAAAGAAGATTGAAACTGTGGTCTATGGTGATTTTAAAATGCAAGTCAACTGATGCCTTCACTTTTAGTCAAAAACGCACATTCAGGCAACATGAAATTAATCCCAATTTCTCCTGATGATATACTAAGGTCATATAAAGTGATGTGATCTGTCTGTTTGATCATTCAGTTTGTTTTTTCATGATGGGTGCATAGCAGAAAAACTTGACAGATTACATGCAATAATGTTGTAATCAATGTTTTGTTTCTTACCCAGCCTCATCATTTTGCTTCAAAAGACATGGAATTAACTTTGTGTGGCCTGCGTCTTTGTTTCCGACTGTCAAAATGATGAAGCTCATTGACTTGCTTTTTATCAATTACTAAAGACTATTGGTGGCGTTATAAATAATAATAATAAACCTACATAATCATATTTATATTAACTGAAGGAAGAAAGTCACCTAAATTTTGTATGGCCAAAGGATGATTCAATTAATAACCAGTTTACATTTTGGAGTGATCTGAAATGAACATTGCAAAAGGATCTAGAAGTGGAAGTAAAACAATTGAAAAAATGATTTAAAGAATTTTTATTAAACAACAAAAATTTTAAAAGAATGAAAACAACATCAGCAGCCATTTGCAACTGTCAGATTTGTGCTTTTAAGACTTTATGTTTTACATTTCTCTTTAAAATGTCTTATTTATAAATATTTCCGCTATTAATTTAATGGCTTGTGCTTTTATAATCAGTTTTGTAATCATATCATTTATAATGTTTTTCAAAAACAGCTCTATGCAAAAAAAAAAAAAAGTACAGACATTTTCACTGAAAATTTAATTAAATGGATGAAAATTTGTTCTAGTTGATTCATTTCTACGCCGCCTTCGAACAACATAAATACTTCTACAGTCAATCTGATGCTCATTCTCGTACACTGATCACATAATTACATCATTCCCTTGTGGAAATCATTTATACCGTACACAAAACAAACAGAAAAAACCCTTGGAAACATCAAACCAAGGACATTAGTGCACACGCCTCTTAACAGCGTGTCAACATGTACCGTCTGGAGCATCTCAGTCACAGCAGACATTATGAACATCGTCAAAATACATGAAAAGCACATCACATGTCTTCACTGTAAAGCCGAAAATTGAACATGTAAGATGCACGCTTTTGATGTGTGCGTTTATCTGGAGTATACAGTTCCGAAATGTTCCCTCTTAGATATTTGAGGTGACTGTTTTTGCTCTTTATAAGATGTTCTTGGAAACGTATGAGTTGGTGTTTGCTCAAGCAGGTTTCACATCTTAAAGGGATAGTTCACCAAAAATGAACATTTCTATTCACCCTCAAGTGATTTCAAACCTATATAAGTTTCTTTATTCTGTTGAACACAAAAGAAGATATGTTGAAGAAAGCTGAAAACCTGTAACCATTGACATCCATAGTAGGAAAACAAAAATACTATGGAAGTCAATGGTTACAGGTTTTCAGAATTCTACAAAATATCTTCTTTGGTGTTCAACAGAAGAAAGTCGAACCAATTTGGTACAACTAAAGGAGTGAGAAATTTGACAGTTTGGGGTAAAACTTCCTTTTTTTATTTATTTTTTTTACTTCAGTTTATTTTACTTGGATTTTCTCTCCACTGGTTAGAAAACAGATATTTGACAGACGTGTTTCTTCAATGTATATCAGGTCAGAAATAACGTTATATTAAAAAGAAAAATATACTGAGGAATGTTGTGGGGAAAAAACTGCCAATTCATAGTATTTCCAATTCATGACTGCCATTCCATAGTATTTTCTAAATATTTTTTTATGTACTGAAAAACATCCAGAAGAAGACGACAGTTAAAGGGTTAAAACCACTTGAGTGAGAGTAAATGATGAGGAAATTTTTGGTCACCTAATGTTTAACTAATTAATATTATCTGTGCCAAACTTATGGCATTTTACATTTAAACTATGTCATTTAAAAAAGAAAAAGAAAAAAAGAATACATTACAGGGTAGGACTAATATTATGACCAAAAAAAAAGTTTATTATTGTGATGTTACAGTGTGGTCACACTGCTGCCAGCAAAAGCCTCATTCACTCTGGCTGCTCTGCCGTTGCCACTGACCATCAAACACGTTTTCTAACAGCCTACTTTACAATCTGGGAAACCCACCATAGCAATAATAAACCTCTGCTTTAGTAGACTAGTAAAATCTGATAGGTTGCTGCCGAAATGCACCATAGCTCATTACCCTTAAGTTGGCCTGATTTTAATCTCCTCGATGTCCAGACTATCCAGATGTGCCGTGCCACTTTTGGCAGAGCTCATCTCAGGCTCCCATTGAAAGTGAATAACTTCCAGCTACTTTGGTGTGTTCATCAGTGGTGATCAATTTACTTTTCAGTTAATACATACGGTTATCCACATATGGGACACATAATGGCAGTGATGTTTTAACAGAACTCAGCCTCACTAAAATCAAATACAAGGCCCATATCTGGGCCACAAAAAATGCTTGTGCTTGACAGGCACTGGCTAAAAGGATGTGGGCCACTTCTGGGCCAGAGAACACAAACTAATCTGGGCCACATCTTAGCTGCAGATTTGGGCCAGATCTGGGCCAAAGGAAATTTACTGACTGGCAATGTGATCGTACGTTAACGCGAAGACCCAGGCTAGTAAACGTCTTCAACTACATGTTGAAATTAGACTAACACTAAAACATGAACATAAAACCATCACTTCACAAACAGCTTTTAATTGGTTAATTTTGTTAGAAAACACACAAACGTTTTCAAACATCAATGGCAACTATATTGCAGCCAGAGCATATGACGCTCTCACTGGCGGTGCTGTGAATGCACAGCATTGTTGGCAGCAAATTTTGACACTCTCGCTGGCGCCGCTGTGAACGCTCAGTCAACCAGAATACAATGTTTTTGAGTTTGTTAAAAACAAAAAATGACATTATAATCTGGCTAACCAGGCAAAAATGATTCATGGTGTTAAACAACATTGCAAAACTAAAAAAAGTGGGGGAAGCAAAGTTTTCTATTATAGTTGAACTTGTGATTGGTTATAAATAACAAATCGGATTCAACCCATACAGATCTATAATCACGACATCATCATAGATAAACTGTAAATCTTACATTCTTGGAGATATTTTTGGTGCCATTTGTCCTACAAGCATCTGTTAATTTCGACCCTGGACTTTAGTCATATATTCTTCACATTTATAATAGATATTATAATACAGCTGCGGGCGACGCGGTGGCACAGTGGGTAGCACAATCGCCTCACAGCAAGAAGGTCGCTGGTTTGAGCCTCGGCTGGGTCAGTTGGCATTTCTGTGTGGAGTTTGCATGTTCTCCCCGTGTTCGCGTGGGTTTCCTCCGGGTGCTCCGGTTTCCCCCACAAGTCCAAAGATATGCGGTATAGGTGAATTGGGTAAGCTAAATTGTCCGTAGTGTATGAATGTTTCCCAGTGATGGATTGCAGCTGGAAGGGCATCCGCTGCGTAAAACATATGCTGGATAAGTTGGCGGTTCATTCCGCTGTGGTGACCCCAGATTAATAAAGGGACTAAGCCGAAAAGAAAATGAATGAATGAATAATACAGCTGCAAGAGTTCAATTTGCAATCACAAAATTAAGAAAAACAACAGTGTTATGCTAATTTGTAATGCAACTCAATACAGTCATTTTGCAAGTCCATTTAAAATTCTCATTCTTATATTAATTTCCTATTTGTGGCTCCTTCTGGTTTAAATATAACTATTTATGGGGAACTTCTAAAAATAAGTACTTATTTTTAGTACCAAGAACAAGTCATTAGCATGCCTTTATAAGTGTGCACTCAGAATTTTCTGACCTTGATGTCCTGTCACTGAACAGCCCATTCTTGCCAGACGTGTTTTTCCCTTTGTTGCCTGTCAACATGCCATTTAATTCTTTATATCCGCCAGTGGTGTTTTTTCTTTTTCAGTGCAGCAACTGAGTAAAGTCCGAACTGAAGTAGTGAAAAACGTAGCACCTCATTCTCCATTTTGCATCACCCTTAAGAAGCTGCATTCAAGTTTAAGACAATCGCATCATCCCTGCTCATCTGTTTCCCTTTTTATTCCATTAAAACGTTCTTCAGTAGTTAAGATGATTTTTTTTTTCATCAAATGTTCTCAACGGGACAGTGTCCATTCAGTTTTAAGCCACTTTTGGACACTCTGCCCAAACTTGATTTAATATGAATCCCTCAGTAGTGTTTCGTAGATTTCCGACTGGAGAAAACGGGGGTAAGAGTCCATTTCCAGAAGGCCGTAGATGCGTTTTTGGGCATGTGTGAGAGAGGTGTGAGACGGGGCTTTCAACAGCGTTTGGGTCAGTTCTCTTGTCTTCCAGTCCAGGTTCACCTGAAGATGATGGGAGATAGAAGATGATAAAGGAGTCGTTAAATCAAAAAAGTAATATACTGATGGTTGTCCAAGTATTTTTTTTTTCCTATTTTAACAGACATCATGCTCCAAACATGACCAAATATCTGTTTTTTTTATTTTTTTTTATTTAAAAGAAATATGCAATAATTCATGGTAACGTTGAATGATGAAAGTATCTACAACATTTATTTAATTTATAAAAGAGTGCATTAGCATTTGTTCACATCTGCAGATTCCAGGAGCATTTTTCCCCATTTATGTTTTGCATAAGGTAAAAAAAAACAAAAAACTTTTGTTGTGAATCACATTACAACCTTTGATTTGAGATCAATCATGGGAAACATAGTTTATCTCAAAAGGTCATGATCCACACTCATTGAGTAATTGCATTTTTATTTCAAATTCTTCGAGAAATAAAACCACAAACATTTTGGCTCAACACCTTCCTCATTGTGTAACATCATTTTTCCTCACAAAGTGAAGTTTCACAAACTAATTTTGAGAGAAGCACGTAATATGATTGATTGTGGCTGGTCTCTCATCTGTAATCATTAGCAAACCAATCGGATAATTCCAAACTCATTATATAAAAGCCTGTCTAGCCTTACTCCCTTATCTTCGTTGTTTGAAGAATCCCCCATCTCCCCCTTTTCTCCCTTACCAGGGGGAGCTCTCGAGAACTACCTGATCTCGTACCCCCTTACATGTTCATTGAACAGGCGGGAGCCCTGGGTTCAATTATCTCAGAGCTCAGGGTTCTCTCCCGGGACAGCATGCCAAACCTGCTATTATTATCAAGCAATATCTAAATGTGAACTCTTGAATTTTGCTATTAAACAATTGTTTTCAAAATAAGTTTAATTCATGCAAACAGTTGGGTTCAACAAAGCATATACAATCGATTAAAAACCTTGGAAAAAAAATACTATAGAACAAAATATATAATTATAAATAATATCCATCTTTCTATCTTTATCCATCTAAAATTATCCATCCATCTTTTGAATTAAAAAAAGCAAGCAAAACTCATTCCACACTGTAAAAACAGAAGTTAATTACCAGTAGCTTGTGGTTCATCAGTGTTTTCCATTTATTTATGCTTTTGAATTGCATGATCTCTTCTGTTGCCATATATTCACTTTGTTTTATCAGGGTTTCTGCAGGTTGCATCAAGTCAAGTCTTAGACCTTTTTAAGATCATTATTAATGAAAGTTCAGACAGGGCTAAACACTAAGGATTTTGTTCTAGTGGAAAAAGAAAAGATTTTTACTGTTCTCATCAAAACAATTCAAAATGTTATTTCTTAGCCACATATTTTAAATAATGTGTCAAAACAAGCAAACTCTGGATGCACTTTTCTTTCAACATAACATTTCTTTAAAACGTTTTTAAAACTATAATAAGCTAAATATATGCACAACTGTCTGTCCAGGTCAGTGTCCTTACCATAATTAAATGGAGAACTATTATTGGTCAACTAAAACCAAAACTATATTGGTAAATAGAGTTCAAATTAAACATTTTGTTAAAAGTTTTGTTGGTGTCGGCCTGATTGAGTAGCTTTTCATGGACATAGGAAAATTAAGACCTGTTTAAAATGATTTAAGTCCTACGACACAATATTTCTGTAAATGTAAGACTTTTTAAGGCCTAAAATTTAGTTTTTGCTATTTAAGATCCCGTGGACACCCTGTTTAAAACAGACAGTGGGATTGTCAAGCTCCAAAATGTTCTATTTTTCAATTAATCGTTTTACATTTCAACATGTTTGCAGTCATGTTTAGACTTGTGTGAGGAAAAAGCTAAATTTGAAAATTCTTCAGAAATTGCAAAAATTATAAACTGCAAAGGCAATTTAGAAAAGCAGATGGTCCATCAATGACAGTCAGCTTAACTCAAAAGCCCTGCATGTAAACAATGGCTAAGGAATGTACCATACTGCTACATTTTTTTAAGTTTAGGGTTCAGCAGCCCGGTCTGCATTTATTTTCATTCTATGGGAAAGACCAGCTTGGACATTTTGAGTCTAATATTTGTTTATGCAGTAATCCAGCAAACAAACAACCAACCAACTGTGGATAAACCTACCTCTCTGGGAGAAGACTGCGCGATGTAGGTCTCCAAAATCATTTTTGCGCGCCTCTGCAGGGTGAATTTGTTGGATGAATTTTTGTATTGCTCACAGGCCACATGGAACTGCAGATTTTCCTCGCTGAACTCAGACCGCAGGAACGCTTCAAAAACCGAGAATCCCACTGAAACACAAGTGAGATCAGAAACAACCTTAAAGATCCGCTGAAGCACATTTAAATGCAGCTTTGCTCAATGTGGGACAGTTTCAACTGGAACAAGATAACAGGATGAGACATATCAAGTAGATCCTCTTCTTTATAAAAACAATAAAATAATGGCCAATAGCATTTTGTTTATATATCACAGCTATGCCCGAGTCATTTAACTAAAGCACATCAGACTCAAGACAGATACAGTCTATAATAGCCATGCTGGATCTGGGTTGACTGCATGACAAATAGGAATATAATTAGTATTGTTGTCATATAAAATGCAGTAAATGGTTAAACATTTATTTGTCTTCCATGGACCTCTTGTTATAAAACTGCTGTACATTCAGTATATGTCCTATGGTGTGAGTGTCTCAAGCATAGTTCAATAAATTATAGCTCTTATAAATTAAAAAGGAAATCGTAAAATCATTCATAAATACCCCATTGGCTATTTTAGTAAATGGCTTAACTAGTAAAAACATTTTTCATCCGTATATTTCTAAAAACATAGGTACTTTATACATTTTGTCACTGAAAACCATGGTAATAATATTAAATCAGTAATTACACTGAAGCCCCCCGTGAAGCCCATGATCTTGTTTTTGTTTCAGAGTTTCTTCACATGTAACTTTTTTTGCAATAACTATAGAATTCAGTTTTACTGTCCTTTGCTGGGACACCATATTGGAAATATCCAACAAGTTATGGAGAAAAAAAAGACAAATCTCTCATGCTATCTGTATATTATTAAGAGATTTTCATAATTTTGATGTCACACCATAGAACATATTTACATTACAGTTCAGTAAAAAGTAAAATAAAAATAAAAACTTGATAAAGTATGTGGCTCCTTATTTTTTCCTCAAACAGACTTCAAACTCATTCATTCATTTTCTTTTCAGCTTAGTCCCTTTATTAATCAGGGGTCGCCACAGCGGAATGAACCGCAAATTTATCCAGCATATGTTTTACGCAGCGGATGCCCTTCCAACTGCAACCCATCACTGGGAAACACCTATACACTCCCATTAACACACATGGACTACGGAAATTTTTTAGCTTACCCAATTCACCTATGGTGCATGTCTTTGGACTTGTGGGGGAAACCGGAGCACCCAAAGGAAACCCATGCAAACATGGGGAGAACATGCAAACTCCACACAGAAATGCCAACTGACCCAGCCGAGGTTCGAACCAGTGACCTTCTTGCTGTGAGGCGACAGCGCTACCAACCGCGCCGCCCAGACTTCAAACTAAATATAACAATTTTTCTCAGTGTTTTCAAATGGGTCCGATATGTTTTTTGGTCCATGCCAACTTTTATATATGATCTGCTCTGCTCTGCTACATCTCTGGACCAGAGCAGACTGTGTGTGTGCACTACAGCAGTTCTTATTATATAACGCAAAACCAGACTTCATTCACCCTAATAGAAATTATATTTACACTGTCTGAATCTTTTATCCATTATATCCTGCAACATGTGCCATTCACCATATGTAATATTATGATTGTGATTAGCAGATTTAATATTGAATATCCTAGTCTTCTGTATGGTGACTGTGCAATGCATTTCCCTGCTTTGGGTTTGTCATAGAGAGTGTACATTTTGAGGGTTTCTCCCCTCTCTGTTGCGACTAAAGGCCGGGACACACCAAGCAGATGGTTGGCTGTTGGACAGCGTTGGACCAGATGCAGCTGACGCAAGGCGACGAAAATGTTTTTGATGCTGCTAGTTCTTTGATGACAGCTTTGTGTGTGCCCAGTTTTAATAAAAATGGAGGAGTTCTGATCAACACTGTGTTAGCTATCATATATTATCTTATTTTTATATTTTAAATGATTATATTTACAAGTGTTTAGGTGAACCCTAGGTGCGTGAACTCTTGGTTACATGTGAATGCAGGACACTTCAGATACTAGAAAGCATTTGATTGGTCAGATAATGCAGGTCATAAAAAACATAAATAAAATAAAAATCACTGATCAATATTGACAGAAGTGAGAAACTGCACATTTCAAAGGCTTATATCTTCTAAATGAAAATTTTGTCACTGTTTTGGATCACACTAGCTTATGAAAACCTTATATAACCCAAAAAATATTTTGATTTCAGGGGGACTTACAGTATAGGTGACCATAGGTTAAAATGGATAGGAGATTAAAATGTGGAGTCCCACAAGGTTATATTCTGGCACCTCTCCTGTTCAACCTTAATATGCTCCCACTGAGCCAAATAATGAGAAAGAACCAAATCTTTTACCACAGCTATGCTGATGATCACCTATGACTACAGTCCTATTGATGAAACAGTTGGATGTGCCAAAACTTTTGTCAGTAAAACAAAGACAAAACTCATTTGCATTTGGAAACAGAGACAACAATCTCAAGGTGAATGCGTACCTTGACTCTAGGGGTCAAACAACAAAAACAAATCAAGTCAAGAATCTGGAGTCAGATCTTAGTTTCAGTTGTCATGTCAAAGCAGTAACTACATCAGCATATTATCTCAAAAACATTCCAAAAATTATATGCTTTTTTTTTTCAGTGAGGTTTCTTGCACGTTTTTATCACCAGTAGGGTGAATTACTGTAATAGACTCCTCACTGACCTTCCCAAAAAAACAGTCAGACAGTTGCAGCTCATCCAGAATGCTGCTGCGAGGATTCTGACCAGAACCAGAAAATCAGAGCACATCACACCAGTCCTTAGGTCTTCTGTACACTGGCTTCCAGTTATATTCAGAATATATTTTAAAGTATTACTGCTTGTTAATAAATCACTAAATGGCCTAAGACCTTGCTGAATACACTGAATACAAGCCTAACAGATCACTCAGATCATTAGGATAGAGTAAATTAGAAACCCCAAAAGTTCACTCAAAGCAGGGTGAATCTTCTTTCAGCTACTACGCCACCCACTGCTGGAACTAGCTTTCAGAAATGATCAGATGTTCTCTAACAGCAGGCACATTCAAATCAAGACTTAAAACACATCTGTTTAGCTGTGACTTTACTGAATAAGCACTGTGCTACATCCAACAGATCACATTATTTGTGTGTGTCTTTATTTATTCCTTTTGGTCCCACTTTATATTAAGTGACCTTAACTAATATGTAGTTAAGGTCACTGAAACTAATAATTCATTACAATGTACTTACTGTGTAAACACATGTTTTTACATTGCACTTATGCTTGATTAAATACCTGCATGTAATTACACCTGTAATTCATTTCTGTAATTACACTGTTGACCATCCCTTACACCTTAACCCACCCTTAAAATTACCCATACCACCAAACCTTCCCTAACCATACCCAAATCCCACCTCCATAGCACCAGAAATGTTCTACAATACATTATGAACACATTAAGGACATTGTATTTATATTTATATTTTGATGTAAGTACATAATAGTTAAGGCCACTTATTATAAAGTGAGTCCTTTTAAACCTGTTTTAACACATTTAAATCATTTTAATAATCATTTCATGCTTATTTTAATATTCTTGTTTATGTAAAGCATTTTGAATTACCATTGTGTATGAAATCTGCTATATAAATAAACTTGGCCTGCTTTGGTGATGGAAAAAAACAGCTATGTGTGTTTAGCGGCTCAGATGACACATTCACATACAGGTAGGGGGAAAAAAATACTTTTGAAGTCAATACCTTGAAGGTTTGTCTCACAATCACATACCTTCCCTCACTTAGAGTTTTCTCAAAATTCTTTAACTATGTGTTGCGACACTCTTGAGATAGAAGCAGGACGGGGGCAGGGCACTGGAGTTACAAAATCTCAAACGGTCTAGACACCAGAACACACCCACCATACAATTCAGAAAATCTGATCTTTTTTTTCTTACAATATTAAATGAGATACCAGAAAGGTTGGAGGGTTGAGCTAATCATATTTTAAACAAATTACACAAATGATGTATAATACTAGCAAAAATGGAATGAGATCGTTTACTTCTCTCCCATCATGCTGTAGAAATAGTCCAAAAGATATTACTTAATGGATGTCACAATATAAAGTTTTTTTTCTTCATGCAAGTGTGGGAAATTTATGATGCAACAGTATAGACCCATTTCCAAGTTTCTCAGTAGCGGAAGGCGTCATGGTTGGGTAAACTTAGAGCGCAGTGAATTGGAGAGTACGACAAATAATTTTTTTACAATGCTATTTGCTGAAATAATAAAAGAAAAACTCCACGATGGTGTTATCAAGACTTTCAGAAAAAGGAAAAAAATTGTGTGAGACTGATGACGGCAGCCAGAAGAGAGAACAACGTCAAATTTACTCTCAGCCCCGTAGAGCCCACTGCATTAGAAACACCTCGCATAAGCGGTAATTCGTTTTTTGTAATTTGACGCAAAGATGATATAGTACATTCATAAATGCATATAAATGTTCATATGTTTAAAAAAATATATAATCAAAATATTAAAAACTTTCAAGGATTTAAAATTATGATGACTGTTAAACACTTTATAACAGTCTTGTGAAAAGGGAACATTGATCCATTGAAGTTCAAGTCATAAATATAAAATTTTACAGTTTTTTGTAAACAAAAAAAACAACTTTTACAATAGTATATAAATTCAACAGATTATTGGATTTAGAAAAACTATGAGTTATTTTTGTATAATCGAGATACTATTACATGCTATTATATTATACACTACTTTGAATTAATTGTATTTTTAGATTTTCCATTTAACTTTTTAACTGTAAAAAACATTTGCAGTGTTTTAGTTTTTTTAAGGTTTGTAAAAATGTATAGATTTTCTTTTAGTTTTGGTATTTAAGTGGATCTAAAAAAAAGCTTTGTTGCCAACTATTTGAAAAAAAAAAAGCTGAATATCTTGCAATATATAATTTAGGCAACATTTGTTTTATAGCATAGCATGTATTTAAACATGAAAACAATTAAATGTATTCCGTTTAAAAACTTTTTTTTTTAAATCAACAGATTTATGATGATTCTAAGCAACAAAATGTAAAAACCTTTGAGTTAAAGCAACTTTAAAATCTTCAGTCTATTAACAACTACAAATCTAATACTTCCCTCTCTGCAAAACATGCTATTTATGACTATTTAATTTTTTTTTTTTATTCATTAAATAACTCCTATTTATGGGGATAATTAGTTTCCAAATTAGCAAGTGTGGTGACAGAAAGAACTGAAATTCCCAATCTATATTATACTTAGTCTCAAATGTTCAGTAGCTGCAAACTGTGCTGCATGAGAATATTATTAGATTTTACGATGCCTGTCAACACTAATAAATTGCTTTCAAGGGGCAGAACAAAAATCACATTAGGATTAATAACAATCTTCTCTTTTTAATCGCTGTTTGAGAGACGGACACGAAGTGCTGTTAATCATTATGTCCTATTAATTACTAAAAGGAAATTACTGGGAGCATGACGTTTGGAGTCAAGACAAGTGTAACCCTATCCAGCATTTGTCCACTGTTTACACAAGCTTTACTACTAATAAAAGTTTCTTAGATGTAATTTGTTCTCTGAACAGGAAGTTTGTTGTGCTTTTCATTCTAACATTTGAGGTCAGGTATAATAATCATTAGTGCTTTCTAGGGCAACTCTTATTATTATTATTATTATTATTACTATTAAATGCCCAAAATCCACATACAGTACATTCTGAATTTGTGCTTCAAAGATGAGTCATACCTCAAGATGTGCATTAAGAAGAGATGTAATAAAAACTAATAATGTTTGGCTGGTGAAAAAAAAAAAAGAGGCCAAAAATCCTATAACCTCAAGGGACTTGACTCATATCTAAAGACCTTGAAAATCTAAAAATGTAAGTGCTTTAGTTTGAATCTGTGCAATTGCACGTCATCGCTCTCAGCCTCTGGGGGAAAAGTTCATTACTGCTTTATCTTGTTTCTTAATTTCATGTTGTTTGGGAATTCTCCGGAAACTTGTGCCTGAAGCTACACAAATGGTTCTACAAATGTTAGAAGGAAGTAGTTTCAAGGGTGTTTCAATGATGTAATACAGAACCACCGATTTACCACCAAGATGACCTACACTACCGTTTAGAAGTTGCACTTGTTAAATCAAATATACAGTTTTTATAGAAGTAAAATTGTCAAACATTGTTTAAATTTAAAATAACATTTGCTTTTATTTATATATAAATTCATAAAAACATATATAATCATATATACTGTATATGTATATGAATTTATATTTATTTATTTATATATACAAAATATCTAGAATAGATAATAGCTATAAATAAAGCCAAGATAAGCCAGTAGAATGAACTTGTCAACCCATCTTACTGGATGACATTGAGGAACATATCGAGATGATCTCAGACCAATGAGAGTTGTACCCACATATGATTTGCATAATCGTATTTTGGAATTTTGCCATTTTAATGCGAACCAAAACAAGAGGACACTGCAACACTGTCAAACAAATCACAGTTTTGTTTGACCCTGAACGTATGAAGTAATCTTACCCTAATCAGAACAGTAGTGTAGCTACATGATCTATCAGTCCTCTCTGCACGTAACATTTTCATTAAGACAACATTTCAAGCATGAACGGGCAGTTGGCCACAAATATCTTGATTTCCAAGAACAGCGTTCCAGGTCAAAGTTGGTAGAACAACAGCTTTTCATGAGCATGTGACGCTATGGTGTCTCGCAAGCGTCCTTTGACCAGCTGCCCGGCGACTCAAGCAGTTTATAAAGGAGTGCTCACCTCTGCTGGCCAGCAAAGTTTCAAGGGACTTGGCCCAGCTTTCCACTTCTTTCCTGCTGAGTCGACCTCTGCCATGGCCAACCTGACTCCACTGCCGGAGGAAAGGCATTCGAGAACGCTTCTCTTTCGTGCTGAGAGAAACAAGAGGGTGAGAGGATACAGTACGTGACAAAGATGCTCACTGAAAAATGTGTGGAATCAATAACACTGGGCCAAAACAGGGGACTGGGAGGAGTTTTGCAAGAGTTGGACAAAGAATAGGCCAAAAGCAAAAGAGCACAAAAATGTGATTTGATTATTTGCGAAGGAGATGTCTTTTACCTGGTTGCGTTCTCTCTGTGCTCTCTCAAATTCGTATGCGAGGAATGTGGAGAATTCTGGTGTGGAAAAAATAAAATAAAGGTCATTGATACGCATGATGATAATCGGCTTGGTTCAAAATGTTCCATGACTTAAACAAATGTCATAACAGTGTTTCATCATGGAAACCTTTCTGACAAAGCCAGATATATCAGATGCCAAAATATTCCAGAAAATGAAAGTTTTAACTGTATCACTTGCACTGTCACAATATACAAACATACACACACACATTTTGCATTATTAGTGTGATTCCCTTATACAAAACTAGAACATCCAGTTCCTCTCTCGCTGTTTGGTTCTCCTTTTGCTGTTTGGACAAAGCAACATTATATCTCAAGGGGTAGAACTGAGTACAAGTGAGCTTTACTAATTGTGTAATCCAAAAGCATTTGTGGCTTTTCACATCATCGCACTTGGCTTGTGGATTTTGAATAAGCAGGACTGTATCCTGGAGCTGAAAGCTCTGCTGCTCCTGATGTATGCGAATGACATGTTGTAGTGTACAAAACATAAACAAGGCTCGACAATAAAAAAGGCTTAATGGCCCAGGGCCAGTGTGAGAAAGCTTCAGAGCAATTGAAGGAAATGTCTTTCACCATATCATATTATGTGATCTATTTATTCGATTTCAGAGTTTTTTTTTTTATTATTCTCTGGTTGTAAAAGAAGAACACCATCAAGCTGGCTGACATTTAAGGGTTATGTGATAGTTTTGGCATCAGTTAGAATGGGTGGACAAAGATAAATGAGGAAGGTTTTGCACACACTAGTATTTTTTAGACATTAGTTGTCATGAAAATACATTATAGTGGTTAAATTCCTGGTATAACTGCACATTAAAAAAATACTTATTTATATTACTAAAAATATAATAAATTAAATTTTACAATTTTGAACTAAAATTCACTAGTTACATTTAAAGTTTGGGGTCAGTAATGTTTTATTATCTGAAGTGATAAAAACTTTAAACACATTAAAATAAAAGTGACAGTAAAAAGATGTATACTGTTATATTCCAAATAAATGATTATTTTCAACTTCTATTCATCAAACACTATTAAAAATGCTGAGTTGTAGTACCACAGCGTTGTGTCAAATATGGACAAACCCAACCATTGGGTTAAAAAGGGAAATTCTAAGTTCTGAAATTTTTTTAAAAAGTTACTTTAATTGCAATAAAATTGCACAATATTGGTGTTTTACTGCATTTCTGACCAAACAAATGTAGCCTTGAAAATATCTAAATGGAGTACAAGAAAACATTTTATAGTGATCTTATCATCATGTGAACTAAAATATTTAAGTGGTCATATTAAAGATTTAATGATTATAACAAGTCAATGAACCTTATTAACTAAAAGCATCCGAACTCACCTGTCCAAACAAACTTTTAATGTGTAATTTAGCAGCTGTCAGTTTGGAGTGAGCTTGCGGTCGGTGATGAGTAGTTTCTTCCGATTTCACTTTGGAGGGCAAAGAGTTGGGAAGAGTGTAACAGTTCCCCACACTCTCGCTGCTGCCTTTGGCATTGGAAGTGAGCTGGCTGTCACTGTAGGCTTTAAAACTCTCATTAAGATTCGTAACTCTCAGTAGATCAGAGTCCTTATCCAAGCCGACCATATTTTCCACACTAACGCTGTGTTCTCGGACAAGCCCATCCTTTCCAGCACTCCCTGACTTTGCATCTGGGGTGCAAGGACAGGATGCTGAGGCCCCGTCCATTTCATCATCTGAGCTGCCTGGGGGCTCATCTCTGTCCACCTGCTCCCATCCATCCAGCTCCAGTAATGTACCCACTGAACTGAACTTACGAAGCATTTTGATGGGTTCCAAAACTGATTAAAAGATAGGGAGAATGCTAGAGGCCTGCAGAAAAGACAACAGAACAGACAAAAAAATACATTAACTAACTATCAACAAGTACTGAACAAACTACATCTATCTCAGACCAACAGACAAATACACATATAAAATGTAAAGGCTGCTTCTGTGAAAGATCTTTAACATCTATGGAATCTTTTCATTTAACAAAAGTGAAAAAGTGCAAAGAAGTTTTAAAAAGGGGGGACACCTTCAAATTATGTATAATGTATAAATAATACACGTTCTTCACTAAAGTAAATGGTTAAGAACTGTTCATTGAAAGGTAAAACTACAGATAGATAAGACAGACAGACAGATAGACAGAGAGTACTTCATACTGTGGTACTGTGCACTACTATACTGTTTCCTGCTGATTTCTCATGTAAAAGAAGAATAATTACAAGCAGCCTATCTAATGTAGCGGAAAATCGCTTAACACATTTTCCAAGTTTGCTTCAGAGATACTGTTTGTTTTTGAAACATACTTAGTCTGTCAACCTTGTTAAAAAGTTCAAATGTAACCTACGTTTTGCTTTACTTTTGTTAGAAACGAGTCAACTGAAGACACTTAAGTCAAGACTGAAGGAAACACTTGAGGAAAAGAGAGAAAAAAGCTGCACGACGCGTCAAAACACAAATCTCACATAATAATCAACAAATGTCTCTACACTGTGAGCGCGCGAAATCCTTGATTTTAAAGAGATCTCCAGTTTGACGCGTCGCGTTTCTAGATCAGATTGTAAACCACAACAACAACACACAAAAAAAAACGTGAAACCTGAGCACTGGAAAACAGTTGACATATGTCATATAGCCATACCTTATGGTAGATCGTTTTTCTCGCCTGTGACAGATCCTCACAGGTCTAGTATATCCGAGTGATTCGGAGTCGGTTCGTCTGTTTACACAGAGCGGTTCGAGCCGAAGCGAGTGAGCTGAACCGAGTGAAAATTCGTGCGACAATCTAAAAATCACGTCTCGCTTGCCCCTCTTTTCATTTTACTCCTGAATGACAAAAGCAACGCCTATTTTCTTTCTGTCACACCCATAGTTCAGCCTGGACTTGCCCTTCCTACATAGAAAGAGGAGTAGCATATAATAATGACACTGACAGCGCTTGTGGGTTCAACACGAGAACTGTTACTGTACTTGACGTCAAAATGCCAGTTACTACAGCACTAACAATAATTGTAGTAGGCCAATTATGATTGGGAGTAAACCTGCGTTAGTATGGCTTTACTAGGCGCACAAGAACAGCTGCTTACTGTCTCATTGGATATTAATAAGTACATTTAGCCCAATGTTTTTGTAAATTAAATATTAATACTATAATGTGTTTTAGGGGTATTTCTGAAGGCTCTCCGCTTGTGATAAATTATGATTAACAGGTGTTTGTCACGATTGCTCTCGAAGAGCGCCCTCTACAGATCATGCATGCATAATGCATTCTCCATTGATGATTGGTGAGATTTATCATTTATTTAAAACAATATCATGTAACCGAAATAATACATTGATTAAAAAATAAAATAAAAAAGCATGCGATTTAAGAAATCCAAGAGACATTTTATTTGTGACATTAGCCTATGTATGGGTTTGGTACGTTGGCTTCTGGACGTCTAAATCCATGTTTGTCCGGTAGATGGAGAGGTTACACAACACATGTTTTTAAAGCAGGAAAAAATATGAATGTCATTCATTCATTTTCTTTTCGGCTTAGTCTCTTTATTCATCAGGGGTCGCCACAGCGGAATGAACCCCCAACTTATCCAGCATATGTTTTAAGTAGCGGATGCCCTTCCAGCCGCAACCCAACACTGGGAAACACCCATACACTCTTGCATTCACACTCGCACTCCACGGCCAATTAAGCTTATTCAATTCACCTATACCGCATGTCTGTGGGGGAAACCGGAGCACCCGGAGGAAACCCACGCGAACACGGGGAGAACATGCAAACTCCACACAGAAATGCCAACTGACCCAGCCGGGGCTCGAACCAGCGACCTTCTTGCTGTGAGGCGATCGTGCTACCCACTGCGCCAAATACGAATGTGGAATTAATGATTATATGAATGAAGAAATTATTAAATTGAATACATTATAAAATGAATAGTTTATATATGTATAGGTTTTTTTTGTTGTTCACATTTTCAATTATTTAGCAACAATGTAAAAAATTTTAGAAATAATCTAAAGATTTTTATTAGCAACATTTTGCTAACATAAAATAGTTAACTAATCATAGGATGTTTATATAAAGGCACTATACTGGACTTATATCTGCAGTTAAAACGGATATTTAATTCATTGAAAAAAATTGTGCAAATCAAACACATTTATATTCAGTACTGTAGCACTGAAACATTTATTAAGAAAAAAATGGTTCTTTTGGTTCTTTGTGTATGCCCTCTGTTGTGTCATTGCATGAAACACCACATAAAGTCCCCCAGTACCACACCCATAAAACATCAGTCATATTTCAAGTGACTTATTTTCCAAACAAGCAAGTCTTTTCCATAAATGCATTGTGCTTCGGGATTGAAACAAATCACAAAGTCTCTGAAGAACTTGCATCATGGTTCAACAAGTAAAGTTGCGTGACTGAGCTGTCACCGTGCTTGACATATGATCTTGAATATTAACGTTAGTTCTACCAGTAAAACTCAAACTAAAGTATAAGACATATATTATTGCTAGATTGAACAGAAAGTCAGTTAGATTCTGAACATCACATTATTGCACTTTTTTGGTGACAATATATGCACACACAAAGTGCTCATTCTCATATTAAGAACTTTGTTTCTTAGATTTGCAGTTTTAGATCATACACCCTTTGTCACAATAGCTTCACTACACAGTTGCAACAATTAAAAAGTAAATGGCTTGTATAGTAGGGCCTTTGTCAATTATAAGCAATATAATTTCCAGAAAACAATGGTTTATATTAACATTTGTAAATTTTTTATTTATTATTATTATATATATATTTTTTGATGGAATGTTTAATGGTTAACTGTAATAAAACCATGTTGCTGTATGGAAAAATGCTGATTAAACATTTAGAATTAGGCTGTTCTATAGTTTAGTAACTTTATTAATAAGACATAAAAAACAGTGTGTTCCAAAACTGGATATATTGCCCTCCGAAGGGCACTGTGGAGTGAAAACAATCATGTTTGGCATGAAACGGCATGCAGGTTCCATTTGTATGGACTCATCCATATGCCCTAATCCCTTCAAAGCTGTCAATCCGGAGGGTAAACCCATTGAAGGGATTAGGGCATAAGGATGAGTCGTTCTGAATGGAATGTGAGGACAGTGAGACATTGAGCTATTGAATATGTGGGTGAAGAAAATGCCAGCCACTCCTGTTCAGCTGCCTGTTAATGCAAATATCTAATCAGCCAACCACATGACAGCTCTCTGCATTTGTGTATAGAAGTGATCAAGATGATCTTTTTAAACCAAGCAACAGAAAGGGGAAGAAAGGCTATTTAAAGGACTTCTTTGTATGTGACATGGCTGTTGGATACCAGACAGGCTTTTCAGCATAATTATTGTCACACTCAACTATCTCTAAAGTTTAGAGAGAGAATGATCAGAAAAACTACTCAACAAGCATCCCTTTGCAATCAAAAATGATTTGTTGATGCCAGAGGAGAGTGACCAGACTGGTTGAGGCTGAGAGAAAAGTGACAGTAAACATGAACAAAATGAAGCCTGCAGAAGAGCATGTCTGAATGCAGAACACATCAAAACCTTGAAGCAGGTCTGAAGCAGCAGAACCATTCTGGTGTCATTGTCGGCTAACAAGGAGTGGGAAAAAAATAAACCGCACGCACACACGCACACCTTAGCCTGCAGTTGGTTTACTAAAATTGGACAACAGAAGATTTGTAAATTGATGTCTCAATTACTGCTGTGACATTCAGATATAGGGTCCGGCTTTGTATAGATAAAGGATCAGGCAGCTTCTGGTGGTATAAGGCATATTTTCTTTGCATGCCTTATCAATGGCTTATTTTAAGTGCCACAGCCTACACAAAATGGTTCTTCAGCCATACTTTGGCATGGTTGAGCACTATATAGCCATTATATAAAGAGCCTGTTAAGGCGGTTAAAGTGTTTTAACAGACATACAAAGCCCCTGAATGACAAAACAGATATAGTAACTTTCAAAAGAAAAATAAAATAAATTACTTCATAGGAATGCAAAGCCATGCTTAAATACTTAATGCAGCCATGAGGAGATGCAGACAATCCAAATCAGCTCCGATATGCTGCATGCCAAAAAAAAAAAAAAAAAATAATAATAATAAGTAAAATAAATTTAGACAGATGAGCAATTAGTTAACTCCTACTTCTTATTCATCTGTACAATAACTTAAACTGAGGTACGCAGGAGTATGCAGTGTACAGGAACTTGTATGTGTTGACACGGATCTGAGAAGACACCATTGGAGGCTGAAATGGAGCAGCTGTTTTTCCCTTCACACCTACACAAACAGAAAAACAAAGTTAAGTGAAACCCATAGGATTAGAACTGGCCTTAATTCAAATTAAACATTATGCTTGTAAACTGACACATTAGCAACCACTGTCTGCGAAGTGGAGGCATAGCAGTCAGTTTTGGCAATTTGAAAAGCAGGTCGTCCAGCACAACACGTGCTGCCATCAGTTCGCAGTGAGGAGAGATCAGTCCTCTGAAAAGTAGGTTCAACAAAATTAAAATTGAAACTTAATCTCCACTAATTGCACTAATAAATAAATAAATAAAACAACCCCACACACACTAACCACATTTCAGGTCAGCGTTGGCATTTTCACAGACTGCACTTGAACCTATAGAAAAGAAAAAAATAAAGTACATTCAAAACATTGAAGCAGGCACATGTGCACACCATCTATTAAAAAGCAAATTTGCTGGAGACCGGTTTTCACATCTTTCACAAATCTTGATATATCAAATTCTCAAAACTGCACTTAAATTTAATAGCAATTGTCCAAAGAGAGAGATCAGAGTTCCCAATATTCTTTTTAAAACTATGCATAAGCACTATTAAAATTATGAAGTGTACTTCCAAGGTTAAGGTCTTGCAGAGTAGAAGCACCACTGACTTAATTCTGGTTTCAACTGAAGTTAAACGCATAACCTGGGGTAGAAAATAGGAGAATACTCACGGATTGCAGGTGGGAGGCAGTAGGAGACTGAAAGGTAGGATCACATGTCAGGGATTAGGGAAAACTGCATATGTAGCCAAAACTTCACAACGTCGCACACTATTGCAGCTATACACGTGAAGGTAGGGAGAGGAAAAAAAAAAAAAAAAAAAAAAAGGGGTTAAAACACTGCCTTGAGAAGCCATTCACAGTTTGTGAAGTTTCCTCAGTAACTGCCATGGTATGCGTATTAAGAGTATAATATATTTTAAAGCAGTTTGCACAATCAATACCTTTGTGAAATAGAAGCCAGTGCATTGTAGCAGCTGGGGTTTGGGGAAGGAATGGAAGCCCTCCACATTCAAATTTATTAGTACATCCATAGTTTGCAGCAGTTCTCTGAATCACACCATATCTACATGGAGAAAAAGCACCACACTTAATGAATACATGTGATCTTAAACACATAGAAACAAGGGATGTGGACATACCGGTCAACTCTCCCGTTTTCCCCAGGATTCTCTTGTATTTTACATTTTTATCCCACTATCGTCCCGTGAAGGTATTTTCCCTTATTTTTTATCTTTCTATGAAGGGTGGCAATAAACATTAAAAAGCTGATCCTCCCTATACGCAACCCATACCGCCGAACCACCAGGGGATGCCGCTTGCTCTTAAATGTGAATCTGTTCTGGGCTTTCATTTTATTTAGGCATGAAAACAGTTTGAAATAAATATAAAAACAGCCGTATTCCATTCCTTTCCATTACAGGCACTGTTACCCCTCCTATGCAATACTCAAAACAGTCAGTTCATGTAGCGGTGCGTGACTCGCTCCATATGGACAAATAGATGCTGTTTCCCAAATGGATTCTGTACATGCGATTTGAAGCGGAGCAAAAGTGGACACTCTTGGTTTAGGGTGAGTGTTTGAACAGACATATAAACAAAATAATAATATTATTATTATCATCATCATCATCACATCCCAATGTTGACAGGTGTGGAAAACTGCTCACCGCATTCCAAGACTGCACGTTTACCATTACAAAAATCACTCGGATTTCTAGAAGGTAGAGGGAAGGTTACAGGTTTACACAGAAGGAAATTAAGTTGCAAAGGGGAAATAACTTCATTGACTATCTAATCTCTAGTGTGCAAGTGCTTGATTTCACTTAACTACATGTTAAATCACTTGCTGCTGGTTTCACCAAATCAGATTGAAATGACACACACTTTTGTATCCATAGGCGGTAGATTTAATGTAATAGGCCTACCTGCAGAAAGGCTAAAGCCCAAAAGCACTGTGAAAGAAATCAGAAAATAAAAATATGCATGGTTAATCTCACTCACGTTTGTAAAAACCCAGAAGTGGCAAGGTGAATTTTGATGCTGTTTAAATTGGTTCTTAACCAGCAAGGACCAGTTTAAGATCTATACAGCACATAATTGTATTAATCATTGGCTCAAACCAGCAAAAATCTACCTTGAATATGCTCACTGTGTAGGCTATCTGCTTAAAAAAAAGAAATAACCTCTTACAGCTGAGAAAGACCCTGAGAGAAAACACAGTTCTGGTGTCATCATCAACGGTAAATAGAGCTGTTACTGATTCAAATTTATGGGCGGGTGGTGTGAGTGATAATGAGCCACAGCTGTGCACCACACTGGTCTTGAGTTGAAGACGCGAGTCAAACCTAGGACATTTTTTTTGGTCTAGTTTTGGTCGTGTGTTACTTTTCCGTTAGTGGCTGCCACTTTGTTTTTTGAGTCCTACCCATTATGTGTGAGTTTAAATCATAAACTCTGCCCATGAACATTACCAATATGAAGCCTTGAACAGCCTTTTGTATGTAAGTTTAAGTTCCAAATAAAAACAATAGACCTATCGTTTTTGCATATTTAAAAAAAAAGCTTTGATGTCACCTGTCCCAAAAAAAAAGTTGACAATGAGCAGCTTCACTATTTAAGTAGCCTATTTGCAGTAGGCTAATATTTAGGCCTATTGATTACATATCTGAAAGTAGGCTATGCTTTTACTGTATTGTCAATGATTTTGCAATTAGTAATATTTGTGTATTAAAAGGTTAAAAGAAAAGTTTTTAAATTCCAAAGCAAAGTATCTACAGTCACTCTCTGGCTTTTTTTACAGTCACTTTTTTTGGCGGCGGCCGCAGGAGGGGGTTTAGCATTTTAACAGACATACAAAGCCCCTGTATGGGAAGACAGATATAGCAACTTCCAGAAACACACAAAACCCTCAGGGTTCTTTAGCAAAGGGCAACAAAGCTCAAATCACTGTAACATATAACTTTTTACTGTACTCAGTCTCTAGATGTCATTCCAATAGAGCACCTTTGTATTTGTTGGAATAGAAGATCAGCAGAAACTGATTTCATTAATTCATACAATTCATACATGGAAAAACAAAAAACAAAACACACACACCACTTACTAGTTAATGACAATTCATTATCCACAGG
This sequence comes from Danio jaintianensis, assembly GCA_903798115.1. Lineage (NCBI taxonomy): Eukaryota > Metazoa > Chordata > Actinopteri > Cypriniformes > Danionidae > Danio > Danio jaintianensis. The sequence goes on from CAIGQV010016734.1 coordinate 4,754,281, forward strand.
GGGTAGATTTAATGCAATACCCGCAGATAGGCTACAGCCCATGAGCACTGTGAAAGAAAGCAGAAAATAAACATATGCATTGTTAATCTCTCACGTTGGTAGTACCAAAACCCAGAAGTGGCAAGGTGAATTTTAATGCTGTTAAAATTGGTTCTTAACCAGCAAGGACCAGTTTAAGCCACTGATCTATACAATATATATAATTGTATCGATCATTGGCTCAAACCAGCAAAAAGCAACCTTGCATCTGCTTTTAAAAAAATTAATTATGAAATCTTACAGCTGAGAAAGACCCTGAGAGAAAACGTAGTTCTGGTGTCACCGTCAATGGTACACAGGTGTTACTGATTCATATTTATAGGTGGGTGGTATGAGTGATAGAGCTACAGCTGTGCACCACACTGGTCAGTCAAACCTGGGACAGTTTTTTGGTCGTGTGTTACTCTTCTGTGAGTGGCTTCCACTTTGTTTTGGGTTTATCATTTTATTAACATTTATGATGCTACTTCCACCTCTTCCTTCCCATTATGTGTGAGTTTAAATCAAACTCTCCCCATGAAAATTCTAATTCTAAAGCAGAGGCAATATGGCCAGAACATAAATAAAATTTAGCCCGTTTTGTTTTATTTTTAATTGAATTTGTTAGTTTTAACAGACATACAAAGCCCCTGTATGTAAAGACAAATACAGTAGCTTTCACCAAAAAAATAAAATCCTCAGGTTTTAGTGGAGTGTAACAAAGCTGAAGTCACGTTAACAATTTTCACTGTACTCATTTAGCCTTAAGATGTCAATCCAATTGAGCACCTTTGCGGTGTTTGAATAGATGATCAACAGAAACTGATTTCATTAAACAATTTATAAACTACACATTGTGATATCTGATTTCTATGTGGGTCTGAAAGCAGTAAGACATGAAACAGTGAGGCAGCAGAGAAGAGCATTAGATTCAGTGAAACATGATTAAGACCAGCCAAACTTTTAGTTTTGTTCAGCTTGTGCAAATTGTAACAGCTTGTTTAAGCTGACAGGAGTGGCAGTGTTGCGTCAGCTCATGATCTTCTAGGTCTGACTTTAGGTCAAATAAGCTCTTCTAGAGCTCAATGAAGTAGTCTTTTTAAACCATACCATAGATTTAATAAAAGTTTATTGAACATAACCTCCCAACAGAGCATAAGGATGACAAGATACCTGCACAAAAGGCTGAATACAGATTAGCAAACTAGTATTTTAAGATTACCATCTCACAGTAAACACTTTCCATAACAGATGTTTACAATTAAACTACTGTTATAACATGGGAATGCTTAGACACTTAATACAGCCATGTGGAGATACTAAAAATCCAGATCCACAAGATCAGCTCCAATAAACTGCAAGACAAAATAAAAAAAATAAATATAGACTGAGTAATAACTCTTACTTCATTAATCTGAACAACAACTTACACTGAGGTACACAGGAGTATGCAGTGTACAGGTACTTGTATGTGTTGACACATGGATCTGAGAAGACCCCATTGGAGGCTGAAATGGAGCAGCTGTTCTTCCCTTCACATCTGCAAAAAAAAAATATATATATATATATATAAAAAAAAATAATAATAATAAAATAATAATAATAATAATAAATTGAAAGCCATAGGATTAAAACTAGACTTCATTGTAATTAAACAATGCTTTTATACTGACGCATTTGCAACCACTGTCTGCGAAGTTGAGGCATAGCAGTTAGTTTTGGAAACTTGATAAGCAGGTCGTCCAGCAGAACACGTGCTGCTATCAGTTCGCCCGTAGTTAGCAGTGTGAATGTGTAGGAGAGATCCATCCTCTGAAAAGTAGGTTTCGCAAATAAGTTAAATTTACCATTGGCCAAACGCTGCAATTAGTGGAGATTTAATATTAAAATAATAATAAATTACACACCACATTTGAAGTTAGCATTGGCATTTTCACAGACTGCACTTGAACCTATAGAAGTGATAGAAGTAAAGAAAGTACATTTAAAACACTGAAGCAGGCACAGGGATGGGCGAAATTTAAGAAACCATTTTGGATTAAAAAAAATAAATAAATCAAATTGGAATTTGTATTTGATAGGGTTGATGCAAATGGGTTTATATTTTGTATCAAAATACTTTAGTCTCTTGTATTTTTAAAATACTTTGTAAGAAGTCTACATGATTACTTCATAAAAATGTGGCCTCATTGATGCCTTCAGTTATTTGCCTAGGCTTGATCACAACAGAAAATTAAGGTGGTTAACGCTTGAATATGGATGGAAATTATGCAACAAAGAAAAGACAAATGGCATGGACATATTTGGGAGCAAGTCCACAATCATTGGAAAAAATAAATAAAAATAATAACAATAATAATAAATAAAGCATAATGCTAAGACCAGTAATATAAAACGGCAGTATAGTGTACAATTTGGCATTAACATCTTTGCTTAAGTGATACGGAATAAAATCTCAGTCCTTAAGAACAGGATGTGGAGCCTACAGCACATAAATCAATCATTCTCAGTGCTGCTGGTGGAAATGCAGAGGAAGTTTAGAAACAAAACACCTAAAGATTGTGTACCAGTGTTCACTAAGTGGTAAACTGGGACTCTTCCAGTTAAAGAACTGAAACTTTTGGGAGAATGAGCAAACTGCACAAATGATAGTTTTTGGATGGATTGCTGCTATGATGCAAAGAAAATAAAGTCCTACAGTGGTGTTTCCTACAACACTTCATAGGCTGTTTCATGCCAGTAGATCTGCAGATGCACTGTACAGTTAATGGAGATGTCAAAGTGGCACAATACATTGTGAAAGTACAATTGCAAAAAAACATGATTCATGGAAACTAAAATTGGAGATCAGCAGTTTTCAGAAATCATGTTTTTACATTAGGTATTAAAGATTTCAATAGCGCACGGACACCTTCATATATAAGGGATTGTTGCAATTTCACTGGCCATGCAATGGAGGGAAACAAAGAAAAGATTCATTCACTTTCTTTTCGACTTAATCACTTTATTAAATCAGGGGTCGCCACAGCAGAATGAACCGCCAACTTATCCAGCAAATGTTTCATGCATCGGAAGCCCTTCCAGCTGCAACCCATCACTGGGAAACACCCATACACTACAGACAATTTAACTTACCCAATTGACCTATATAGTGAATGTTGTTAGACTTGTGGGGGAAACCGGAGCACCCGGAGGAAACCCACGGCAACACAGGGCAAACTCCACACAAATGCCAACTGGCCCAGCTTGCTGTGAGGAGATGAGCTACCCACAATGAAGTGTTAGTACTATATTCCAACTCATTATCTGCATTACATGGTTTTTACAGTGATTAAAGAGATCTTCAAGACAGTATTTTCTGTATGAAATTTGTTCAACTTATGCTAAAATGAAAGTCAATTTAATGGTTAAGGGATTGAGCAAATAGGTCTATTGATGGAAGGTTTGCGAATAAATTTTATGCTCCCTTGTAATATTATTGTCAATACGGTTTTATTTTGATAAATCTGTGGCTGCTGTATTTTGATAGTGTAAAAGTTGAGGTATTTTGTATTATTATTATTTTTTTTTAATGCACATTACAATGTACTTTTGCCCATTCCTGAGCAGGCACGTGCATCACCATTTATTAAAAAGTCGACCTGGTTTTCACCTGAAATCTTGATATTGTAAATAACTCAAGTAACTGCACTTAAATTTATAGCAATTGTCCAAAGAGAGACCGGAGTTTGCAGTTCTTCTTTTAAGTGATCGTGGATGGTTTAAAATTAAGTGTACGTCCAAGGTGAAGGTCTTGCAGAGAAGCACCACTGACTTAATTCAGGATTCAACGGAAGTTAACGCATGAACAGAACCTGGAGTAACAAATAGGAGGATACTCACGGATCTCAGGTGGGAGGCAGTAGTAGGTGACTGAAAGATATGAGCGCATGTCAAGGCAGGGATCAGTGAAGATATCAGTTGTAGCAAAAAGCTCACAACTTTGCAGCCCATTGCAGCTACAGGTGATGGCAGGAGAAAAAAAAAAAAAAAAAAGCCTTGAGAAGCCATTTAAAACTTGTGAAGGATCCTAATTACATGCTACGGTATGAGGACCAAGAGTAAGCAGTCAAAATGAACAAATTATAAAGCAGTTTGCACAAATCAATACCTTTGTGAAACAGGAGCCAGTGCATTAAAGTAACAGTTGGAGTTTTGGGGAAGGACTGGACGCCTTCCAGAGCAGGCACCTCTATTAGTACGTCCATAGTTTGCAGCAGTTATCTGAAGCACACCATATGCTTCATGGAGAAAAAAAAAAGCACCACATTTAATGAATCTATGTGATCTTAGATACATACACATTGAAACAAGGGTTGTGGAAAATTGCTCACTGCATTTCAAGACTGCACGTCCACCATTACAAATCACTTCTGGAAGGTAGAGAAGGATTACAAGGATACACAGATGAAAGTCAAGTTACGGAGGGAAATGAAGTTAATTGACTATCTATAGTCTCAAGTGTGCAATCACTTGATTTCACTCATTCAGCTGAGAGCTATAAAGGCTCATACCACAGAACTACATCTTAATCACTTGTTGCACTAAATCAGACGACAATAACAGTACACTTACTAGTTAGTGGCGACACATCAGCATCTAGAGGGGTTAGATTTAATGTAACACCTGCAGATAGGCTACAGCCCATAAACACTGAAAGAGAGCAGAAAATAAACACTCACATTGGTGCAAAAAACCCAGAAGTGGCAAGGTGAATTTTGATGTGGTTAACATTAGTTTTTAACCAGCAAAGACCAGTCACTGATCTATACAGTAGGCCTACACAATTGTAGGTGGCTCAAACCAGCAAAAAGCAACCTTGCATGCTGCATCTGATTAAAAAAACAAAAACTTACAGCTGAGAAACACCCTGAGAGAAATCATAGCTCTGGTGTTACCATCAATAGAGCAGGTACAGAGAGCTGTTACTGATTCATATTTATAGGTGGGTGGTGTGAGTGATAATGAGCTACAGCTGTGCACTACACCGGTCAGTCAAACCTGGGACATTTTTTTGGTCTTGTTTTGGTCGTGTGTTACTCTTCCGTGAGTGGCTGCCACTTTGTTTTGGGTTTATCATTTTATTAAAGTTTAAGATGCTACTTTCACTGCTTTGCCCTCTTCCTTCCCATTATGTGTGAGTTTAAATCATTATCGATATGAAGCCTTGAGCAGCTTTCAAATGTAACTTTTAGTCTCGAATAAAAACAATAAACCTGTCGATTTTACACATTTTATTTCAAAGCTGACATTCACCGTTGACAGCTTCACTATTTCAGTATTTGCAGTACGTCGATGACATACAGTACTACCGTCAAATATTTTGTAATTAGTTAATTTGTGTATTAGAACCAAGAGGCTAAGGTTAAAATGACAAATTCCAAAGCAATAAAGTTAAACACTTTAAAATATTGAAATTTGTAATGCCACCAGTTACCCACTAGGTACCACTATGTGCTCTTACTAAATATGTAGCCTATACTTTGTCAAAAGAATATTGCAGGTCATATATATATTTTATTTGAATAAATATTTAGACGCAATTAAACAGATTTTTAAATATGAAATAAATAAAAAAAACTATATAAACATACAAACATACATATATAAACATACAAAACATACATTTTTAAATATGAAAATAAAAGAATAGGCTATAACATCCTTTTTACCTGAAGCACACAAATGTAAAACACAAGTAAGAAAACGATGAATTTAGATGCTCATTTTAAAACGGCTAAAATGGAGAAACAGATCAAGTTGCTTTAATTTGTCGTGTCGATTTATTTATCGCTTCCAATAAACACGGGAGCGAGTTTTCCAGAAGTTCCTTAGCAACCGCAGACGCCGAGCGAGCTGTCACCCTGTGCAGAAATTTACTTCAGCTCTACAGCGATAAAAGTGCGACTGCTGTAATGGACGTTTTATCCGAAGCCAAATCGAAACCACTTTCCACTCTTTCTGTATTCAGCTTTATTCCACCCAGAAGGACAGAACCCAAAGAAATGCGATATTTCAACTGTAGCACCAAGGTAGGACATACTTTATGGGTAGGACGCATTGCTCACTTGAACAGCTTTTATAAGTGCAAAACAATGAATGTCGCTGCATTAGGCAAAATATTGAGTCGACTTTGCAAGCAAATGATTCTAAAATATAAGTACAATGTAGCAACACCGTGGTTGTAATTATACCATGGTTTAACTGCTTTTTTGTAGTAAAAGTAAAATCATGTTTAATTTGTTGTAATGGATTTTAACTAATGAATTAGCTTATACATTCATGTACATTCACGTAGGCCTACCTATTTTCAAAATTACACATTCTAAATCTAAATTTGTCTGTTTTCCCTCATATTATAGGCCCCAGAGAGGTCTCTGTATGATTGCTTGCATCAGAGCACTGAGTGCTTTGATAACAAACTCCACCGGGATGATAGAAAGCATGCTAAAGCCAGAGGCCTGGACATCTTCAGTGAGGTGGGTGTTATTTTGCCACCAAAACTCCCCAGTCATCTGTCCAGGTCAGCAAACAATCGCCAAGCTTACAAAAATACATCACTGGCCACTTTATTAGGTACACCTTGCTAATAGGCCCACAGAGCTGGACCTTTTTTTTTTGCATTTAAAAAACATACATATTATTATGATTTATTTAGTGACCCGGTGTGAACTGTAACCTCAGTTTCTTGCTTTTAGTTGACAGGAGTATCACCCGTTTGCTTTTCTGCTGATGGAGCTCATCTGCTTCAAGGTTTTGATGTGTTGTGTGTTCAGATGCTCTTCTGCAAACTTTGAAAGTAATGAGTGGTTAAGATACTGTTGTCTTTCAGCTTGAACCAGTCTGGTCATTCTTCTCTGACCTCTGCCGTCAACAAGTTATTTTCTCAGATGTTTTCTCTTTTTTGGACCAGTCTATGTGAACCTTAGAGATGGTTCTGTATAACAATCCCTTTAGATCAGCAATTTCTGAAATTCTCATACAGCCCTGTCTGGCACCAGCATTCATGACACATTTAAAAGCACGTAAATAACCTTTTCTCCATTTTGATGCTCAGTTTGATCTTTAGAAGATCTTCTGGACAGCGTCTACATGTCTAAATGCATTGAGTTGCTGCCATGTGATTTCCTGATTAGATACTATTTGCATTACCAAGCAGTTGAACAGGCTTACCTTATAAAGTGACCATTGAATGTATATTCTAAGAACATTTTGGTAATGTTTCAGAATGTTTTTAAATGTCTCAGAAAGATTTTTAGAAACATTACTTTTGAATTTTCTCAGAATTTTCTGAAATAAGTGGTAATATATATATAAAAAATTGTACAAACACACAACTAATTAAAAAATGCTGAGATATTTTTCGATGTTTAAATAAAACATTTGAGTTTTTTCCTGAAAACTACTCAGGTAATTTCTTTAAAATTTAATATAAAATCTCATTCGGAGCTTTTTAAATTGTATTAAATAACAACAACAAAAAATGTCATATTTGCAGATATGTTTATATTAATTTTTAAACAACACAACTTAATATCAGTGTTTTAACTTCAGAAGGGTTCAGAAATCAATATTTGGTGGAATAACCTTGATTTTCAAACATAGCAAATGAACATTACTTATTTTCACCAATTGTGTTTTTTTTTCTGAGAAATGAAGGAAATGTTCTCAGACCTTTATAGATTAAAACTAATTGTAACATGTTGCTATAACTAATAAATCCAGACAAACTAAGAATTGTCAAGTGGTTCCTCTGGCTTATATTTAAAGATCAGCAGGGATTGTGACCGTTTGATGATATAATCTTTGTTGTTTTGGTAACAGAAGGTTTACATGTTCAATAATGTTTGGGCCAAATTCACAACAAGTGAATTTGAAACCATGATAGACATAGATACCACCAAATGTGCTTCCTGCAGTAGTAACATTTTTCAGACAGTTAACTCTGAAGAATGTTTGCTCAACCAGAATTGCGCTTATCAAAAGCAACTATGGTTACAAGTTCCTTCATTACAACAGAATTCAGTGGAATTCTCCACCATAGTTTTTGGGAAACGCATCCAGTTTTTAACCAGTTCTTACCATAAGAACCCACTGTAGAGCTGACAGGTTTCATCGGAACCTCTCATTTTAGGAATCCTCCAGACCAGCACCCATTCTGTACTCATCAGTGTACGGACGATTTTCACCACTTCATTATGACTCGAGCAGGAGCTTTGCTCGTGTTGCTCACATTCGTTCTGATTTCTACAGTAAGAATGGGATCACCTGGAGCGTGGAGGAAGGCTATGGATCTGTGACACCTGTCTAAACGGGTCTCTTACATACAGTGACATCTGTCAGCGCACATTATGTCTGGACTGGGCATGTACTGTATGTCTACTCGAGGAGCATATCTTCCATACACTATAATTTGTATTAAACACACAATCAATGTTTTTGTTGTTAAAGGGTGAATTAAAAAAATACAAAAATTCAGCATATGCTTAAGTCATCTCTAAACTGAAAAGAACATATGGTGATTCTAAACCTGGAGATTTTTTTTTTTTTTGGCAAAATTTTTTTTTAGTTATGATTTAGTTATGATTTTTTATAACTCTTGTTTTTTTTAAAATAACTTTCTGGATCAAAATCTTTTCTTAGAGAGAGAGCATACATACCTTATAGTACTTCAGATCTTATTAAAGGATAGTGACATGCCATAATTTTCTGTGTCACCAATTTATGGGCAAATTATGGTACAGTAGCAATAGATGCTAGATTTATGTACTCATTTTTATAAGGTAAAATTGACTTTCCTATAACTGTTTAACAAAATCTAAAAAAATAAAAATGAATAATCCTAAAAAGAATGGGTCAGTGAGTTTGTCCACACACATTTAGACTATATGCTACCCTGGAACACAAAACCAGTCAGAAGGGTTAATTATTAGAAATTGAGATCATTTATGACTTGTTAGGATATGATAATATTGGCTGAAATGAAACAATTAGAAATTTGTGTTAAAAAAAAATAAAAATACTGAGGAAATTGCCATTGAAATTGTCAGAATTAAATTCTTAGTAATGCATATTACTAATCAAAGTATATTAAGATGTATTTGTTTATGGAAATGTACAAAATATCTTTACTTATCAATACAAATGTAAACATTTTGATTCATGCAATACATTTTTGGCTATTCCCACAAATATACCCATGCAAAATAAGAATGTTTTTGTGGTCCAGGGTCATATATATGTCATGAAAAAGTAACAATGAAAAATATGAATTTTCTTTCAAAAATTCACATTATACTTAGAGCTTAAAAAAAACTATTTGTTTGATTTCAATGTGAATGTTAGCATTTCTTACGAATCATATAACAAATACAGACATACGCGAGTTGATGTTTATATATAAATTTTAATGGATAACAAAATGATAGCATCAAAACATGGCCCCCTTTGTTAAGTGTCTTTATTTTACAAAAATCCTCATCAGCTGCTTTAAATTATGGATTGAGCGACACACAATGACACGTCTGGGTTACACAGAGCCTCTGAGCCGACCATTACTTTTAAAGCAATGCAGAGATAATCTACTTTATGTGCTGCGAACAGAACGCTGCAATGCTCCACTACAACAGGCCAAAGTTATATTGAACTGTACATGTTTTTTAATCAATATCGTGTACGATGTGGGTTCAAGGCATGACATTCCCTTGTGATAAAGACTGCGTCATCTCGGTGTGGACGAAGAAGGTTCGCAGATCCCCCTTTCCCTTCACGTTGATGATTCCTCGACAGGAACACATGTAGCCCAATGTCTGTAAGATACGATTTGTCTCCTCCGTGACCTGAGAGAGGAAGCATGCAAGACGTGATCCGATGAAAAAAACATTAATAATTCACCAGACGTGCAACTGAAACTCTAAGTAGGTCAGAACAGCGATCTACCTGGATTTTCCCAAGCACCCCTGTGCTCTCCATCCTGCTGGCTACGTTTACAGTGTTCCCCCAGATATCGTACTGTGGTTTCTGTGCTCCGATTACTCCTGCAATTACTGGGCCGTGGTTTATTCCTGTGTGCGAGAGAGAGAGAGAGAGACAGGACGGAAACGTTTAAAATGTTTTGAATGTGTGGTAAAGTGTAATTTAAAAGCCTTGACAGGTTGTGGAATAAACCTCTTTAACTGTAACTATTTGCTGGTTATTAAACAGTCGATGAGCTGAGTCGATGGGTGGGAAGTTCCAATCATTTTACCGACTTTGACCTTGGAGTCTCAATCAGCAAGATGATTGATTCTTTTTTTGAGTCAGAACTTTAATGCCATATACAGCTAATGCTATAAGAAAGAAAAAATAAAAATTCATTGTTCATAGTTTCTTCTCAGTGTCAGTATATTGTGTGTATTCACGAGCGCTGTGCACTGAGGTAACCCCACATGATTCCCTCTGTTTGAAACATCTGAGGTATACGTCAGCAGGCGACTGAGGGTGACATACACAGCATTCTTGTGAATGCGAGCAATATACTGACACTGAGGATGTATGTCGTCAATTGATTTTTTTTAATTATATATTTTTTATTTAGAGTCTCTGGTCTCTGTTAAAGTCCCCAAGAAATCAAAACTAACCGATTTTGTTAGCTCAGATTGCCAGTTTTGTGGTGAACAATTCATCTGTGCATTTAAAATTCCGTTTTTCTAGGAACTGAGTCACAATAGGAAAAATAAAAAAGATCGCAGCTTCCGGTTCATTGGAACTTTAACATTCTGTTTATATATTTTGTAGTACACTGTAAAAAACGCTGGATTCCACACAAATCCTTCATGTTGTCCCAACACAAATTGTTTAAGATAACTTAATCATTCAACACATTCAACATATGTTTATTTATAAAATAATTTCGAGAGGATCACCTGTTTATGATTGAACACAGCTGGTCCTGCATTAGCCATTCATGATTCACCAATCAGACGATTTCTAAGACACCATAAATACCCTAAGTTCCATACCACAGCCATCTTCGTCTTGAAGAATCCCCCCTCCCACCCCTACTCCTCCTCCTTTCTTAGATGGGTGGCACGGTGGCTCAGTGGTTAGCACTGTTGCCTCACAGCAAGAACGTCACTGGTTCTAGTCCTTACCAAGCCAGGCAGCGTTTCTGTGCAAAGTTTGCGCGTTCTCCCCGTGCTCACGTGGGTTTCCTCCGGGTCCCCCGGTTTCCTCCCACCGTCCAAAAACATGCAACGTAAGTTAATTGATTAATCCAATCTGCACCATAGACGTGCTCCTAGTTAATAGTCACCTCTTCATAGCAATCCCTATTTTTTTATTAGCCACAACAGCAGGGGAGTTCTCGAGATCTACCTGAGCTCAAACTCCCCTCTCGCCCTGCAACGGGAGGGAGCCCTGGGCTTGAGGATCTTATGAGCTCAGGGCTCTCTCCCAGGACAGCATGCCAAACTCGCTTTATAATCAATCATCAGCTAAGTGTGAACTCTTGAAATAATTGTTTCAACATATTTTAAATAAGTAGTTCGAACAAGCAGCAAAAGCCATATTTTGAACGTATAAAATGATGATGATGCAATACAGTTTGTCTGCAAGTCCAGAACTAAGATCAGACAAAAAATAAATAAGTAAAAAATTATTAATAACAACATGGTTGATCGATTTGATCTCAAGAGTTTCAGAGGAGCTTTGAGTCCAGTCTACAGCAAACACTGAACCCAAGGGGCGCAACTGCAGATTTACAGAGGGGTCTGCAAGATTAGTGTTGATGCCCCACTGTTTTTTTCCACCCCTAGCAGAGATGACTTTCTGCAAGTCATTGACTTTGTCTCTGTAACTATTAAATTATATCTGTATGAAGTAATTTACTCGCTCATCCAGCTGTTTCTGAAATCATGTTTGATTGCACGCTGCATGACAACATGTTCGTCTATTTTAACAAAAATCCAGCTTGAGCTTGGAGGGGGGCAAAGATCCTCTCCCCATTTTTAATAGAACTGAAAAAAGTATGTTAATATCTCCTTTAACCCCCAGACAGCTGTTCAACTCCAGACTGAACACAGCATGTAATGTTTTTCGATATGCCTGAAAATATTTAGATCGATATGAATTCTTATTCTATTTTTCATATATATATATATATATATATATATATATATATATATA
>CAIGQV010016734.1:4766602-4794377 GCA_903798115.1 Danio jaintianensis
TTTTAGATACCACAGATACTTTGATGTCTTTGAAAATACAAGCATGGGCCGGCTCCACACCCCACCAGGTGGGAATGCGGGAAAGTTCACTTACCCCCTTTCCCTCATTTACATTTGAAGCATCTCCCGCACTCCCTTCTGTTCACTCACCCTTCTCTTCATCCAACTCACACAGAATGGTCATCTCAAAATATGAATGTTCTATATCAATCCAAGTGACTTTATCTATCATGTTTGATATCATTTGAAATGTCTCAGTGCGACTGGTACAATGGTCTCATTCCCTCACAAATAGACATAATAGAAATAATAGAAATATAACTTCAGGTATCTTTTGACCCACTGCTAAGGGTGTGCCTTTACCTAGGGGGCTTCCATTGAAATTACCATTTGTTCCCTATAGGCAGTAACTCTTCAGATCTAACATGCTACTAAATGCAAATGCCTATTGTTGTTCCACACACCCCTCTTTGAAGGAGATTCTTGGTCTGACTATATAAGGAAAAGTGTCAAGAAGTTCGGTGCGATTCTGTAGCCAGATCAGCCCGTAGTGTGGAGCTCTCATGCTCTATGCTATGTATATTTTGAAGTCAGGTATGCCTCTTTTGATCTTAGATCTATCTTTGAGTATTTGATGTCTTGTATTGATTGTTTATGAATTGACTGAATAATTGGCATAATACATATTTACCTGACTATTAAATTGTTATGTTTGAACGCATTCTGCTTACTCTGTAATTATTCATTTTAGTAGATTACGCTGTATCCTTGTTTCCGCACTTCCTGCGTCAGGTCAGTAGACAGACTTAAGTCCAGTTGAGATGGAGCATTGGGCACACTAACTGTATTTTAGGGATCCGACTGACGCTTGGTATGGATTCATGTGTACTTAGATGGAAAAGGAGTTCTTTCTACTAGGGCAACAAGGTGTTGCACGACTAACCTAGATGTGGTGCCTGACCTTTGTTTGAAAGTAATGTTGTTCTATATTAAGTGTGATGGAAAACCATGATCTTGGCTAAACCAAAATTATTATAGAGAGCAGTAGTCGGTTACGTTTATAATAATGGCCTTGACCTCTGATTGGAAACGATATTATTTTTACTCAAGGGTGTACATCTAAGGGGACTAGTAAAAAATACTTTAGAATGAGCAAGCATGGGAGCGGCCATCTAAAAGTATTAGACAATTACCTCTGTTTGATATTCAAGACTGACGAGAGTGTGACCGTGAGGGACGCCTTCGGCCGAGGCGATTTCTCTGAGCGACATGAGCATTCGAATGAACAAATGTAATAGTTACGAGTAAAGACAAAAGATTCAAACATTCATATAAATTATATATTGATATACTTTTCTTAATGTTTTATGATTGGAGTCAGATAAAAAGAAAGATAAATATATTAATATTCTAAACCACCTCATGCTAAAATATGAGGTCAGATATGAGTTAGATTTAAAGTAAATCAACATTGTGCATTGGAAAGACCGAACAGGCAGTGAACCTTCATCCACCAGTAGACACCGTCGTTGGACCAACTGGCTGGACCTTACAATTATTGTTACAATTCACTTTAGAAAAAAACATTTTTTAGAACATTTTTTAAATTATTCATAGAGTTAATTCATGGAAAATGTGCCATGATTTAATGAAAGACTTCTGCCACCTGGTGGAAAACAAACCATTAAAATATGATGGATATGATGTGAAATTACCTTTAGATGGTTGCAGAGGATAACTCATAGGCTCATTTGTCATTTACAAGCACAAAATCACTTTTTGTTTTTTTTAAAGACAAGCACAGTTTCAGTAAATCAATGTTTCTTATTTTTTTTATTATTTATAAAACTTCATCATAGAACATTTTTACAGAATAATTTAGGCAAATTGTCTCCAATATACTGCAAACCACAATATTTTGCTCCAAACTGAACCAGACTATTCAAATATTCAGCTCTCAATCTCATTGGCTGCAAAACAGAGCAGAGGCCAATCAATTTGTGCCATGTAGTAAACTGATTTTATTACTTTTTAGAAACAGTTTGCTATACATAATGGACACTAGCTATCCTTTTTCAGTTTGTATTTTTGTATGTATATATGTATGCATTTTTTGTATAAATATATGTATTTTCCAATTTTTATTTTATTTTTATTATTATAATTTTTTTGTGTGTAATTGTAATTTCATTTTGTTTATGGGGGAAGAGTTGGGAATAATATTTGTTTACAGTATTCTCTAAAACTATCCTGCTATTTCTGTAAAAGTTTAATAAACAGATTTAAAAAAAAAAAACGAAAAAAAAACAGTTGTTTCCTTCTACATTTTACAAGCTATGCTGCGGTTTCTGTGCTCTGATTTATCGTGCAGTTACTGACCATAATTAGTTTTTTTTTTGTGGTGGTGGTGGTAGTGAGAAAATCATCCTGGATATGTGATGAAGTCTGCACCACAGGTTGTTATGCATGAGCTTCAGCCAATTAACAAAGGCAAACAAAATGTTGCTGGGTGTAAAAGTGCTGATGGGTCGTGCTTACCCACTCGCATCCTGAAGTCATTAAAGGAATGTTTGTTGATGACGTCAAGCTTCCCCACTAAAGCAAAGGCAAACTCCACCATGGTCCCAATGTGCATGTACTGCCGGTCGTGGTACTTCAGAATAAGAACAGGAAACTATCATTGGGCTGAATTTCAGTATTGGTTACACTCCGAGACTCTCAAACATTTCAAGCGTAGATCAAGGGAAACAGGACGTTTGCAATCAGTCCAGTGCAATGTTTACTGAAATAATATGTTAGGAACAAACTCGAGAGCTCAAATTTGTACCTGCGCGTACTCTAGTCCAGGGGTTACATTCAGCCCTGTAGCAGCCATGTATGTGCTGCCAATGGTTTTGATCTTCTCCACACCGCTGAATTTGGGCTTTGACAACAGCTGTTGAGAACAAAAGCATTTGGGAGTCAAAACTTTTAAAGGGAAGAACAAGACATTTGAATCATGACAACTTTTTAGTGGTTAAAAGGGATAGTTTACCCCTAAAAATGACTCACAGATGGTGTCAAGCCTATATGAGTAAATATTTTCGTTTGAACACAAAAGAAGATACTTTGAAGAATGCTGGAAACCTGTAATTCATTAACATTTGTAGCCTACATTCTTTGAAATATCTTCTTTTGAGTTCAATAGAAGAAAGAAACTCAAACAGGTTTAGAACAAATGAAGGGTTAATGAATGATGCCATTGAGGGGGGGGGGGGGGGGGGACTATCCCTTTAAGCATGTTTATAGACCCTTTTCACAGGGTTATGATGTGTTTAATGGTCATCAGCTTCTTAAATCCCCTAAAAGTATATAATATTTACATTTTAATAACTTATATATTACGGCCAGACAGAATCTGTGGACATTTTTAGCTATTTTTGTAAAAAAATCTGCAGATTTATATGGAATGATTTTGGGAGTTTCTTTGGGAGTTCCAATTAGATCCACTTATTTGGTAAACAAAGCAAGTCTCTCATATAATATATCTACTAAAAGACAGAAAATATGACTTTACAAACTGTATTGTAAATAAATCATATGAATCATATTCATATTAGTCAATAATATTACTGAAATTAATTTAAAAACTGAATGAATATAAATTTGCACACATATGCACAAGTAAATAATTAGACTCAATGATGGGCTAAAAATCTGCCAAATCTGCAGATTTTTGTGTGCGCATTGTCCGTGTGGGCCTACTTATGATTTATAAATCTACACTTTGAATTTTGTCATCTTTGCTAGAAATTACAAAAAAACTAGTTAATGTTTATTCGAGATGTTTCTAATGCAGCGTCTATAGGCTCAACCATAAATTTGACATTATTCTCGTCTGGCTGCATGCCGTTATCAGTCTCAAACATTTTTTTTCCTTTTTCTGAAAGTTTTTCTTTTGTTATTTGAACAAATTGGAATGCAAAAAAAAAAAAAAAAGATTTGTAATGTAAATGTTTTCCAGTCCTTATTGAGCACACCTCAAACAGCTAATCAATGTCTTTTGACAGACTAAAAACTTCCAGGTAGGTCTGTTAGAACTGGTTGTTTGTGTATTTGGTTGTGACGGACTATCAATGGTGTGAAGTAATTAATTGCAAACATTCAAATTACTGTAATTGCGTAGTTTTCTCATAAATTGTACTAAAAGTAGTATACATTTTTTACTTTTACTTGAGTACATGTTTATTGCTTTATTGGTACTTTTTACTGTGCTATTATATAAAATGTGGTCAAACTTAAATTTTTCTTGTCTACGGGGATTGGCTAAGTAAGATAATGAGTCTTGTGATTCCCATCCAATCAAATCAACCAAAAATGCAGCAAACATGTACAGTGTGGAAACGTTTAAAGTGTTCATGAAGTCGCAAAATTGTTACACACAACGACAGAGAGACTGTTTAGACTGCATGTCACTGATGAAAAGATGCAAGATGAATTAGTCACTTTATGGTGACTGAAAATGCCCTTAAACAATAACTAAATGCACTACAGAATATTACGTTTTCAAACACATGCACAAACTGCATGTATTCTATCAGTGCTGCATGAGCTGCTGGACACTCATAGCTAGTCAGGGTTCAAAGTGCATAACCAAATTGTTAACATATTGACAAAGCTGTTTTTTTGCCCCTTACACAGCTTTCACGGCACATGTAAAAACTGTAAACACATGTAAATGACTTAACCCATTTTCTTTATTGGAGTAAACAGCTTAGGCATTAACACCTAGATTTTTGCCCCTTATTGCCCCTGAATTCATCAAGCATGTAAATCCATTAACCTGCTTTCTGATGGTTTATTAAAGTTTGGATGTGTGAAATGTGATAGGTACGTGTCCTTACTGTGGATTTAAGTGCACTCAGACAAAGCAAATTTTTGCAGGGATAGAGGAGGAGATGCAAACTTAGAGGCTTTCTTCACCCAAAGAATTATAAGAATGCATTCTCATCTCGTGCAGCAGACGCACTACAATCAAACTGTTGCATTTTGAGAGCATAATTTATGAGCCTCAAGCTTCCTGCTGACATTAGAGCTGTCAATGCTGCTGAAAACCTAAATTCGATGTTCTTTCTTAAAAAAATAAGGAAAATTCAAATGATATAAGGCAATAATTATAAGGGATAGTACACCCAAAAATAAAAATTACCTCATAAATGTACTCTACCTCATGTGGTTTTAAACATTAACGAGAACATTGAACACAAAAGAATGTTTTGAAGAATTCTGGTTGCTGGCACCCATTGACTTGCATTGAACTTTTTTTCCTACTATGGAAGTCAGTGGGTGCCAGCAACCAGCATTTTTAAAAACATTCTTCTTTTGTGGTCAACAGAAGAAAGTAAATTAAATAGGTTTTGGACAAGTGAGAGGTGAGCAAATTATGGCAGAATTTTCATTTTTCGGTTAACTATCTCTTTAATATTACAGGCTATGCCCACATAAGGGAGCAAGAAGAAAAATAAAAAAACAGATCAAGCATTGCATCTTTTATTGAAGTGAAATACCACCTTGCCACAGACGCGACAGTGACGCACCACTAACTAGAAAGAATTGAGTCCAGAAATGGGACATTTCATCACCTCTTGATACATTAAAAATTTCAATGCACAATTTTTGCATTCAAATGTTCCTTTTTAAAAATAAATTCGATGAATATTCGAAATTCGATTTTTTAAACAGCCCTAGCAGACATGTTGCAATAATCTTCTTTAATAAAAAAAGATTTTTTAAACATGTCAACCATCATAACAATAATACAATCAGAGTTAGATTAGAATTTTTTTATATTGTGATGTCACAACCAGTTGATGGTTCATTCCGCTGTGGCAACCCCTGATAAATTAGGGACTAAGCCAAAGAAAAATGAATGAATGAATGAATGTCATAACCCGGAAATAAACTAAATTAATTAAAGTCTTATAGACATAGTTTACTAACCATTTGACGTTAAAAGACCTATTAGGAATCTAGAGTTTTGAATACAAATTGAATCAAAAACATCGAAATACAACTGCGGTCATATTGGTTCAATTCTGGGGCCATTATTTGATCCTTTATTAAGACCTGTCCCCCCTTAGTTAATGTTAATATGTCAAGCTTTCAATCTAACACGTTTCTTTTGTGCTATTAAAATTATAAAATAATTGCTCTTATCTCAAAAGCCAGACTTTTGACTAGTCTGATCCACTTTTCAGCTTATTCTAGCCAAGAACCACCCACTGGAACTGGAAGAGACCGCCTAAGCATGTAAAGCAGCCACTGTTCATTTTGTTTTTATTTGGCATTTTTTTAGTTTGGGATTTAGTCGAAGCTGATGATACCGATGATTTTCTGAAGCAGAATCAGTGCAGTGTGCATCAAGCATAACTTTTTAACATTGTAATGTTATTTTTAGATCATTTCTGGAAGATGCTGTTTAAAACTATCCAAAGTAAAGTAGGCATGCATTACATAAGACCAATTGTTTATTTGGCAGTTTACCAGTAATGTTTATAAGGCAGGGCTTAGGAAAGATTAGTTATCAAAGGTGGCATTTATTTATCTTTACACATTCATAAAGCAACAGTTCACCCAAAAATGTAAATGTACTCACCATTTACTCACTCTCATACTCACACCTTTCTTCTGTTTAACACAAAAGATACTTTGAAGAATGTTAATAGCTTAACAGCTGACAGTGCTTATATTGACTTTCATAATATGTTCTCCGGGGCGACACGTGGCTCAGTGGTTAGCACTGTCGCCTCACAGCAACAAGGTCGCTGGTTCGAGCCCCACTGGGTCAGTTGGCATTCCTGTGTGGAGTTTGCATGTTCTCCCAGTGTTCGCGTGGGTTTCCTCTGGGTGCTCTGGTTTCCCCCACAGTCCAAAGACATGCGCTATAGATGAATTGAATAAACTAAATTGGCCGTAGTGTATGTGTGTGAATGAGTGTGTATGGATGTTTCCCAGTACTGGGTTGCAGCTGGAAGGGCATCCGCTGTGTAAAACATATGCTGGATAAGTTGGCGGTTCATTCCACTGTGGCAACCCCTGATGAATAAAGGGACTAAGCCGAAGGAAACCGAATGAATGAATGAATATGTTCTTCTCCTATGGAAGGCAATTGATGCCATCAACTGTCTGCTTTGCAACATTCTTCAAAATAGCTTCTTTTGTGCTCAGAGGAAAGAAACTTTGGAATGAGTGCTGGTTAGGTAAATATAATTTCTTATTTTAGGGTGAACTATTCCTTTAAATGTAGTTTGTATGAAATCAAACTCAAAATATTAATGTGTCTGTGATCGTACCTCGTCAAAATCTGCTATAATCTCATTGAGGAGCCTGAGACACTCCAACCCCTCTTTATTAACGTCAGATTCTGTGTAAAATTCCTTGAAGTCTGGGATGGACGCGAACATCACACACACCGTATCGTATGACTGATGGTAGAGGTCCTGTCAAAAAAGGGGGGGAAAAACAGCACACAAAAATGCATTTCAAATAGTTTTTCATTACATTTCAAATGTTTTTTTTGTGTTTTTTTTGTAGAGATCAAAATTAGGACAGCCTATATCCACATAAGACAATTTCCTTAATCCAAACAGGAGTAAAAAAGTAGTTATGTATGAGTTACATACAGTGGTGGCCAAAAGTTTTGAGAATTACATAAATATTGGAAATTGGAAAAGTTGAATTGCATAGTCCTTCTTTGCCATGAAAATTTATTTAATCCTGAAAACACTTTCCACTGCATTTCATTGCTGTCATTAAAGGACCTGCTGAGATCATTTCAGTAATCGTCTTGTTAACTCAGGTGAGAATGTTGACAAGCACAAGGCTGGAGATCATTATATCAGGCTGATTGGGTTAGAATGGCAGACTTGACATGTTAAAAGGAGGGTGATGCTTGAAATCATTGTTCTTCCATTGTTAACCATGGTGACCTGCAAAGAAACGCGTGCAGCCATCATTGCATTGCATAAAAATGGCTTCACAGGCAAGGATATTGTGGCTACTAAGATTGCACCTAAATCAACAATTTAAAGGATCATCAAGAACTTCAAGGAAAGAGGTTCAATTCTTGCTAAGAAGGCTTCAGGGCGTCCAAAAAAGTCCAGCAAGCGCCAGGATCGTCTCCTAAAGAGGATTCAGCTGGGGGATCGGAGTGCCACCAGTCCAGAGCTTGCTCAGGAATGGCAGCAGGCAGGTGTGAGCGCATCTGCACGCACAGTGAGGCGAAGACTTTTGGAAGATGGCCTGGTGTCAAGAAGGGCAGCAAAGAAGCCACTTCTCTCCAAAAAAAACATCAGGGACAGATTGATCTTCTGCAAAAAGTATGGCGAATGGATTGCTGAGGACTGGGGCAAAGTCATATTCTCCGATGAAGCCCATTTCCGATTGTTTGGGGCATCTGGAAAAAGGCTTGTCCGGAGAAGAAAAGGTGAGCGCTACCATCAGTCCTGTGTCATGACAACAGTAAAGCATCCTGAGACCACTCATGTATGGGGTTGCTTCTCATCCAAGGGAGTGGGCTCACTCACAATTTTGCCCAAAAGCACAGCCATGAATAAAGAATGGTACCAAAACACCCTCCAACAGCAACTTCTTCCAACAATCCAACAACAGTTTGGTGAAGAACAATGCATTTTCCAGCACGATGGAGCACCGTGCCATAAGGCAAAAGTGATATCTAAGTGGCTCGGGGACCAAAACGTTGAAATTTTAGGTCCATGGCCTGGAAACTCCCCAGATCTTAATCCCATTGAGAACTTGTGGTCAATCCTCAAGAGGCGGTGGACAAACAAAAACCCACTAATTCTGACAAACTCCAAGAAGTGATTATGAAAGAATGGGTTGCTATCAGTCAGGATTTGGCCCAGAAGTTGATTGAGAGCATGCCCAGTCGAATTGCAGAGGTCCTGAAAAAGAAGGGCCAACACTGCAAATACTGACTCTTTGCATAAATGTCATGTAATTGTCGATAAAAGGCTTTGAAACGTACGAAGTGCTTGTAATTATATTTCAGTACATCACAGAAACAACTGAAACAAAGATCCAAAAGCAGTTTAGCAGCAAACTTTGAGAAAACTAATATTTGTGTCATTTTCAAAACTTTTGGCCACGACTGTAGATAAGCCCTTATTCACTTTTGCTAATTTGCTCTTAAGAAACATTTATTATTATTATTATTATTTTTTATATCAATATGTATTAACACTTGAGTAGATTTTCTTCAGAATTCTGTGATGAACAGAAACATCTAAAGATCAGCATTTATCTCAAATAAAAAAAAACTTATAATAATTAATAATTTTATTTAACAAGGATGCTTTAAATTGATCAAAAGTGAGGATAAAGACAAAATAATTCTATTTTAGATAAACGCTGATCTTCTGAACTTTCTATTCATCAAAGAAAAGTGCAAATATTCTACTCAGCTGTATTCAACATAATAATAACCTTTTTTGGGCAGCAAATCAGCATATCTGAATGATTGCTGATTTGTAATGATGCTAAAAATTCAGCTTTAAAACCACAGGAAAAAAGTACATTTTAAAATATACTGAAATAGAAAACAGTTATTTTAAATAATAAAAATATTTCTAAATTTAAAAAGGAAAATATTATCAATCTTACTGTTCTAAAAACCTAGTGTGGTAGTGTGTATATACATACATATATTTATTTATGTAAGCAGTTTTAGTAGTGTTCTTAGACATTTGGACGCCGCTTACCTCATTCTTCCAGTTCCGGCCCAAAAAGTGTTCGGCCACATGGGCAGGTAGAACGTTCTCCAAAAGCACCCGATTCAGGTTCTCCATGGTCTCGATCTCCTCACACTCCTTCTTAAACTTGTTCCTCCAGAGGAAGTCTAACCTACAGTAATATTCATTCTGTTACAAGAGGACACAGAGGTAAAGAGATGGTACACATCTGATCATTTGATGTGGCTTTCAAGATGACAAAGAAAGCAGAATCAAATGCACACAAGGACAGCTCATCTTATTTATTTATGAGTTTTTCTTGCATAAAGGGGCCGCTATCATGAAAAATTGCACCAATTTTCTCTGAGTTGCAGCTCTGTGTTCCAGCAGGCATTCATCATGAAAAAAAAAAAGATTTCTCGAATCAGTGTAAATGGCACCTTGAAGGGCATTAAGTATGCGCTGATAGTCCTTCTTTGCTTCTTTTTTGTCTATTTCATTTCTGTGGAGAAAAATCAGTCCTCGGCTTACCTATCGCCCAGTCAACCCCAACCGCATTACTTATAAATGAATCCACCTAACTGCACATTTCAAATACAGAGTTCATCAGACAGACCTATTATCTAGGGACAAACAGCCTCTAGTAACAGAATTAAAAGCGCACACTGGAAAAAAATCAAGTCTGACCAACAGACGACCTGCAGAGATAGTGAAAAGGTTTCAAAGCAGACTCAATAGCATAACATTCCTTCTATATTGTCCTGTCAAAAAGAGCTATTTATTAAATGCTTTTAACAGGCTTTATGGTAATGTACAGTTAGAAGCTGATGAGTGCTGATAAAAACCAAAGCAACAAAATAAAAATAAATGAATGCTGTGGCAGAATTTAAAGGGATAGTTCATGGAAAACGTTAATTTGCTGTTGATTTAATCACAAAATCAGCTTCTCTTTCTAAATTAGACAATACTCATAGAAGGACAGTGATGAAGTAAATATTACACGAAAAAATCATTTCTACATAATTGTTTTAAAATAAAAAAAAGTCAATTCTACAGTATATTTGTAGTCAGTTTAACTAATAGGTATATTTTACAACTCTTAATTATTTGTAAGGTTGACAATTGAGAAAATATTAGTAATAGATAATATTAGTAATAGGTAAATCCAACTCAAGTTTCTGAGTGACACATTTATACTAAAAAAACATTGCCTGTTATTGTCATATAGTACACCAATTAAGGTCTCTGTTTTAGGGTTGGTACATTATCTCTGTTGTGTCATCATGTTATCATAAAGATTGTAACAACAACAAAAATCTACAATGTTGTTTACTTACATTGTTGTTTTTAGGTAAAGCATAGTTTAAAAGCATTTAAGCTTAATTCAGTGCTACACTGAGTAAATTTTACAAACGACAAGGGAGTAAAATGTACTTGAAACAAAGTATTGCACAGTAAACTTCAAGTAAAAATTACTCACGCAAACAAAGTTACTTTTGCATAACCTAGAATTGATTTGACTTAATTACATACATGTAATATACTTAAAAAAAATTAAGTACATTTTAGTTACTGTC
The DNA here is from genome assembly GCA_903798115.1 of Danio jaintianensis. Lineage (NCBI taxonomy): Eukaryota > Metazoa > Chordata > Actinopteri > Cypriniformes > Danionidae > Danio > Danio jaintianensis. The sequence goes on from CAIGQV010016734.1 coordinate 4,777,908, forward strand.
ACACTGTCATTGGTTTAACATTCAAGCATCTTTTATATTTTTTACAATCACTTAAACTGATTAGTTAAAGAAAGGATGTGTGTTTATATAAAAAGTTAAGCTCAAAAAAGTTAAGTTACTGCACAATACATTTACAATGCAAATCTTTGAGACAAGCATAAACAACATTTGTTTTGCCTGTTAACTTTTGCTGCCAGGATCAACTTATTAATGATAAACCCCCTTCTGTAAAAGGACGACATTCAGTTATTAGAGAGACTTTTCCTCTGGATCTTCTAACATGTCTCCTTCACTATACAACTGATACTTTTATTTGCATTTTGGACAGAAAAATGCCTCTGTGTGTTATATTCTGAGATTTAGAATGATATCATGTCTTCAGGGGTATTCATTTGTCTTCTGTTTCTATTCTCTGTTGGTCCTGCCATACAGTTTTTTGTGCAGTACAATGACTATTATTATACGTATACTTCTGTCTGTATAGTTTTGTTGAGTGTTAGACATTTCTTGTTGTTATTATGTTGGTAAAGAAAAGAAAAGAAATTGTTGCTCTTTAATGGTGTTGACTGCTGGATTGTGATTGGCTGATGAACATTCTAAGGTGGGAAAAGAAAGTCTATCAGATTGTGAGAGGTCTATAATGTTAGAAGTTTGAAGCTTTTATTTGTGTCCAAAGCCTTAATAATAATTATCCCAAACAAAAATGCGTTATGTAAGTTGTTAAAATTGCAATTTCAGTGGTGAAATTAAACTTTATACTGAAACACTGTAATTCCTGTGGGTGGTTTTTTTTTATCTTAATACCTTCAAGGTCTCCAAATGAAAGTGAGTCTTATGCTATTTTACTATATGTGGATCTCATTACAAATGATTCTTTGAGTTCTTTAGATAACATTCTCAAGATCAAAATGCAAGCACATCTTTTAGTGTCGTTCAGACTAAAAGACTCACCTGCCTCGCCAGCACAAGCAAAGTTACGAAGAAGATGAACAATGAGATGGAGCCCATGGTTTTCAGATCTTTCAGAACACCCGGCCTGAGGGAAAACAGACAAGAAAAATACAGTTAAAAATTCAAGTTGACACAAAAAATAATAATAATATTGTGTGTAGAGTAGGTTATGGAAGACACAGACTTTTTAGCAAAGTTGTTGGTCCTAACCTTATTCAGATTTATAATATTATTATCAACACAGGCTCATTGGAGATACGTGCCCAGGGCTGCATATTTGGGAAACTTGTCATATGTCAGACAGCATTTTGTGTGTAAAATGAACAATATGGAGCGATATGATGCCACGGCAACTTCTGGCCCTTTTCAAGCTAACGCTGACCGCTTATGTCTATATGGACGGCTTTTCCGGCAAGATCAGTTTACTCGGTAGCTCACCTTGTACAGCGTCAAACTTGGGAAAGACCTCTCACGGACATTTGCAAGAGGGATGCGTAAATAGAATGTACAATGAGCAAATGTGACCCAGTTATGAGTTTGAGATTGGCAGAAAAGTACACAGTGGCCTCTGGTGGATTTACGAGAAGTCGCGTATGAGAAAACGTGGCCCAGTAACGTATTTGAGAGTGTCAAAAATGTACACGGCAGCCTCGAGTGGATTTGTGAAAACAAAAACTGCAAGCAGACGTAGCCCCGGGCACGTATTTCATGGTTCCCAAAAATGTAACCCTGGCCACGTATCCCAATGAGCCTGGGTTGAACTGGCATTTAGTTATATGTAACTGGAACTGCACAGCTAAAGTTGCTAATAACACATCTCTCTGGAATACTTGATTCTAATTGGTCGACCAGGTCATTCCAAGGTATGTTATTCCACGATAACAGCAGATCAAACCAATGACACAAGCTGCATCCAAAATCACATACTTCCATACTATATAGTACGTTAAAAACAGTATGCAAGCCGAGTAGTATGTCCGAATTCCTAGTATTCGAAAAACAGTATGTGAAAAGTACCCAGATGATTTACTACTTCAGGCAAGATTCTGAAGTGTTCTTAACTGTTTGGCGCCACCTTGCGACTGAATAATAGTAATAAGTAAATGTTTCCTTCAGCAAGCTGTACATTTAATAAGGAGCTAGCAATCACAGCTCAGATCAAAGTTTTGTTTCTAATTCTTTATTTGTGTGGAAAGTTGCCATGTAATAAGCAGGATAATGTACAAGCAGCTGGTTATTTTTACAGAATAAAGCCATTCAGTCTTATACAACAATCCCCCACCCTCCAACTAGGCTTTATTCTGTGAGAACTACAGGCTGAAATATCCTTTACATATCTCTTGACTGGGCGACGCGGTGGCGCAGTGGGTAGCACGTTCGCCTCACAGCAAGAAGGTCGCTGGTTCGAGCCTCGGCTGGGTCAGTTGGCATTTCTGTGTGGAGTTTGCATGTTCTCCCCGTGTTCGTGTGGGTTTCCTCCGGGTGCTCCGGTTTCCCCCACAAGTCCAAAGACATGCGGTATAGGTGAATTGGGTAAGCTAAAATTGTCCGTAGTGTATGTGTGTGAATGAGTGTGTATGAATGTTTCCCATTGATGGGTTGCAGCTGGAAGGGCATCCGCTGCGTAAAACATATGCTGGATAAGTTGGCGGTTCATCCCGCTGTGGCGACCCCAGATAAATAAAAGGGACTAAGCCGAAAAGAAAATGAATGAATGAATGAATATCTCTTGACTGAATGTTTTCAGTTATTTCACAGCTTACTACTGTCAAAATAAACCAGGCTTTGAATGATCAATAATCGATGACCAGCTAACCTTTACAGATCATATTGCCAACACTGCCAGGTCCTGCAGATTCCTTCTCTACAACATTAGGAAGACCTTTTCTCTCAGAGCATGCTGCACAAATCCTGGTACAAGCTCTGGTCCTGTCCAGGCTGGATTACTGCAATGCTTTACTCGCTGGACTCCCGGCCTGCACTATCAAACCTCTACAGATGATACAGAATGCAGCGGCAAGAGTGGTCTTCAAGGAACCGAAAAGAGCGCATGTAACACCCCTCTTTGTCAAGTTACATTGGCTCCCTATAGCCGCCCGCATCGAATTCAAAGCTCTGCTCATATCCTACAAGACCACCACAGGTTTAGCACCCGCCTACCTTCACTCACTAATACAGACATATTTACCCTCCAGATCACTGCGCTCTGCTAACGAGCGTCGTCTCATGGTGCCGTCCCAAAAGGGTAAGAAATCACTCTCCCGCACTTTCTCTGAATCGGTCCCACGATGGTGGAACGATCTGCCTCCTACAACGTGTTTGGCAGACTCTGTGTCCATCTTTAAAAATCGCCTTAAAACTCATCTCTTCCGTCTACACCTGACCCACTAATAAAAAAAATAAACCTTGACTGCACTTAGCTCGTATATTGTGTTTTACCTACTCAAGACTAGTCCGATTTCACTTATGTATGCTTTGTTTCCTCTTGTACTGATTGCTTCTTTTGTGAACCTCAATTGTAAGTCGCTTTGGATAAAAGCGTCAGCTAAATGACTAAATGTAAATGTAAATGAATGAGGTACGTGAGAAACTAATCCTACACACAGGAGCTGCTTGAGGACGAGGACCTCAGGTGTGCATTATTATTCTTTTTTTAAATTCAATGTCCCATTGTCAGTTATTCCTCACTTAAACTTGATTTTGCTAAGGATGCAAAACTCAGTAAATGCTTTAAGACCCTAATTAGTTCACAATTTAAAGAAATCAGTAAGGAATATTATAATATAATTTAATATAATTTTAAAAAGTAAAAGAAAAAACATTTTGCTGTTGGGTCATTTAATAAAAGGTGCCCCTGTAGGTGTCAAAAATTATCTATGAAGTTATATGAGTATCAAACGACTTCTGTAAAATATATTTTTGAGACTATATTTTGTTCATAAACGTATATGTATTATGTACACATATTGACAAACCATTGCAGCTTGATTATATGCTCACTTTTTATGAATGTGAACATTTATGCAAGTAAAATGAATTTTGCTTTGTTTGAAAACTGTTTTGATAAAAAGATGTAAGTTGCTTAAATTTGGGCTTTTGTGAGCAAAAAATAAATAAAAGGAGTGTAATTACAATCCATTCATTCCAATGGTGTTGTCACTGGTTATTCTCAGATTGTATGTTAAATAAAAATAATCATTATTGGAAAAGATTTAACTAAATATTCTGTGTGGTTTATTTGTAATTTGCATGAAATTCTAAAATGGTAAAATATCTAAATATAAAATATAAAAATATAAAAGCACTGTTATACAAAGGTAAAAACATGGTAACATTTGTTAGATTTGTGTGCCTGGGCTACCTTGCCAAATGTCTTAACTCTAGTGTACTTGACTGTGTGCATGGGCTACTTTCTGAAAGGCTTAATACTACCTCACTAGACTATGTGTGCCTTGGCTACTTTGTCAACTGTTGTGAAATACACTATGTGTGCCTGTGCTACCTTGTTGAATGGCTTAATTCTAGTGTATTTCACTATGTGTGCCTGTGCTACCTTGCCAAATGGCTTAGCACTAGTGACCTTTATTGTTAGGTTTTGCATTTAGATTTCCCCCTGACATTTACTCATTAAAGAGAAGTTGCTGACCATATACACTGTGGCTTCAGCTGAAAAATATTATATTATGAATGCTTTATAAAACATGGATTCGTTGAGTCCACAATACCATTTCAGTATATGGATTTTGAATGCATTATGAGAGTTTTTTGGAAAAAGATGGCCATAAACAAAACCACAAAAATACAAAGAAAGATTGACAAACATAAGGGAATACAATAGGTTTTTTTTATTTTTAGAAAGTTTCTTTCCTTCCCCATCATCCAAAAAGTCTAATCCACGCAAAGCCTGCAATTTCAGCAGCAGCTCCTGTCACTCACACTCCCTGGAGACATTAAGAGACAATTCCACAATTCCCTAAAATATCTATATGGCACAATTCTTGATGCTATCACTCACTGTGTGTGTGCAGCGTCTCCAAAAAATATCTGAACACTTAATCCACCACCACCACCGCACAAAAAATGTCTGAATGTCATTGCAGCAGATGATAAAATATTAAACCAAGTGACATTTAAGATTTTTTTGTGATGATTATTTGGGGAGAGGGTAAATGGGAGGTTAAGTACCGGTCTGGTTGCTGGGTTTTGTAGAAAGCCATGCTGTAGTCGTCCAGTATGGAGGCATGAGTCTGGAGAATGATGATATTATAAGCCACTACAGCGGCAAGCATAATTATCATCTTCAGCTCATAGTTTATCCTCAGGAACACGGAGCACGAGATCAATCCCAGAATGCAGCTATAGATGAAATACTGTCAGAAAGACACAAGCCAGTCAGTTCATTGAAAACACTAAGAATTACATAATACAACACCAATTTGTTTGAACTATTCTACTAAAGGCCTAATACTTTTGTCACACCCATCTATGGCTGGTGATTTGAAAAAAATATACTGGTTGTAAATATATATTATTTTACTTGCCATGAATATATAAAATATACACAGTTGAAGTCAAAATTATTAAGGCTTCTGTAAACTTTTGTTTTCTTTTTCAAATATTTCCTGAATGATGTTTAACAGAGCAAGGCATTTTTCACAGTATTTCCTATAATATTTTTTTCTTCTGAAGAAAGTCTTATTTGTTTTATTTTAGCTAGGATAAATGCAGTTTTTTAAAACTGTTTTAAAGGCAATATTATTAGCTCCCTTAAGCAATTTTCTTTTCGATTGTCTACAGAACAAACCGCTGTTGTACAATGACTTGCCTAATTACCATAACTTGCCTAATTCACCTAATTAATCTAGTTAAGCCTTTAAATGTCACTTTAGGCTAAATATTAGGCAAGGCAAGTTTATTTACATAGAACATTTCATACACAAAGGTAATTAAAAGTGCTTTACATAAACAGGAATAAAAGAATCAAGTATAAGAAAATAAAAACAACAGAGAATAAAAGTTATTATTAGTAGTATCTTGATATTTTGTCTTGTTTAATATTGTGTCCTGTCATCGTGACAAAGATTAAAAAAAAAAGTTATTAGAAATTAGTTATTAAAATTATTATGTTTAGAATTAGGGAATTAGAATTAAATTTGGGAAACATAAATTGGAGGAAACAATCTACAGGGGAGCTAATAATTCAGGAGGGCTAATAATTCTGACTTTAACTGTACATTTCAAGTTTATAGCCAACTCATCAACACTGATTTTTTATTTGTATTTTTATTTTTTTGACACATTTGGAGTGTTAACTTTAGGCTCTGATTCTATTCATAAATAGCATCTGATGTCCCTTGAAATATGACAAAACAGATGTTCCATGTAATGTAATATTCTGCAAAAATGCTTGAAGACACGTTTGTGTGGTATCTTGATGTCTGCAGAGACCTAATTTCACATAAGCACTATGCAGTGCTAGAGAAAACTATTTTTCCAGCTGTGAAATATAATTACAGAGTGGCCATACATAATCATGCACAGTATAAAGTGACTTATTATATATATGATGCGAGTGAAACAAATTGGTTTATCTCATGATGCTCATGATTCATCTCACGTCCGTTCTTTGAAGACACAGACAACTTTTTTTAATTTTGAAACCCACGTCTTAACAGAGAATTTACTGTTTGTTTTCAAGTGGATCTGTAAATCAGTGGTTATTCGGTTAAACTTTTTTTCTTTTCTTTCTGAGAAACAAAATACCAAGATTTGTGGGGAAAAAAGGCATGAGATAAAGTTTGTTGCAACTTACTGGCAAGTAGAACTTGTTGTTTGAGGAGTTTGTGGTCTGACCATATGGCCCATCCATGCTGCTGTTAGAAATATTAAGTGAAGTTGATGCTACCATCCTGTCTTCACCTAAAAAAAACTTAAAACCAGACAGATGGAGAAAAAAATTAAGAATATCACAGCAGAAAGACACCATCACTCTTAGCTGTACACATCTGTTGCGTTTTGTAACAAATATGCTTCAACACAAGTTTATAACACTTTTTTTACACAAGTGCAAAATTAAGCGAAAATCAATGGACTGCAAGCAGATGGGAAAAGCAGAAAAGATGACCTGTTGCCAATTTTGGCAGAACAGAAGCTTTTGTGAATATAGTTTCTGTTCAGTTGGTGAAGGATTTAATTGAAAAAAATACTCAGATGTTTAAAGCATGATGATTTGTAGTGTATGGGACTTGTAACTATTTTAATTGCATTTTATTTATTATAGAACCACATTGGAAATTTTAAACACAATTAAATGCATGAATGTTACTGCTAGACACCAAGTAATCAGTAACATTGCTTGTGTGTTCCTCTCCCACATGAACAACCAGTCACTTCATTTCAGGGATAACATCAATTGATCCATACTGGATCAGAGCCCTGGTACAGCGATGCTAGCCACAATGATGAAATCATACACACAGATGCCACTAATTCTACTCCGCTCATGCTGTGAATCACCACAGAATCCATAAAAGCCCTCCAACTGGGCCAAAAACTGCTGACTGATTTATCAACCACCTGTCTAAATGGATGTGTCATGTAATATAATTGTAAATACTGATTATATATAATAATATATAATGTAATATGTGCCTTAGTTAACTAATAAGGTACACTGTAAAATATTATATGACAAAAGTCATGACAACAAATGCTTTTATGATACTTTAACTTAATTTAATGTTTATCAGGTTTCAAATTTTTTTTTTTTAGCTATACAAAGTTTAATATTTTTTTTTGTCAGTCTGACTGATTTAAGTTAAGACTAGAAAAGTTAATTTGAATAAATCTTTTTATAGCCCACTTTATTTTTTATATAGCCCATTTTCTTATATGGCCTGTCCTTATGTTGCACTTTTTGGCATATTAAACCTGATCTACCCTCTCAAAGCTTTGTTTTATATATGCACAAAACATCTAAATAATTTGATGGTAAGTGTACTAACATACAGGCAGATATTTCAGGATATTGAGGGTAAATGGTGCCTATGCCACATCTGTATCTCAAGGGATTCCTCAGGGTTCAGTTCTTGGTCTCTTTCAGTTTTTCAAATATACAAAAGCTTTATAAGTTAGATAAACCTCTTGTTTCAGGTTAGAGGCTAAGTGTTTTAACACATGGGTTGATATATCATACAATATTAAAGGTAAACAATGCTTATGTCACATTAATTACTTCAGAGATTCCTCAGGGTTCAGTCCCCGGTCCCATTCTTTTATCTGTATACACAATGCTTAGCATGAAAATAGTGTAAGTGTATTATGGCACAGGATGATTCATCAAATAATTTTGAAGTATGTCTATTTCACATCAATAAATGTTTGGGTGCTTTTTCCCCCTCTGTCTTCTAAATACACAAAACTGCAACCTATACATCAGAGCTTTGATTGAACAGTGATATTTTTGCAGTATTATTAAAAGACAAATCCTCTGCCATGATTATATTTGAAAGACTATGCAAGAGCAAGATTACCATTATTACTGAAGAGTTTCCTGAATTTATGAGCCACAAAGCCAGCAGACTGTTCACAATATTGACTTAACCATAACTAAAACCAGCAGGAAATATTACTCTTACTGAGCACAGTCGTAATGAGTAATAATGAATTATAGGTGATGTAGAAAATGTCATTTTTATATAATAAATGTCAAGCATTTTAAAAGCATTCCAATCAAACTGATAGACCAGGTATTAGACAGTAGTGGTGCTCACCATGTTGAATACGGCCATAACTAGGATAAGTGCAGTTGTTGCCATGGTGAGTGCGAGTCGTATCCAGGGCTTGTTGGTGATGACTTTAGAGGAGCTGGGGAGCCTGGGCATTGTGCAGGAAGCAGCTTTGCCCCATTGCTACGGCAACAAGAGAAAAGTGAAAATAAAACAAGACTTAACTCCCACCAACGTCATTAGCATATCTGCCTCTATTTCAAATGCTCAAGGTTATGATTATGCCCCACAAGTCAGAGACACATTAATAAACATAACTTCACAGTGAGTGAATATATAACAATAAAAAAGGGCATCTATATCAGCTTTGAGTTGAAGCCAACATTAAATGTCATTCTCTATTCATTTTACTTCCATTATTTTCATAAAAATGCAACTGAATGAAATGAGGACTACTTCTCTCACGAAACACAGCTGATATGGAGCTTATCCCCCACAGAGACAGACTCCCCTTGGACCCAAAAGCAAATTTACTAACTGTCTGAGACAACTTTTCCCATCCTTTGTGTATTCAAAATAGTCTTTGGTTAGTAAGTTTATAGCCAGAGATGGACAAAATTTTGATCAAATGTCTTTAAAATATGCATTGAATTATTTTTGAAATGTATATGTTATGGGCATAAAAATAATCAAGTCTTATTTGTCATTAAATACTTTAAGAGACTAGTTTGTATTTTAACATTTTGAATCAAATATGTCATTTTATTTTCAAACAATACTGTCATGTTCACCAGCGATCAAGGACTTAAGAGATCGCTGGTGAACTACATATCATAACGAACTACAATTCCCATCATTCCGCCACACACACCCGGTTTCCACTTCCACTGATCACACACGCAGCTGCATCCCATCACTTCTCATTGTTTGGACTATTTATACACCCTGCACCCGTCCTGTCTTTGCTCAGTCGTTTGTTTTTGATGGTTATTATTTTGTCTTGTTTCAAGTTGGTATTGATGGTATGTTTTTGCTCATGTTATGTCTTAGTTCCTGGTCTTAGTTTATTGTTTTGTTATTTTGTTACTTTGTTTTTCCTTATGTCCTGTTTTTGCATGAGATCTCATCATTAAATGCACATGGATCCTATCTCTTGTCCCGTCTGCAATACCTCCCGGTAACGTGACAAATACAAGACCTTTGATCCCAAGGCTTAAATGGATTACCAAATATTTAGTAGCATTTGGAAAGATCCAAATAAATCATGTGACAGCACTGAACTGGAAAAATAAACAGACAAACAAATCAAATAACAAAGAAAGAAAAAAAAAAAGACACAACCAAGGAAATAAGCTACTTTTTGAGCTCAAACTCCCTTAAGATAAAGTATTAAAATATATGATTAGAAATTGTTTATTGAATGCTATTATTAGTGTTAATACTGAATGTTAATATAGCAAATGGCAATAACAGCTCTATAACTTGTACAATGTCTTACTATTCAATGGGTGTTGTTAGCATGGTAGCTAATGTTAGCTAAATTTGTCTTTTTTTTCTATTAACAAAATCCAATTTAGAACCAACACAGTCTAATATACATAGTATTGTCTATTTCCTAATTGTAACATGAACAAACAATTTAAACAAACAAACAAATTATGGCAAATATTTATGAGTGTATGTAATTTGTAACAAAATTATTTTTTGACGTGTTTGTGCCCATCTCTGTTTATAGCCAGGGGTATAAAAAGCTATCTATGTGTACCTGGGCTACCTTGCCGAATGTCTTAACTCTAGTGTACTTGACTATGTGTGCCTGGGCTACTTTTCTAAAAGGCAATAGATTATAGTGCCTTGGCTGCCTTCCTGAAAGGCTTAATACTTTATAAATAGACTATGTGTACCTCGGCTACTTTGTCAACCAGCTTAACTCTAGTGAAATAGACTATGTGTGCCTGGGTGACCTTGCCGAATGGCTTAAGTGTATTTATAATAATAATAATTCCTTACATTTATATAGCGCTTTTCTATACACTCAAAGCGCTTTATACATTGGGGGGAATCTCCTCATCCACCACTAGTGTGCAGCATCCACCTGGATGACGCGACGGCAGCCATATTGCGCCAGACCGCACACCAGCTGATTGGTGGAGAGGAGACAGAGTGATGAAGCCAATTATGACATGGGGATGGTTAGGAGGCCATGATGGACAGAGACCAGTGGGCACATTTGGCCAGGATGCCGGGGTTAAACCCCTACTCTTTTTCGAAGGACATCCAGGGACAAGAGTCAGGACCTCGGTTTAACGTCTCATCCGAAAGACGGCACTCAATGAGCAGTATAGAGTCCCCATCAATGTACTGGGGCATTAGGACCCACACAGACCACAGGTTGAGCGCCCCCTGCTGGTCTCACTAACACCACTTCCGGCAGCAACCTAGCTTTCCCATGTGGTCTCCCATCCAGGTACTGACCGGGCGCAGCCCTGCTTAGCTTCAGTGGGTAACCATGTGAGAGTTGCAGAGAGCTAGCTGCCGGCAATTATTACTCATAAAAGTCACTAGTGCTAAGCCATTTGGCAAGGTAGCCCAGGGCACATATTTGACCATGTGTGCCCTGGGCTACCTTGTCAAATGGCTTAGCACTAGTGACTTTTATGAGTATGTGTGCCTTGGCAAACTTGCTGACTGGCTTAGCACTAAAACCACATACTATGTTCAATTTTACAAAAATATCACATTGTAGGCTGGTAGAAAAAATAAGCCCAGCAACCACCTGGGCAAGTGAGAACATTAATTATATCATTGCCACACTCTTGTAAAGAATTCCATACACAGTGTTAACATGAATGCCCGCAATGCTCGCTTAAAGTGAAATACCAACATACAAATACACCTTTGAGAGAAAACAAACAAGTGACAAAGAGCCTCAACACTCATAGTGACTCGTTCAAAAGTTCAAAGAAAATAATATGGAAGAAAATGGATCCTAAATCCTGCCTCATCCAGTCAATCCTGTCATCATTTACCCTTCACTTGTTCCAAACAGGTTTGAGCTTCTTTCTTCTGTTGAACACAAAGGCAGATATTTTGAAGAAAGCTGGAAACTGGTAAACATTGACTTCTATAGTATTTGTTTTCCCCACTATTGATATCAATGATTACAGGTTTTCGGCTTTGCTTTCTTCAAAATATCCTCTTTTGTGTTCAACAGAATTAAGAAACTCATAAAGGTTTGCAACCACTTGAGGCTGAGTAAATAATGTGTACATTTTCATGTTTTAGTGAACTCTTGCTTTAACAAAGTAAACAGCATAAATGCTTTTGTAGTGTCATGACAGAATTCTCTGTTTTTTTATGTGAACCATGCCTTCAGGTGAATCTAAAATCAAATGCTGAAAGGGCAAACCAATGCCTCTACGTGATTTCATCTGAAAGACTTCATGGCCTTGAAGAATTTGAGATCTGTTTGTAAAACTCACCTTGTACATCTGATTGAAGTACTAAAATAATGTCTATAACCCTTCATGACTCAGTGTATGCTACATTGTCAGGAAGAGTATTAGTGGAACTGCAACGTAACAGCACTTTACAAAACACTTAACCTAGACCCTGTGCAAGAACACTTCAATACTAAAAGAAATAGAGGTACACAAAAAAATGACAAAACCCACTCACCAGTCAATCATGTGTTCATTGCATCATCTATTCAAAAAGTGGCTTTTGATATTTAAACATAGCACTTCTGTTGGATAACCTTAGTCTCTCTTTTGAATTTGTAAATATGTCGGCTGAACGCGAGATGTTTGAACTCTCACATCAGTTAAATAGGAGACAAAACTGAGAAAGACTCTAAAATAAATTCCATAGTACTCTAGACACTCATGACTTTAACAGTTTTCGTTAAACCTAAAGCGAGCCTTTTATAAAAGAAACACAAAAAAATGAGTGCCACAGAGCTTTATTAAATTGGCCTCCATATCCAACACCCCCAAACCCACAGGGACTTGAGTTACAGTAGAAAAATTAGATCAAAAATAACTCAGTAAAAATGGTCACCACTCAAGCTGCTTTCCTTTTGACACAAAAAATGTGTTTTTGGGTTAGCGTGACGTGAAAGAGCTTGGCTAATTAACAAACTGGGGACAAATCATGTCACACTGGTGGGTTAATGGCATGCAAACCCGTCAAGCCTTCTAAAAATATACATTTGATGCCTCAATACATAGAAAAACAGGTTACTTTGATTATAGCTGCAATTCCATTAAGTACACAGTATGAGTTTCATGTAATTTTTCTCCAATAAATATTTATTTAAGAATTGTTTTAAATTTAATTTTAGTTTTTAAGACCAAAATTAGCATTGTGACATGTTTGCAGCATAACCCGAATTCTAACGATTAGAATCTCAGTATTCAGTAAACTGTAATACAGTAAGAAATAAATTTGGGGTTTATAAGAATTATTTTTGTTGTCATCCTAGTTGAATGAATTATCTTAAGTTTAACATGACAAAATACAACAGAGCATGTAATATTGTGATTAAAATTTAAATAAATGTTTTTGTTTGTAATATATATTTTTGGAAGCTAATACTGAAACTTGATCCTTCTGAAAGCATTTAATATGCTGATTTGTTGGTTAATAAACATTTTTATTATTACAAATAAACTGAAAACATATAACAAAGAAGGTCACATTTATCAAGATGACTTCACATGCATAAGAAACAATCAACTGAGTAAGAAATTAGTCAATAACAATATATGGTATGTGTGAAATATGGCATCATTTGAAATGTTTTGATACATATAATGTTTAATTTTTCTTTTTTTTACAGAATATTTCTGTTAATAAATGCATATATATCAATAAAGCTTAAGGCGGAACTAAATGAGATTAATTTATAGGGGTTTTACATTAGTAGTATTGAGTAATTAAATTCCTTATTTGTGACCGTGGACCACAAAAGCTGTGGACCACTGTCATAAGTGCCAGTTTAAAAAAAGAAGAAGAAGAAAAAAAAAGAATTCTTAGCAATGCATATTTCAATACTAGTCAAAAATTGAATTTTGATATAAATAGGAGTAGGACATCTACAAAATATCTTCATGGAACATGATTTTTACGTAATATTTACAGTAGGACATCTACAAAATATCTTCATGGAACATGATTTTTACGTAATATTTAAATGATTCTTGGCATAAAAATAAAATCAATATATTTGACCCAAACAATGTACTTTTGACTATAGCCAAAATATACACATGCAACATAAAACATAATTAAATAACTTTTCATAAAAAAGTAATTATTTCCCAGTGATGGGTTGCAGCTGAAAGGGCATCCGCTGCGTAAAACATATGCTGGATAAGTTGGCGGTTCATTCTGCTGTGGCGACCCCAGATTAATAAAGGGACTAAGCCGAAAAGAAAATGAATGAATGAAAAAAAGTTATTAGAAAAGTAATTTAAATACAATTTTAATGAGGCAAATAGTATTAATAACATTTTAAAAAAAGTAACATTGCATGTGTGTGTAGCTGTTATGCTAATTCTTGCCTTCCTGATTACAGTCTTTGTTTTTGTAAACAAAGTAAATGTACTGCAGTGTAATGGAAACCTCTGATCCTCTTCCGTTACTTGCATGTGACAAACCCCTAATGGTCCTAAAAATAGACTTAATTTTTGTTTAGGAAAACAACTCCTCATTACTTTCTTTTGATTTTGTGATGGAATATGACCAGAGCAAGCTCTTGACAGATTTCCCAGGAGTGAATGTACAGGCCTTTGAATATTAAATAAGCCATTTTGCTATAAGCTTTCATAATATACGAAGAAAGCACGAGCAGGGGAAAGAAAATGGAGAGACATCCAGGTGACATTTACTTAAGCCATTTATGTTCCACAGGTCCAAAGTAGCTCGTAATTTGATTATAGACAACCCTGTCTAAGAGCAGAAAAATAATGGTTTCCCTCAGGCTAAAACAAGGAAATTTCAATCTTGTTTTGATATGGTGTTTTTTTTCCACTCGGTATGGCATTTTCTCTAACAGGATGAGGGTCTCAAATATACGAGAACCTAGACTTATTAAATGACATTTCAGTACACACTTATTTCCTTGATGGAAAATGGAAAAAAACATTTAACATGTCTACAGCTGAATAGAACGAAAGAGAAAAGCCAATCTGCTTCAATCACTCTCAGAAAAGCTACTAATTTACATTTCTAAAAGTGCGAGCTGCACTTACCAGTATATGACCAGCAAAACAAATGCAGAGAATCAAGGCGAGCAGCAGGAAGGCCATTCCAAACGATACTTCAAGGACGGTGGTTCTGACAGAGACAAAATCATCAGCCATACTCCAAAAAACATCGATATTTCATTTATTGTCCATATTTGACCAAAACCTGTATTAAAAAAACCTGCATTTTTATACTGTTGAGATTTATTTTTTATTGTGAATGTTGTTTAAATTTTAGATGTAGTAATTTTATTGAACTATTTTATTTTATTAAATAAATTTATTTCACATGGTTATATTCACATTTATTACACAGTGCAGTAATATATTATATATATTCATACAACAGTTCTGTCAGGGGTTCTGATTGGGTGATAGTCATGCGATATATAACCAGTATTAGCACTGTTCCAGCCTCTTCACCCTTGTGTATTACATCGAGTGCCAAGCAGAGGACTAAACTCACTACAGTTTGACAAATATTGCAACTGTTGGACAGCATAATGTACTTTTGAGATGAGAATCCAACTATGCAGTAAAGATAGTGATAGTGATATGTTTGCATAATTTCTGATGGGACTTTCAGCCTGTTTGCGGCCATCACCCTTGTCATATTGAGAAAAAAAGCAAAGAAATTGATGGTTGACGTTACATTCTTCCACCACAAGACTGCAAAATAGACCATATAATAAGTACTTAGGGGGAGATCAAGTTTTGAAAAATTTAAACTACAGCTGAACAAATCATCAAAGAACAGGTAAGTGACATTCTCTCTTTTATATTTTTTATTGCTGTATTTATTCTATAGTAATCTAGTAGTGTTTGCTTTGCTTTGGCTTTTTTGGGGTTAATTTTTGTGAATATCCAGTTGCAACAGAGAAATACTGGGAGATCTCTGTAGACTGATGGCAATTCATGCCGTTCAGCCTTATAATCCTAAAATGTGAGCAAAATCATCTGTTTTGTCATCACTTAGACATTACAATACTCTATGCAAGAAAACCACTAGTACTACTATTAGTAATACTACTAGTACTAGTACTAGTAATACTAGTTCTAGAGTGACGTTTGTGAAGTGGCAACGGTTTCTGCTGTTCTGACGATCAGCTGCAGATGTGAATGAATGGCAGAAGAAAGTAGTTCCTTATACAAAAGGGTTTTTGAGACTCTCCATGTTTGATTTTCTTTATTAAATACACGATTATGACGTCGAACAATATCACACTCGTAGCACTGCAATGTGGCTGTATATCGGCACTACTGGCACACTAAGGCACTCTGCTTGTGGCCTTGAGACGCATGCCTCCCAGCAGTGCTGATATACATCCATATCACACTGCTTGCTACTCGTGTGATATTGCTTATATATATATATATATGGGGCTGCACGGTGGCGCAGTGGGTAGCACGTTCGCCTCACAGCAAGAAGGTCGCTGGTTCGAGCCTCGGCTGGGTCAGTTGGCGTTTCTGTGTGGAGTTTGCATGTCCTCCCCGTGTTGGCGTGGGTTTTCTCTGGGTGCTCCGGTTTCCCCCACAAGTCCAAA
>CAIGQV010016734.1:4794777-4844320 GCA_903798115.1 Danio jaintianensis
ATATATATATATATATATATATATATATATATATATATGAACAATAATTTGAGGTAACATACACAAGCCTTGTAGTAAAAAATTGATGCTGAAGTTTAGAGATTTAAATAAACCTGGCTTTCTGAATACAGGAAAATAAAATTTTAGCTATATTCTATTCGGTGCCATATCTCAACATAAATGTGGCATAAAATCAATGTCAGCAAGTGAGAATACAGCTTGGGAAAAGTGCTGTGGCCTCGGCTCTTGTGAATGTGTTCTGGGTCAACATGAGCTGTAAATTAGGCTGACATCTTGAATAGATTTGTCTGTCTGTCTTCATACAAAAGGAGACATCATTTCCAAACCTGATTGGCCTCTGATTTTAAAAAAAAATCTATAACTGTCTGTCTTTTTCAGGCAGCCATTGATGTTCCCATTATCCCGTTCTTTACGGCTGCACTCATTTTCTCTGCATTGTGTAGATGTTGTAATATTATTATGCGTCACCAGATCTAAGTGCTGCCAGAGACGACGGATGTGTGCATAATTGTGCAATGTAAGACAAAGATGGTACTTACTTTGGCAAGACTAAAACCTGCACTATGAAGATACAGAAGAAAATGAGACAAGCACAGGTGACGTAGTACTTAAAGGCCGGCAGAGTCGTGGCTCTGTACTGTTAGAAGAAAGAGAAGGAAAAAAATTCATGCATCTTCAGTTTTCTTGAGTCTTTACAGTTGAGACTGCTGTTGTTCAATGACACAACTCAAGGTGAAACGTACCTCTTTTTCAAGTGTCTTGTTATGAAAGAACAGAGATATCCTCTGAATATCCTCTGATTTCTGCCACTGTCTGGAAGAAAGAAGACATAATTTAAGTTATTGATGACAGGTAAATGGTCACTGACATGATAAATCACATTAATAATAGCTTGTTTGGTGGCAGTGATGGAAGGAATGATTTAATAAATGTGTGTTATGCACTTTGGGTGTGCAATATTTTCTTGTAATTCAATGATCTGCTATGATTATGAATATCTTACGGTTAGCACACAAAAAGAGACCGCTCAGATGATTTATGTCAAGACATTTGTCAGGTTTTTGTCCTAAAAATGCTCGTGTGATGTTGGATTTTTTTCATCCACATCTGATCTCAAGCCTGCAATCTTATTCCAAAATGTGACTTTAATATATGATATACACACTAGGTGAACCATTGTGGCATGATAAAGCAAGGATTTAGTTCGACCAGTTTGTTGATTTCTTTCTTCTGTTTTTCTGAATGGAAACATTTTAAATGAGGAAATTAAAAGATAAATACAGAAGAAAAATAAAACCAGAAAATCAGGACAACTGTCGTAGTAGGGCAGGACATAAAAATGTATTATTGTGGTCAGCACCACCTTGAGTACAGGCAAAAATTATCTGTAGCCAATTAGTTGTTTTGTTCAGTGTGAAAACACTGTTTGTGTAAGTGATTTATCTCACTTTTTCACATTGCGCTCACTGTTTACATGGTCAAGACCTGCTTGGAACTACTTTAGCTGTGTGCCACCCTGGAAATAATTGCACACCTTTTTGTCATTTGCACAAACATTTGTCAACTAATCAGAATCCAGCCTTCACTGGCCCTGTAGATTAATGTTATATATAAGTTTAAATAATGCATTTATTTGTTCATATAGTCATGGCCAAAAATATTGGCATCCTTGCAATTCTATCAGAAAATGCAACACTTCTCTCAGAAAATAGATGCAATTGCAAATGTTTTTGGTATTCACATGCATATTGATTTTGTTAGCACTTGATCACCACAAAAAAAGAGAAGAAAAATTACAGCTTGATAAAATTTCACAAAGAGCTTAAAAGTGGAATTATTGTCACCTTGTGAAAATTGTAAGAAATAAATGCTTTTCATGGGTATTTTTAGAGCCAGAGTTTTCCTCGCGTTCGTTTAAAAAAAAAATCTCTGTGCACATGAAAACGGCAAAACTCACTGTGATGCATGATAAGGACATGAACCAACAGGCAGAGTTAATGACACTTTTATGTTGGGCTCACACCAAACGGAATTAAGTATTTCCGTGAGTAAACTGCATACTAGTCAATGCAAATATGAGAACAGAGGTGGATTACTGTCCCGCATTGTTTGCATCCTCTGTTCTCACATTTGCATTGACTTGTATGCAGTTTACTCACAAAAATACATAATTTCGTGAATACGCAATGTGTTTGCCGCAAACATGCAGAATTTGCCTCATTCGCATCTTCCACTTTTGGTGTGAACCCAGCCATGTAGGCCAATCAGAATCAGCACGCACGCACGCTGATGTCATGAGACAAAAAACGGTTGTAGTGTCCACAAGACCACACTGTACCCAGAGTTTTGGAAAACCCTGGCCGGTGTTTTCAGAAAATGTCAGTTTCAGTCACCCGATACTCCAGTTTTGTGTGAACAAACAGTGAAACCGCATAGAAAAAAGTGTGGTTTTGAAAATACCTGTGTTGGTGTGGACAAGGTTTTAGACACACAAGTGGTAAGCCTACAAGGTGTGGGCAATATAGTAATCACACTTGCAACCAATTAAAATGAAGAAAAGTTGACTCAGCCTTCATGTTGTGTATCACACTGATCATGGAGAAGAGAAAGAAGTGTAAAGAGTTGTCTGTGTATTTGAGAGGAAAGATTATAAAAAACATGAACAATCTCAATGCTACAAGTCTATCTCTAGAGATCCTGATGTCCCTGTGTCCACTGTACGCTGTAAAGAAGTTTACAGTCCATGGTACTGTAGCTAACCTCCCTGGATGTGGATGAAAATAAAAATTGAATGAACAATCACAATGAAGAATTGTTCGAATGGTGGATAAAGAACCCCAATTAACTTCCAAACAAATTCAAGCTGATCTGCAGACACAGACAACAGTGTCAGCTCTGTTGCCATCTAAATGAACAGGGATGGTAGGGGACCCAGGAGGACACCACTGCTGACACAAAGGTGTAAAAAAGGAAGATTGGAGTTAGCCAAAACTTATGGACAAAACCACTATTCTTCTGGGAGAATGTACTGTGGACAGGTGTGACAAAATTAGAGCTTTTTGAAAAAACATCATGACATCAGACATCATAGCACTGTTTACAGAAAAGTTAACAGTCCCTACAGTCCAACATGGAGGAGGTTCAAGGTTTTTTTGGGGGTTGCTTTGCTGCTTTTAGCACTGAATGCCTTGACATTGTGAATGGTATCATGGAATTCTGATAAAGTTTGGGGCACAATGTAGTGGTCAGTGTCAAAAAGCTGCATCTCCACCTGAAGTCGACAATAACCCAAAACACACTTCAAAAAGCACTCAGAAGTGGTTACAAACAAAGCGGTTGAGAGTTCTGAAATGGCTGAATCTGAATCCCATAGAACACTTGTGGAGAGATCTCAAAACAGCAGTTGGGAAAAAACACCCCTCAAATCTGAAGGACCTGGAGCAGTTTGCAAAAGAAGAATGGTCCAAAATTCTCAAAGAGAAATGTAAGAAAACGGTTGGTTTCAGTAATTTACTCCAAAAGGTTTGCTACCAAATATTATGTTAAGGGTGCCAATAATTTTGCCCAGTGTATTTATTGGGTTCTGTGTGGAATAAATCAGATTTGACTTTTCTTCTCTGTTTTTTTTTTGTTCCAATGCAAACAAAAAAATAAACACACAAAATACATGCCAACTGTTACAACTTTCTAAGAGAAGGGTTGCATTTTCTGACAGAATTGCAAGGATGCCAATATTTTTGGCCATGCCTGTAACTTAATGTATTTATATTATACATTTATTTCCAGATTTTTTTGTGGGGTCAGATCCGATCCTTGGTATCATTTGGCTATTTCTAGTGCTATTTTGCAAGGAATTCATGAATAAGTGAATAAGATGCATTATGGATGCTCACTTCTGTGAGTTGATGCCATCAATAGTGCGAATGATTCTTTCATTCAACTCCTCTTCAAATCTCTTCTTCTGAGATTTTGTTCTGAAAGAGAAAAAAAAATAAGGAGAGGGACTTTAAAGAACCTTAGAAATGCAGATAAGGTCAGCGTGAATGTGAAAGATTATTCACTGTAGATTTTTTACATTTTTTGTCACATAAAGCAACAAACTCTAGAAAAAAACCCAGACCTTTCGGACCTTTGCTGAAAGCTGTACTGCCCTAATGGGACATCCTGTAAGAAAACAAATTAGATGAATACAATTGAAAGAGTGCTTTAAGTTCATAGAAAATTTGATGAATGGAATCACCATTTAAAGCAAGGCAAGACTCTGCAGGTGATTAGGTAAAATTTTTAAATAGTTAATAATAGTTAATAGTTATTAACATACTTCCCCTGTCTATTTACTACATTGTATACACTATACTACACTATACACTATCATTACTATATTGTATACACTACTAGCACAAAAATATGAACATTGAATGAAGACAGATAAAAAATTATTATTTATATTTTTGACGCATTTGAATCAAAGGTTTTTAGAAGCTGTTTGAGATTTTTAGAATATCTGGTAAAACTTTAGAATAATGGTCCATTAGTAAAAGTTGATTAATGTATTTACTAACAAATTAACTAAGTATGAATAATCATTTAAAACATTTTTAAATCATAGTTCAACATTTACTAATGCCTTATTAAAATCCAAAGTTGTGCTTGTTAACATTAGTTAATGCACAGTGAGTTAACATGAACTAACGTTATTTTACTTAAATAATTTTAACTAATGTTCACAGAAATGAATAAATACTGTCAGAAATGAATTGCTAATTGTTTGTTCACGTTAATAAATACGTTAATTAACATTAACTAATGAACCATTATTTATGTATTACCATTAATTAAGTATTACCGAATATCTTTCAATCAACTTATAATTAAAAATGATAATAACAGCCCCAAAAAAATTTATTTTATCTTATACATAATCTGCCATATTA
Source organism: Danio jaintianensis (assembly GCA_903798115.1). Lineage (NCBI taxonomy): Eukaryota > Metazoa > Chordata > Actinopteri > Cypriniformes > Danionidae > Danio > Danio jaintianensis. Next base: position 4,799,733 of record CAIGQV010016734.1, read on the forward strand.
TGTACAAATCCATGTATTATGTTTTTTATTAAGTAAAAAAACTATTAACTTATGAAAAGCCAAAATCTTAAAACGTGCATGAAAAAAAACAACTATGTTTTTGCCTGCAGTGTCTGGTCTTAAATCAGAATCTCTGTATTCTTTGCATGTTTGCTGAGGGCGACTTACGCGTGTGTTGATTATTCCATTCTCATTGGTCATGCTGTCTCGATGGTGGAGGTTAGCAAAAGGTTTAGCAGCTCCCCAGGACTCCAGGTACTGCGTCATGCGGACAGACGCTCTCATCTTCGCTCCGTACAGAGCGGGCCGAAGACCAGAGAGAAGCAGAGGACTCCTCTTTTCTGCCTAGAAACACCATAGAATGATGCACATGTTAAATTGATGTGCTATAGGCTAGAGGTGTTAGCACAGATATACAAAATTCAGACAAGAATATGTACTAAAGTGGTGGGTCACAGGTGTGCTTTGTAACCCATTTTTGGATTCAAATATATCATGATCTGAAACTTTTGGAGGCTAAAACATTCTGGCTTTGTGTTGAGATGCTACTGATGGTAGCTCCTCAAAAAAGCAGATTTTTGTTTTATTGCGGAAAAAAAAAAATCAGGATTTTAATCCAATCCGAAAGAATCCTCAAGGAAATGCATAAAAACATGTTAAAAATGTGCTACGTAACAAACAAGGCACTGCAATTGGATTAACTATTTCATTAACAATAATCTAATATGATTGTTCTTTAAGTGAATTCATGAATTATTCGTTTTTATTATAATTACAGTAGTCAATTATTATAGTTAAACACAGCTAAAAACCATAAAACTAAAACCATTTTGTTGCTTAAAATAAATAATGTTACTTAATTGTTTTTCATATTTAAGTGGATTGAACATAAACAATTCAGTTATCCCCCCAAAATCGGAAGAATTGTGTTGATTCAGCTTATTTTAAATAAGTTGTTTGAACAAGCAGCAAAATATTTTTTGAGTGTAGTTGCCAAGTAAATATTTCATATTTTCATTTAGTTTATTGTATTTACAAAAGATAAAGACATATTAGATAAAAAACATAATGCAATTTATTTATTTTTATTCAAATTTGGCATCTGGCCATACAAGCAGGAAGGAACCCAGGAAGCATCTCTTCTTAACTAAGCCCTAACAAAAACGTTTATTCCGTTTGTGTACTTCCAACATTTTATTAATGCATTTTACAGCACAGTTGTAATTTGGATGTGTAAAACATCTAAATGCCTCTTCAGTAGTGCGTAGCATAAACTAGACTAAGTTAGTCATGTTGCTTTTCTTAATGACTGGCCATAACATTTATAGTCAGCAACAAAAATGGTTTGAATCTGAAAAGCATGACTGATTGTGAACATGAACATGAACATTTTGTTTATGCGACAGCTGCTTCTGTTCACTTAGCAGCGGAAAGATGGATTTTAAAAATGGAAAGATTTGACCACTTATAATGTACTGGTAAGCAGTTTAAGTACATTTTAGCATCCTCATACAAACTGAAATTTTGGAAAATCACTAACCGAAAATGCGTGGTGAGCAAAAGTTGTAAATGTCAAGCCCTAAGCAAGATTTCTGTTCCTTTTTTACATGAATGAATATGTATTTTAGGAAAGGGGTCCTTGATTTTTGAGGGTACTTGACACTACAAGTTAGAAAACCCCTGCTACAGTTTAGAAGATAATAGAGACTCCCACAAATCTGTATGATCTACTTTACACCAATATGACTCTGTGGCAGAATGATGCAAAAAAATGCAAATTGGCCTTAACCGAACAACAGGGTGGAAAAAAAAGAAAAGAGAACAACTAAACAAACAAGCAAAAGCCCTCCAAACTCAGATTCAGTCATCATAATGGGAGCGTGGAGGGAGTGGGTGTGCAGTGGGTTCTTGTGATAAGAGGGCCGAGAGGCTCAAACCAAACAGAAGTAAATGTATGAGTCTCTTATGAGAAAAAAAAAGTGCTGCCTTTGTTACCTCGGGCAAAGCAAATACATTGTTGAAAAGTAAATAACGCACCGGATAAATAAAAGAATAGGCGTTGTTATTTGCATATATGGTGCCAGGCATTATCTGTGGGCTGAAAAACCCACACACACATCTCAATGGACAGACATTCTGGACTCTTCTGGGTCTTGATGCTCGTTTCTTTGAACTCGTGTTTTGATAAACAGTCTTCCCAGGGTCGTCACGTATGACCAAAAGTCACATTTGTATATAGCTTGCATGGTCTGAATAATATAATTATGCTAATTAGTGCTCAAGGTGAATTAAATGCGATACTTAATTGTAAAGTAATTTATCTGCTTCAGCTGCATAAGTAGATGCAATGTGATTTGTTTGTTTGGCTATGATTTGAGTTCCCCACTAAGGCTACATTCAAATTGCTCAAGTTTTGCTTCAATTATTTTTGCTTGGCTGTTCACTTTATTGAATTATTTATTTATATAGGCCAATATCAGATTCAACTGTCAGTTCTGATCAGTCGCAAACTGACCTGCTTGCACAAAGGTAAAATAAAAAAATGACATGCAGTATACTATTAAACAGATATTAAAGGGATAGTTCACCCAGAAATACAAATAGAAATTCTCTCAAGATTTACTCACCTTTTACGTGTTTCAAACCTTGAGGACAAAAGTAGATATTTTAAATAATCTTGGAAAGCTCTAACCATTGACTTCCATATATTGTTTATTCCTATGGAAGTCAATGGTCAAAGATTTTCAGCTTTTTAAAAAATATCTTCTTTTGCATTCAACAAAAGTTGTAAAGGTTTGAAACTGCTTAAGGGAGAGTAAATAGTGAAAATAGCCATTTTTGGGTGAAATATCCCTTTAACACAGAGGTCACTGCAATTTCTATGCCACTAAATGAAGAGGACAAAGATGAAGATGAGGAGATTTGGATAATTTTCCTCCATGTTTTGCATGTATAGAGCTACCAGAGTAATACTTTAGGCCAGATATACTTAACAGGACAAATTCAGAACAGTACAATACAGTAAGGTTCATCCTGATCAGGCCTGCATTTCCACTGTCAACAGCACCCTTACTTGGTAGGCGTGGTGAAGTAAGCCATAAAGGGCTGTTTACATATCACGACCATTAAGCACTCTTGTTCAATGTTTCAAAGAAAGACATGTGGCAAGTGCGCAGAAATAAAGAAAGGAAGTGGCATGAGTCGCATTTTCCACATGTTTAGAAGCAACATGAGAACGGCCCCATAAAAAACAATGGAAGACACACAGCAGATCCTGCTCTTGCTTCTTGGCATTTGGCTGTTTTTCACAAGACAACAAGCTTTGTTATTATGGTGCAATGTCTTGGCAGTGTATTTAAAAATGCTGATGTTCCCTTGTCTTGTTGCATGCGCACTGTAAAAAAATTCTTGCTGCCTTAAATTTCTTGGTTGAATCAAATTAACTTTTCTAGTCATCCAAACTTATATCAATCAAACTGACTGAAAATATAAAGTTACACTTTATATAACTATAAAAAAAATTGTTGAAACCTGCTTAACTTATTAAATTTAAATTAATAACTTAAAGCAAAATAAAAAAAATATTTGTTTACAGTGCACAATTGATGATTCTCTAGCTCCAACATACTCTTGTGCTGTAGGTACCCTCATGATTGGGTCCCAAAATAGTGGTATGGTATGTTATTTTGCTACCTCTGACAGTGCAAATGGGAATAAATGCATACCGCACTGTACTGTACTGTACCAAGCTGTGCCGCTCAGTGGAATCAAGCCATTAGTATGAAAGCAATCCTATTGGAGATGGAAGAAAATTCTGCAAGTGATCTATTTAGTGAAAATGTGTGAATTGAACTGAAAAAAAAAACAGGCATTAAAATACCAGTGTAAATACCAGCAAGTAGTACACTGCAAACTTTACTAAATCAAATGACATGACTCCTTTAAATACTCTCCAGCTACAAATTTGGCATCTGAAAGGGAAACTCCTACAAATGTATATGCAATAAGGTCAGCCTTAAAATTACTGTTTAAAGCATGTTTACTCAACTACATCATCATTATCATGAATTGTCTGCATACTAATTTGCAGTAATTTATGTACGTGCTGCATTAGACATGACTAAAATTAGCTGCTGTATCTGTGCTCTTTAATTCATTCACTGACACTAGATCACTTGCAAAACTTTCCACTCCTTTTGGCACTTTTCAGTGGTTGCATTCTCGTGCAAATGTTCCCTTTTTAATACATTTTGCTCTAAATGTCACATTTCATGCTCAAAATGACAACTTTGCCTGTTGTTTATAATATTTTACCTTAAAATGACTTCAATATAACTCCACACCTCATTTACTATACACAGATTCATGAATATGCAAATTATCCACTACCTGCTCTACTTTCAGTCAGTCTACTGAAGTAGAAAACGCCACACAGTGACAAGAGGCAATTTTAGATTAATTCAGCCTTATATGCTTGAACCAGAAACTAATTCTGAAGAAGAAACGCATGAGCAAATTATACAGGTTCTTCTACAAGCTGATTTATCAAAACGGTAACGCCTTTTATGTATCGCTCTGAATATGTAACGAGAACTGATATTATTAGCCGTTGGCTTGACTGCTTTATTAAACAGCTAATAATGTGTTGTTAATGTTACACGACCTATATTCCTGTTTGCCTTCTTAAACAGGCAAAATGTTCAGCAATGATGTTGACTGAAAAATTTGCACAAGTACTCAAAAAATGCACAAAAACTAAAATACAATAAATAATAAAGCAATAATACAATTACAATAAACGATCGAACACTTTACGAAGATTAGACATTAACAAACATTAGAACAAAAGAAAGCAAAAAAAAAAAGAATTAAAAAATAATGAAAATAAAAAAATTATAAATTCGAGACAAATAAATCATCCCTAATTTAATTAAAATGATACACAAAAAATTAAATTAAATAAACACTTTACATTAAATGAATAATAAATGTTTGATAAACAAATGCAATATTATGAGATAAAAAAAATGCTAACTCCTCTGTAAATTTAAATAACATTTAAGACTCATTTTTAATTGTATTCTCATATTTTTAAGGCATAAATTGGGTATTTATACAAGAAACAATATAGAGGATTTTTACATTTTAGGATAGGTGTCCATTGCATAGGAATAACCATATTTGGGGGTCCGTGGGATCTAAAAGATTGAAATCCCCTGACCTAAACAGTACAAATGAACTGTACTGTAACTGTACATATTAGTACCTTTTTTTAAATCTTTAAGACAATTACCCACATTACACATTACTGATAGGATTGGTTTGGTTTTGTTTTTCTAATTTTCACAGTAATAAATGATTTTCTTTTTTGCTATTTATAAAAGTAAAAAAAAATATTGTTAATATTTTGCTTGAAAAAGTATGATAAAATTTAAAATCTAAACCCCTAACATCATAAAGATCAGGAAAAAATGAACAAAGCAACCACAAAGCAATATTTTTTCCTTCATAAAATGTAAATGTGCAGTTATTTTTAAATAAGCTGAAGCTGGACTGCGTCATGTTTTACCTTCGGGTTGATGACTAGGTATGTGACGATGCCGTGCTCTTTCAGGTACGAATCTCTGCTTTGTCCGTTGCCCTGCTCGACTTTATATGCTCCATTCAAATGTTCCAGCGTCACAGAAGAGATGTGTACCCGTCTGGAGAGGAACACACAACTATTACATGCAGGCAAATAAAAAAAAAAAACACTTGACAAACACAGGTGCATAATATGAGCATTTCACAAATGTTCCAAAGCTCGCAGAGACAATAGAGTTAAGATATAAAAATAGAAAACAGCTCTTTGCGCTGATGGTTTTTTTTTTTGGATGATTCAACAAAATACTCATTAGCAGCATAAAAGCGAATTTGTTGGGCTCTCGAAAGAGCATTTCTATTAACGTCAAGAACCCTCCATGACCATAATAGCACTTGAAGCAAATATGTGAAAATCATGAAATGGGAGAAAAAAAAAAGTCATATGATAATTTTACCCAGGAACACCGCCCGCCTCCATGTGATTGGCCAGGGTGACGTCATGTGACCAAACATCATACTGCCATTTCTGGAGGCCAATAACGCCGCAGAGAACATTCCCAGAATGCACTCCAACACGCATGTTAATGTCAACGCAGGTGGCATCTCTCACCTTCCTAAAATAACAGGTAAAATATTAACGGTTTGGACACACAGGTTGGTGTTTAGTACATTTTAAACTAGTTTAAAATGTGATTATTTCATATTTCATCTGCCATATTAGCATCTGTGTATTATTTACAATATGTTTGTGTGCTTTTCATACAATAAATCCAAAAGAAAGCAAAAGAAAGCAAAAGACGACACGAAACGAAACAATACAAAACAAAACGAAACGAAACGAAACAAAACAAAACAAAACAAAACTTTTATGCAGCATAGGCTCATTCATTCATTTCCTTTGGCTTAGTCCCTTATTTGCAGCATAGACTATGGATTATATTTCTAAAAAAACAAAGATAACAAAAAAAAAAAAAACTTTTATCCTTGGCTTATTATTGTGACCATTTCTTACAGACAGGTATTTTAAGGTAACAATTAATCATTTGTTTACTAGATAGACTAATTTGAAGCACTCTAAGCATTTAATCACTACTCTTGAATGAATATTTTACTAGTATTGTAGGTAAATAAAGCAGGTTTTTCTTCCACTGTCATCAAATATATTTTTTAACAGCACATAACACACTTCAGTCTCTCTCTCTCCATCCTTTGAAATGACCGAAACGGCACCATATTTCACAGAAAAAACTCGGCTTAACACCAGAATTATTTATAGCAAAGTAAATATCAGAAGGTGCCAGGATTGCAGCAGTATGTGTTGGTTTATGAGGGAGTGTGTCTGGTGCCTGTGTATATTTTCATTCAGTACACAGAACATCTCATCTTGTGTTTCAGATAAACCAGCTTAAATATTACAAGCTCCCTGCTGTGAAGACCAGCATGCATTTTTGTGGTATTTCGGTTCTCCGTGGATCAGTAAAATCGTGGTTCTCAGCATCAAATGAAAAAGACTGGATTATCGTCGGACTATCGATTTTTTTTTTCTTTTTTTTAAGGAATAGAAATAAAAAAAACAAAAATAAACAATACAAAACAAAAGACAAATGTAGGCTGGACTATTGATTATTAATGTTATAGAACAACAAAACAAAGCTTATGTTAAATTATTAATAAAAAAAAATAAATAAAAAAAAGGTCACTAGTTCGCCCTTAAAACGTCATGGTTACGTCCGTAACCCACGTTCCCCGAATAAGGGAACGGAGACATGCGTCTGGAACAGACTATGGGAGTGCGTCAGACGACCAATCACTCTGAAGAGTAAGAAAACGGGCCAATGAAATGCCAAATTGCTTTGGCAGAGCTCTGCTCCACAGCTGGCAGCAATGAGCTATCAGCGCTATATAAGCTGCACGCTGTGGAGTGAGCCTCAGAATTTTGCCTGCTGAAGAGCCGATCACTCAGCTAACAGCTGGAGACTCAGCTGCTGTGGCAGTGGAGACGCATGTCTCCGTTCCCTTATTCGGGGAACGTGGGTTACGGACGTAACCATGACGTTCCCCTTCATACGGGAACTTCAACATGCGTCTGGAACAGACTATGGGAGACTGTATGGAAAACGCCACTGCAGCTAAGCCCGTCACACCACTGATGTGAAGTTTGCCAAGCATAGCGTGAGCGCACAGCATCACCAGGAGCGCAACCTTCCAATGTCCCTAGGCCCTTAATTACCATTACATGGGAATTATTCAAATTTAGATCGGGAGTCGTAACGAGCTTTTACCTAGCTAATATAGACTAGGGATTTTTTAAATTACGACAGTACGTTGGGAAAGCGTGCCAGTCCCCGAAGGGGGAGGACGCTGCGGAGCCACCTGCTACCCAAGAGGGAAGACTTGATGGTAATAGAGCATATGGACTAGCCCTGATGAGGGGGAGTACTACATATGATAAGCTGGTTAGCGGGTAGGGAAGACACGGGTCCGCCTGGTCAGGGGGAACACTCCGTGGCTGAAATAAGCGTATGGGGTCACCCCAGGGGGGGGGGACCGCACAAGCTGGCACCAAACCTCAGCATGTGGGTAGACCAAATGGGCATACAGACATCACACTGAGCCAGGCACCCGACTCCTCCGCTGAGTCAGGTGCTGGGGGCCTCGGAGGAATTCTCTAGGGTTCGCCAAGTGGGAAACTTACTAGTAGAATAAGAAATGCGCACGTATCTCCGGGTTAGGGAGCATGGCGCGGCAAGCGTTTGTTAACACCGAGCTTAGTTTCCCTCCGATTGACTGGGGTTACCCAGTAATCGGGTGGAAACCGGCTCCACTCGAAGATTATAGAATCTCGCGAATGTATTAGGTGTCGCCCAGCCCGCAGCTCTACAGATATCTTTGATAGAGGCGCCGCGTGCTAACGCCCAGGAGGAGGCGACACTTCTAGTAGAGTGTGCTCTCACATTAGCGGGACGCGGCTCGCCCTGGCATTGGTAAGCAAGGGCGATGGCATCAATTATCCAGTGGGCCAACCTCTGTTTTGATACGGCACTTCCCTTCTGCCGACCACCATAACAGATAAAGAGCTGTTCACCAGATCTTACACTTTGCGTTCGTTCCACGTAAAGGCGCAAAGCGTGAACGGGACAAAGCAATGAGTGGGCTGGGTCTGCCTCCTCCGAAGGCAGCGCTTGCAGGTTCACCACCTGATCTCTAAATGGGGTGGTAGGAACCTTGGGCACATAGCCGGGCCGGGGTCTCAGGATAACGTGAGAGTAAGCCGGTCCGAATTCTAGGCACGATTCGCTGACCGAAAATGCCTCCAAATCCCCGACTCTCTTGAACGATGCCAACGCGATCAGCAGAGCTGCCTTCATTGACAGAAGTTTTAATGTTACCGAATCGAGTGGCTCAAATGGATCTCTCTGCAGACCCGCCAAGACTACAGAGAGATCCCAAGAGGGCATAAGAGGGGGGCGGGATGGATTTAATCGCCGCGCGCCTCTGAGGAATCGGATGACTAGGTTATGCTTCCCGAGCGTGTTGCCATCCACCGCATCATGATGAGCGGAGATGGCAGCCACATAAACCTTCAGTGTGGAGGGTGACAGCCTACGCTCCAACTTATCCTGAAGGAAGGATAACACAACACTAATCTGGCAAGTCCGGGGGTCTTCTCGATGAGAAGCACACCACTCAGTGAATAGACTCCACTTCAGGGCGTAGGCATGCCTCGTAGAGGGTGCTCTAGCCTGAGTGATGTGTTAACCACCGCCGCCGGTAAGTCACCTAAGTCTTCCGCGCTCCGTCTATGGACCACACGTGGAGGTTCCAGAGATCTGGGCGCGGGTGCCAATGGGTGCCCCGTCCCTGGGAGAGGAGGTCCTCTCTCAGGGGAATGCGCCAGGGAGGGGCCGTCGCGAGGAGTGTGAGTTCGGGAACCCAGGTCCGGTTGGGCCAGAGAGGCGCAACAAACAAGACCTGCTCCTCGTCCTCCCTGACTTTGCACAGAGTCTGTGCGATTAGGCTCACTGGGGGAAACGCATATTTGCGCATGCCCGGTGGCCAGCTGTGTGCCAGCACATCCGTGCCGAGGGGGGCCTCGGTCAGGGAATAAAACAACTGGCAATGGGTGCTTTCGAGAGAAGCAAACAGGTCGACCTGGGCTTTCCCGAATCGCTCCTATATCAGCTGGACCGTACCGGGGTGGAGTCTCCATTCTCCACGGAGCGTTTGCTGCCGTGAGAGCACATCGGCTGCACGGTTGAGCTCGCCCGGGATATGAATGGCACGCAGCGAACTCAGCCGCGTATGACTCCAGAGGAGCAGACGGCGAGCGAGCTGAGACATGCGACGAGAACGTATACCTCCCATACGGTTGATATAAGCTACCGTTGCCATGCTGTCCGTCCTGACCAGCACATGCTTCTGCTCTAACACCGGTAAAAAGCGGCGGAGAGCAAGAAACACTGCCAACAGCTCTAGGCAGTTGTTATGCCAACGCAGATGGGGTCCGAACCACGAACCCGCAGCTGCGTGCTCGTTGCACACGGCCCCCCAGCCCATGCTGGAGGCATCTGTTGATACGACAACATGCCTGGATACTTGCCCTAGGGGCACCCCGGCCCGTAGAAAAGCAAGATCCGTCCAGGGACTGAAGGTGCGGCGACACAGCAGAGTGATAAGCACCCGGTGCGCGCCCGCGCGCCATGCCCGTCTGGGAACCCGATCGTGAAGCCAGCGCTGAAGTGGTCTCATATGAAGCAAACCGAGCGGCGTCACAGCGGCTACGGATGCCATATGCCCCAGGAGCCTCTGAAAATATTTCAGTGGAACCACTATGTTCCTGTCGAGCGTGTTCAGACAGGAAAGCACTAGCCTGGCGCGCTCCTCCAAGAGGCGCGCTACCATAGCGATCGAGTCCAGCTCCAGCCCAAGAAAAGGGATCCTCTGCACTGGGCAAAGTTTGCTCTTCTCTCGGTTGACCCGAAGCCCCAACTGGTCGAGGTGCCGAAGCACCCTGTCCCTGTGCATAATCAATTGATCACGAGACGAGGCTAGGATCAGCCAGTCGTCGAGATAATTGAGAATGCGGATGCCCGCAAGCCGAAGCGGCGCAATGGCACCCTCCGCGAGCCTGGTGAAAACCCGCGGAGACAGAGAGAGCCCGAAGGGGAGGACTTTGTACTGCCATGCTCGTCCTTCGAACGCAAACCGGAGAAATGGACGGTGGCGTGGAAGAATGGAGACATGAAAATACGCGTCCTTCAGGTCTATAGCTGCAAACCAATCCTGAGGACGGACGCACCGGAAAATGCGCTTCTGCGTGAGCATCCTGAACGGCATTTTGTGTAAATGACGGTTCAGTCTGCGCAGATCTAGGATTGGTCTTAACCCTCCGCTCTTTTTCGGCACGATGAAATACGGGCTGTAAAACCCACGTTTCATCTCGGCTGGAGGGACCTGCTCGATTGCATCCTTCGCCAGGAGGACAGCAATCTCCTCTCGCAAGACAGGGGCGCTCTCGAGGGAAACCCTCGTAGTATGAACACCCGTGAACCTGGGAGGGCGGATAGCGAACTGAATCGCATAGCCGAGTCTGATCTTCCGCATGAGCCACCGCGACGGGCTGGGCAACGCTAACCAGGCTGGCAGAGCCCACGCTAATGGCACCATCGGACTGATCAATGACATGCCAACGGAGGGGTAGCTCGGGAGGGGAGTGCTCACCCCGGGAAGCAGAGCGGCCCGAGGAAGAGCTGAAAATAAGAGAGTGTCTCTTACCTTCCTCCCTGGATCCCGCGATGAGGCTGGAGTGAGAGAAAGGAGCCCGTCCTCTTGCACTCCGTGAGCCTGTGGCGAAGGGGCCCGGCGCTGCGAGCTGGAAGGCGGAGCGTCCCAGACTGGCAGGGCTGGGGTTTGCACATCCGGAGAGAGAGAAATTTGCTCTTTTATTGAAAATTTGGGTACCACTGGCCCGATGTGGCCATCGTCTTCCCCAGGGCACGAGCAGCCGATTTGGTGGTCATGAGAGCGTAATCGGTTGCCGTGCGGAGCTCATGCATCAAGCCTGGGGAAGAACCACCCTCCTGCAGCTCAGCCAACTTCTCCGCTTGGTAGCGTTGATAGGTGGCCATAGCGTGCAGAGCGGATGCAGCCTGTCCCGCAGCAGTGTAGGCTCTGGCCACGAGGGACTCAGATAACCTACACGCTTTGGAAGGGAGTCTGGGTGGACCTCTCCAGGTGGAGGCGCCCCGCGGGCAAAGATTGACCGCGATAGCGCGCTCCACCTGGGGAATCGCCTTATAACCCCTGGCTGCTCCACTATCAAGGGTGGTGAGAGCGGAAGCGCATGAGGACCGGGCAGAGAAAGGTGCCCTCCATGCCTGCGTGAGCTCACTGTGTACCTCCGGGAAGAAAGGGACGGGGGGTTTGGAGGGTCTTGCCCTTCTAGCCCTCACGTAACACCCATCTAAGAGGTCCGGCCGTGGTGCTGGGAGACAAGCCATCTCCAGACCCACGGCCGAAGCAGCCCGGAATAACACAGCTAACATGTCCGATTCCAGACCCGAGGCCGCACTGACCACCCCGGAGGGTGGCAGAGGGTCCGGATCTTCATCGGAGCATGTTAGCCCGCCCTCCGATGCAGCGATGGACATCACGTCCCCGGTGTCATCTAATGAAAGCGCGGCCATCCCGGGGGATGGACCAGCGCTCTCACTCGAAGCTTGGACAGAGCCAGCTGAGGAGTGAGGGGTCCGCGGGCCCGAAGGCGACGGATAAGCCCCCACTGTAACCCTTAGGTCTGCCCGTGTGCTAACCGCATGGCAGGGAGCAGCAGGGGTGACGCACCCTAATGCAAGGGTGCGCCGCGACCTTAGCTGTGCAACAGTTAAGCCCTCGCAGTGAGGGAAGCAACTGTCCGCGAGCACCGCATCAACATGCCGGACCCCCAGACATGTGACGCAATGCTCGTGCCTGTCATCCGGGGAGAGGAAACCACCGCATCCAGAAATGCACGGTCGGAACGACATCTTTAAAAAGACGCATTATGCGACCGTGTGCTCTCTTAGGGAATTCTGCTCTTTTAGTGTGAAACTGCTCTTTTAGTACACCAGTGAAACGCCCAGGGGACGTAAAACCCAGATGAAACGCCGCTGTTGCGTCTTCTCCCGCACTGGTGATAAGCGCTGACACTTTCTCGCTAGTCAGGTTGGCAGATTAAGGTCTTCAGTCTCGTGAGAGGGTCTGAAGCAGAAATTCTGAGGCTCACTCCACAGCGTGCAGCCTATATAGCGCTGATAGCTCATTGCTGCCAGCTGTAGAGCAGAGCTCTGCCAATGCAATTTGGCATTTCATTGGCCCGTTTTCTTACTCTTTAGAGTGATTGGTCGTCTGACACACTCCCATAGTCTGTTCCAGACGCATGTTGAAGTTCCCGTATGAAGGGGAACAAAACCTTTTTTTTAAAAACAAAACATTTCTTACACTCTGGACAAATAATACAAAACAAACAAACAAGCAATCAAGCAAGCAAACAAACAAAAAACAAACACACAAACAAAAATCCAAACAAACAAACAAACAAACAAACAAACAAACAAACAGACAAACAAACAAAAATCCAACAAAAACAGCCACAGGTGCTAAAAAAAACTAAATAAAAAATAAAAACAAATTAACAACGTTTACGCATGCTGGACTGTTGATAAATAATCACTCAATAATGTCATGAAAAAAACAAAAAACAAAATAGTCATTGGTCCTTCTTAGAAACAGATCAAAATAAACAAATAATAATAATAATAATAATTAATTCATTCATTCATTCTCTTTTCGGCTCAGTCCCTTTATTAATCTAGGGTCGTCACAGCGGAATGAACCACCAACTTATCCGGCATATGTTTTACGCAGCGGATGCCCTTCCTGCTGCAACCCATCACTGGGAAACATCCATACACACTCATTCACAAACATACCCTACGGACAATTTAGTCTACCCAATTCACCTATAGCACATGTCTTTGGACTTGTGGGGGAAACCAGAGCACCCGGAGGAAACCCATGCGAACACGGGGAGAACATGCAAACTCCACACAGAAACGACAACTGACCCAGCTGAGGCTCAAACCAGCGACCTTCTTGCTGTGAGGCGAATGTGCTACCCACTGCGCCACTGTGCAGCCCTAATAATAATAATTATAATAATAATAATAATAATACAATTATGCAGGCTGTTATTAAATTATTAAATTATTAATTTTTACAAAAACAAAAAAAAATATATCAAAAATAGCTATGCTCTCTATAAATAAAATTACTTAAAAACATGTATGCAGGCTGGACCATGGATTCTTACTTTTATTAAACAAAAATCAATGATAATGAATAAACAGACAAACAAACAAATATATAATTGCACTCTTGGAGGTGTGTGTGTGTGTGTCTGTGTGCATGTGTTTCAGTGCATCTGTCACACACCATTCTTATTTCAAGAAGCCCCTTAACCTGAACAGTGTCATGCTGGAAAATACACTAGAGGGTCCTCAATTACCCCCTCAAATGGATTTGTGAGTGTGTGTGTGAAAGAAAAAGATTGCAGTAGCGTTACGGAGATCGAATATGTGGCAGAAAAGCAAAAGAATGAAGAATGGGTGAGGAATCGTGAAAGCCACTGAAAAAAAAAGGCTGTACTTTAAGATAGAGAAAGAGAAGAAAAGAGAGAATGTGTGGGTTTCAACAATATCACACATCTGAGCCTCTCGAGCATGTGGGTTATTTCAGCCTCAGAGAGTAGTGCTTGAAAAGACAGACACCATGGGGAGAAAAAGACACCCAAAATGTTCCCCGCTAGATGATGAAAGGCATAATGTGTAGTGGTTTTAGAGCTTTGTAGCTGATTTAATTATATGGGTCTTTTTGCTTTAATGATGAAATTGATTACCACAAAAATAAATCCAGATAGACACTGGTTTACAAGACACCCTGCAGGTTGTCTGCAGGCTGGCAGCTGTAATATCCTTATATTTAGATTACATTTTGACTGAACTTTTAATTTTCTCACCCTCAGGCAATCCGAGATGTAAGTTACTTTTTTCCTTCAGAAAAAAAAACTTTATACTATATTTATAGCTCAAACTAAAGTTTTTGGTCTTTGGTGATTCATAAAATGCATGAGCTAATGGCACTTTGAGGAAAATAACTGACAAAAAATGCTTTAAGGCCTTTAAGCAAATGTCTAAAAATACACAGTTTATTTCCTTAGTTTTATTCATTCATTCATTCATTTTCTTTTCGGCTTAGTCCCTTTATTAATCCGGGGTCGCCACAGCGGGATGAACCGCCAACTTATCCAGCATATGTTTTACGCAGCGGATGCCCTTCCAGCTGCAACCCATCACTGGGAAACATTCATACACACACTCATACACTATGGACAATTTTAGCTTACCCAATTCACCTATACCGCATGTCTTTGGACTTGTGGGGGAAACCGGAGCACCCGGAGGAAACCCACGCGAACACGGGGAGAACATGCAAACTCCACACAGAAATGCCAACTGACCCAGCCGAGGCTCGAACCAGCGACCTTCTTGCTGTGAGGCGAACGTGCTACCCACTGCGCCACCACGTCGCTCCTTAGTTTTATTTTGTTTATTAAACCTTTATAGGGTTTATTTATTTATTAACCCTTTATATATATTTATATTAAATCTTTTTAAAAGCCTTTTGTATTTTTAATGTCAATGAAGCTACCATAATGGTTCTTTGCCCTAAAAAGGGTTAAGGTTTTGATCGTTTAAATCAGTTATTAACAGTGTTCGGGAAACGCATTACATGTAATGCGAGTTACATAATAATATTACTTTTCTAAGTAACGAGTAAAGTAACTCATTACTTTTAAAAAGTAATAATATTTGAGTTACTTTTTAAAAAATGTAATGCAAGCTACTTTAGTTGAATTAATTAGCCTTTAAAAATAAATTGCTGAATTAAAATGAAGGTTAAAAAAAACAACCTTGCAAGTTCTGAAAGAGATCAAGCCTCAGCCAGGTAAAAAAAAAGTAACGCAAAAGTAATTTAAAAGTAACACATTACTTACCATAAAAAAGTAACTAAGTAACGCAACTAGTTACTTTTTCAGGGAGTAACTCAATGCTGTAATGCATTATTTTCCAAAACACTGTATATTAAAGCAACTAATCTTCTCACAGGATATGGACACACAGTCTCAAGAATAGTTACGGGAGACTGACAAATCAGCTAATACTATAGCCTATTTCCAGATCAATTCCTGTCATGTCAACACAGTGTAGATTTTAAATCTGAAAAATGAAAGTCTTCTTCTATGATGTGCAACTCAAGTACCTGTGTCAAAATCTCAATGTAGTGTAGTGTTTGATTACCCTTTAAAGTTAATCATGTTGTAAATTACATTCATTTTCTTGCTCACATCAATTGTATCACTTCATAAAACCTTAATTTATCTACAGGAGCAACTGGTATTAATTATGTTTTGGCCCTTGATTTGGGTTTTCTGAACCATCAATGCCCATCATTTCTGCTAAAATCCTCTTTAATGTTCTACCAAAGAAAGAAAATCACATCTCGGACCACATCTGGGCAAATAAACAGCAAATTGTTATCTGTGGGTGAACTAGCCAGAAAAAAAAGGTCAATTACACCATTCAGCGTCTGTGATTGAGTTAAAATCATGTATTTCAGACATCTATGTAATAATGTGTGTTTAAAAATAAGTGTGCTCTTTTACTCGATGGCCTCACACATGTCCAGCCCCATCTTCACACAGTTCTTGGCGTGGTCCAACAGAGGGTCCGGCAGCCCCGATACGCAGTAATAGCAGTCGCCCAGAATTTTGATCCGCATGCAGTCATTATCCTGCAGCAAAAAAACCACAAAAAAACATAAAGATCTCAGATTAAGTAGCAGTTTAATAGACATTACATTGTGTAGAGGAAAAATAAATGAATAAAATAATCTCAAATCTTATTATTGCAAAACTATGTAGCTATAAAGTGTGACAACTAGTCTTGTCTCCTATGCTATTTAGAATGTACCTTGGCTATCTGGTCAAATTTGCCGAAAAGCTCATTGAGCATGTAGACCAGTTCTCCAGGTGAACAGTCACTGGCCAGACGTGTGAATCCAACAATGTCTGCGTACAGAATGCTGTGGAAAATATTCAAATGTTCAAGACAACATAAAATAGGACTGGTAGAGTGCATAAAAAAAGCATGATTAATTTGTACGCCAAATAAAATACATTTTCTGATGTTTTGACCAGTTGCATGGCAGGGTAATAGTGATTTTATTCAATAAACCAGATGTTTATTCACTTATATATTCAATTCTGAAAGTATGAGTGTCATTTAAGCAAACTTGTGCAACTTAAGGGGCTGTTTACACATTGTCACTCCCTGCGTTTTTTCTGATCGGATAGCTATCTGACCGTAAAAAAGGACAGGTGTAAATTGCTTCCGACATTCATTCCAGATTGATATATATCCTATCATTCAAACCACGCTAGGAGGTGTTCTGGAACAAACACCAAAGAAACTGGACAAGTCTACATGTATTTGGTTGTTGAAACCACATATGTAAATTTTTCTCCTCCCAAAATAGAAAAAAATAAACATGTGAACATGTTATAGGCTATATGACAATCACATATAACAACATTAATATGCAACACCACAAATGACAGTTTCAGATGTTTGTTTTGGTTTTTAGTTTTGTTCTACTTTTAACCATTAAAAATTAACAACAGAGACACATCAGGCACAAGTATGCACCCATGTCTGTGAATAGAGAGGAGAAATAACAGAAAAATATACAATTTGTTTTCCATTTAGAAGGGCACAGTGTTTTCTTTTTGGGAGGGTAGGTTATACACAAATAGACAAAAATTGATTCAATGATTGAAAGATATTTTTATTTAGTCTGTAATGACAGTAATCACAGAGCCTTGAGATGAAGATTTACTGGAACATGAGTGAAGTGCACAGCCTCCTGTAGCTTACATATAAAATGATTTGTATGCAGAATATGATATACAGCTTATGTATGTACATTTATGTAAAATATAATAATAAATCAATCAAATGTGTTGTATCTGATGCTTTGGTCTATATTGCCTAGTTAAATTTGCATATAGTGCAGGATTTGATGATCAGAATCATATCCTTTTAGCGGAGACAGATGATTCAATGATTCACTCATTACATTTTAATTTAATTCTTCAAGTACATAATTCAGTGAATTAAATAAATAGATTTTCTTGAAAGAATTGAGTAAATGATTCAATGAATCACTTGTAAAAATCACTTGTTTTGCACCTGAAAGAATCAGTGTTTCTGAGCAAATTGCTTTAGTTAAACTTAGATTCATGAAGTCATTTACATGTCATTACCTACCATGCAGAAAGTCTGCCATACACACAGTCAAAAAAAGCTACTGTACATCAGCACTCGTGAAACCCACTGTCGATCAAATTCAAGGACTAAATTACTGCATAAATGAAAGCATTTTCAATGGCAATTGTCATTATGCCACATACAGTCTGCTGTCCAACTTATCTTTCATTGAACCAGAAACACATTCTTTCAATACTGCCAAAATCCTTCAGTAACATCAATGACATGAGTGTGTTCTTCAGCCTGCCCTGTAAGATCCAGTGTGAAATCCAGTGTGAATCTTAGAAACAGAACATTATGCAGATGCCAAGAAAATATCCTTCGCTTTTTCCTTCAGTCGGTTACACTGAGAATGAGCAGAGCATCCTCAAAAATGAAAAAGGATATTAAAGTGGAAGGAGAACCTCTTTGAAGCAGAAAACGGTCTTGCTTCCAAATCAGCAAAGAACTACTTGTCCTTCCTTGCATTGAGCAAAAGTATATTTATGTTATGATGAAGAGCCACTTCAACAATATGCCCTATTTAGCAGAGGAGTGTGTTTGTTTTTACTTTTTAATAGAAGCGTACAAAAAGTGTCTAGGCTTTTTAGATTGAGGGTTACTTCCATCTAGGTTGATGAATAGCTTGTTTTTTTTCAGTGCAGACAGAAGGAGGGCAGGATGGTTTGACAGGATCTATTGAGGGAATGACAGCTCCGTGGAGAGCAGGTGCAGTGTATGGGATATATTTTCTAGGTTGACAAAAATAAATCAGCTGAGAGCAAAGAAATGACGCTATGTGTGTCACAAGCCCTACCTTACATTAGTGTGTCTCTGTACATAGAGGTTGTGGAAGTTGTTGGTGTTTTCCGCCTGGCTGAAGTTGGGTCCCTTCAGTCTCTGGATGATCTCCGCCTTCATGACTCGTGCGATGTGGGCGGGAAGCAGGGACAGTAAAAGACGCTCCTATTGGTTGAATAAAGAATGATAGAGAAATGCATGCTATTTTTGTAATTAATTCAAAATCAGTGAAGAAAATCGATATACATTTTCAGCATAATTGCTATAGTATAGTAATACATATGTAGGTGCCATGATGCTTATTCTAATATGCTGATTTGGTACTCAAGAATATATATTTTTATTATTATCACTTGAAGATTATGAGTTGAAAACAACGTCGATTTTATGAAAGCCTTAATTTAATATAAAAATCCCTTTAAGGCAAGTCATTTCACTCGGCGGCCATCTTTGAAACACCTCTCTGGCAGTATGCTTGGGCATTCTGTCTGAATCGGGAAACATCAAATTCTCCAAAACTGTTAGCCAAGCTTACGATTACATTACATATCTGGAATCATCAATAAAATTAAACAACAACTGTCTCATAAGATCGGCATTTTTTCAGGTTGCCCAAGCTAATGGAACTCGAAAGGAACAAGATCACTACACCAACTTCATTTATGGCCGTTCTACACATTATCTGAATAATGCTTCGTCAGATCGCGCTGCTCTTCTGAAGTAATTCACAACTTGGTCTTGATGGCGAATCTCCTCCAGATATGACAGCGACTCTTTGTTTACACGTTTGTGGGGCGTTTAAGTAGTTGCTGTCATGTGAAGTGCATTTGACAGGACGGACAGTACCTCGTGTTCATTTCATACAGATTACAAAACCAAAAAACATTTGTTTTCAAGTATAGTTGGTTCATAAAAGTACAGATTTCAAGCTTTATTTTGATGCATTCTTTATGTCTGTGACACAAGTATTTGCTTAGATTCCAGTGCGTTTGTTGACCACAAAAACTGTTGTAATAGCACACGTCTGCTCCAAGCTTCTCCCCCAGAGAAGATAGATGATTAGCTCCTGTACTAGTAGGCGGGGCTTCATTCGCCATATTGACCGTTACACTTTTCCCCATTCAAAACTATATGAGTGAGGTGTCTTATTTGTTCTATAGTCTTTGTTTAATATTAACTAACAACAAATAAGGAGGGCACATCAAATTGATTTAATTTACTGTCAAAAATGACATTAAATATGTTTATGATGTCACCATTTTTTTTTTCAAATAAATATTTTATTTGATGTTTATATTAATCAAAGAATCCTCTAAATATTAAGCAGGGTTATTGTAGTCAACAGTAAAATGCAAAACTGGAAGTTTGTTTTGTTTATGTTTACAAAAGTAAAATGTTGACTAAAATTAAAACGAAAACAAGAAAAAAGTATTTCACCTACATAGTTACTCAGTGACTCTAAAATAAAAAGGGAAATTAAGCAACAAAAACCTTTTAACACCAATTTAAATTACATATAATATCCAATTACCAAATCAGCATATATTAGAATAATAAAGATTAAGCAAAATACATTATATGGGGGGAACACAGTACTTAAAACAGTCTGCTCTGTTTCTGCCATAAGTATTCTGAGTGTACACACAGTATACATGCTATATACAAGAGAAGTAGTATGAGTGGTAGTATGGTGTTTTGAAAACAGCCCCTTCAGCACTTCAGTCACAAAATGTGGAATTAGAGAAAAAGAAAATTAGAGCAAATAATGTGGATGGATGAACAGACTCAATCACACCAGTGTAATAGATGTCTCCCACCACTAATGAACTAAAAAATAATAAATGCGATTCTACCAAAGAACATGTGAAGATTTAGTTTACTCACTGGCTGTTCTGATTAAAACCACTGAAATGCATCTTTAATCATGTTTTATGCCAATAAATGACCAACATTTATATATAATATCCGTTATACAGTAAGTCTTGCTGCTCTTTATATAGTGTATTCAGATTGGCCATTTAAAAAACCCATATTGGTCAACCACTAATTAAGTCCATTCTTGACCCTGGGTTAAACAATGCATCCTATTGAGGGAAGGTTAACACAGGGTTACGCCGAATAAATGACCCGACGAACAGTGTGAACAATATGAAATATGAACAACATTTGAGATTCGAAAAGCCCATTAATTTCTCTTTTTATTAGGCTGCCACTCTTCCACGGCTCCTTTGTTTTCCCTTCAGAGAGCACCTGGTTTAGTGAAGGTCATATAAAAGAAAACAAAATAATAGAGTGTGTGCCATGTGCTGATTGTGACTGCATGAAAAAAAAGACAAACTATTTATACACATTTACTGTTGTATTCAAGAGAAGACAGAAGTGCTTTTAAATAAAGGTCCATTAATGTATTATCATCAAAAATGAGACAAATCAGCGTAGGTTGTCTGCACTAATGGGTTCAAGTGTAATGTGCATGTGCTGTGGTCTGAGAGAGCGACTGCTAAAGGAAATGATGTCATTTATCCATCTTGTGGTTCTTTGTCTGCTGTATCAATTAATTGGTTTGTTAAAGCTCAGATATATTCCATTGCAAAATATTATTTAGCTAGAGCTGTCGTAAAAGTGATTTTATGTACATAGAAAACATTATATACAAGAGTTTCAAATAACTTGGGTGAAAATAAAATGTCTGAATATGAGTAAGCGATTCAGTGTAATGGCTTACACTTTGTTTTTAACATAACATCTTAAAATGAACATATAATATATAATCTTAAAATGTATTTTTGCATTAAAGGACTAAGCCATGTTTATTTAAAGTATTGACCAGAGGATTTTTTTTTTGTCCCAAATAGTGGTCATCGATTAAAAAAAAATCATCAAAATGCACCCTTAGGGCTATGTGGTGCTGCAGAAAAGTGTGTTTACTGCTCTTACATTCATGATAATTTCACCATTTCATAATGTGGTGCCCCAAAAATATAAAACATGTAATTCAGTTAAATGCTACAATACACTTTTATTGTTAGAATTTAGTGAATAATCATGATTAACTTTATAGGATAGGCTCAACATTTGACACACTGTTGGTGGGTGGTTGATAGCCTGCAATATATATTTGTTTTATTCAGGGGAATGTTTTTGTTCTTCATTGTAATGCAAATTCAGTGTCATCTATTACACTGAATCCATAAATTACACTGTAAAGCTAATTTTAGCATCTTATTTACATGATACAGTACAGTACAATACAGTATTCATAATTTCTTTTAATACGTTTATATGCCCACAAGCAAAGACTTGCAAAGACACTGCTTAAAAGAATTAAAAAAAACATATCCATTAGAATGAACAGCATTCTTAGAAAGGAGATGAGAGGTTTTGAGGACTGCAATTATCAGAATAATTGCT
This sequence comes from Danio jaintianensis, assembly GCA_903798115.1. Taxonomy (NCBI): domain Eukaryota; kingdom Metazoa; phylum Chordata; class Actinopteri; order Cypriniformes; family Danionidae; genus Danio; species Danio jaintianensis. Next base: position 4,821,932 of record CAIGQV010016734.1, read on the forward strand.
TTTAATACTCCACACCCACACCACCAAGTTCAAAAGAGAAGAATACAATGCTTACAGATGTTCAATATCTGTAAAAACTGCTGTTTTTCCCCCTGCATTTTACACAGTGATATTAATAAAATGAAATGTAAATTTAAAATAAAATGTATTAAAGCAAAATGTAAAAATATGTATACTTATTTAAACATATAATAAGTGATCTAAATTGAATTCTATTCCTATATTTTTATTACAAAAACATCATATCTTGTGACACTAAAGATGCAAATTCGGATTTACCATCATTTTAAAGTATCCTAAATCATGTTAAACTAGTCCTATTTTACTGAATTTTTAAAGAAACAAATAACAGACTTTATTAAAAGTGATAAAAAAAGAGATATATATAGATATATTTTGAATGGCAGTGTGCATTGTGGTTTTGGGGTTTATAAACCTTGTGCTGTGTGGAACTCTCCTAATCACAGAACAAAATTCAACGGCAATGCTTTATTCGCCCTTGGAAAGTAAAGTGAGGCATGTCTGTAATTAGGCTGATGGTCTGTGCTGAACTAATGTTCTGATTGGAATGACCAGCGTGTGATCAGCACCGCAGGAGGTCAATGAAGGTAACGCTCCAGCATGTTTTACAATACGGCAGAAAGAACCGATCGCCTATGAACCGACTGAAGCTTTTTGTTCTAACAACACATACAAGATCCAATCAAGCTGTGTAGCGAGTGAGGGGAACATTGTATTTGCCTTGCGCTTCGCAATTGTTCTGCCAGGAAGCCACAAAAAAACAACAACTCTGATAACATTCATGGAGTAATGAAGTTGAGGGCAGGATGATGTTTCGAAGAGAGAGAGAGAGAAAGATAATTCCTGATGGAGCAGAAGTGCTGTCAACTGATCTGCCTTTATCTCAGCGCTCATATTTCACTTAGCATCTCTATGGATAGACATGTTATCATTATTTCACTCAAAACAGCAATAAGCACAACTAACCAAGGCAGGAGGCAGACTTCCGCCCCACCCGTATTCAACAGGAAACAGAGCACTGGTGGTGGGGGGACAAAGCTATTTTGGGACAATGCAACTCTCAGCCCCCCTCTGCCTTTGGATATTAGCTGCCCATTGTGGTAATATAAGGATCTCTTTAAAACAGCTGCAGGAATGACTCATGCTTAAACCTATCCGATACCTCCCCAAACTAGGCCCACATTACATTTACTCCTGTCTACCTATAGGACTGGACAGCGTGCAGTTCAGCTTTGTTTATCCTTTTTTTTTTTTTTTTAAACAATGCGAGTCAGGCAATCTGTGCACTCCTGTCGGCTGTACCTGCTGATGCTTCTCAAATTCCAGCTTGATGGGAGACTTGATGCAGTTGCAGGTGTCGTGGTACGTCTGTTTAAGAGCCAGATCCATCAGGTGTTTGTGATAGGCCCCCGCCACATTTCCACAAATGAAGATGATGATGTTGGCAAGAATCTATGCAGACAAAAAATAACATATTTAGTTAGAGGTATAGTTGCATGTTCTATGTAACAAACACATTAAATATATACAGTCGTGGCCAAAAGTTTTGAGAATTACATAAATATTGGAAATTGGAAATGTTGCTGCTTAAGTTTTTATAATAGCAATTTGCATATACTCCAGAATTTTATGAAGAGTGATCAGATGAATTGCATAGTCCTTCTTTCCCATGAAAATTGACTTAATCCTGAAAAAAACTTTCCACTGCATTTCATTGCTGTCATTAAAGGACCTGCTGAGATCATTTCAGTAATCGTCTTGTTAACTCAGGTGAGAATGTTAATGAGCACAAGGCTGGAGATCATTATGTCAGGCTGATTGGGTTAGAATGGCAGACTTGACATGTTAAAAGGAGGGTGATGCTTGAAATCATTGTGCTTCCATTGTTAAGAAGAAACGAGTGCAGCCATCATTGCATTGCATAAAAATGGCTTCACAGGAAAGGATATTGTGGCTACTAAGATTGCACCTAAATCAACAATTTATAGGATCATAAAGAACTTCAAGGAAAGAGGTTCAATTCTTGTTAAGAAGGCTTCAGGGCATCTAAGAAAGTCCAGCAAGTGCCAGAATCGTCTCCTAAAGAGAATTCAGCTGTGGGATCGGAGTGCCACAAGTGCAGAGCTTGCTCAGGAATGGCAGCAGGCAGGTGTGAGCGCATCTCCACGCACAGTGAGGCGAAGACTTTTGGAAGATGGCCTGGTGTCAAGAAGGGCAGCAAACTTCTCTCCAAAAAAACATCAGGGACAGATTGATCTTCTGCAAAAAGTATGGCGAATGGACTGCTGAGGACTGGGGCAAAGTCATATTCTCCGATGAAGGCCCTTTCCGATTGTTTGGGGCATCTGGAAAAAGGCTTGTCCGGAGAAGAAAAGGTGAGTGCTACCATCTGTCCTGTGTCATGCCAACAGTAAAGCATACTGAGACCATTCATGTGTGGGGTTGCTTCTCATCCAAGGGAGTGGGCTCACTCACAATTTTGCCCAAAAACACAGCCATGAGTAAAGAATGGTACCAAAACACCCTCCAACAGCAACTTCTTCCAACAATCCAACAACAGTTTGGTGAAGAACAATGCATTTTCCAGCACGATGGAGCACAGTGCCATAAGGCAAAAGTAATATCTAAGTGGCTCGAGGACCAAAACGTTGAAATTTTGGGTCCATGGCCTGGAAACTCCCCAGATCTTAATCCCATTGAGAACTTGTGGTCAATCCTCAAGAGGTGGGTGGACAAACAAAAACCCACTAATTCTGACAAACTCCAAGAAGTGATTATGCAAGAATGGGTTGCTATCAGTCAGGATTTGGCCCAGAAGTTGATTGAGAGCAATGCCAGTCGAATTGCAGAGGTCCTGAAAAAGAAGGGCCAACATTGCAAATACTGACTCTTTGCATAAATGTCATGTAATTGTCGATAAAAGCCATTGAAACGTATGAAGTGCTTGTAATTATATTTCAGTACATCACAGAAACAACTGAAACAAAGATCCAAAAGCAGTTTAGCAGCAAACTTTGTGAAAACTAATATTTGTGTCATTCTCAAAACTTTTGGCCACGACTGTACACCTTAAGTCAAAATTATTCGATTATTAAATTATTATTTTTTCTTTTTCAAATATTTCTTAAATGTTGTTTAACAGAGCAAGGATTTTTTCACAGTATTTTCTATAATATCTTTTCTTCTGGAGGAAGTCTTATTTGTTTTATTTTGGCTAGAATAAAAGCAGTTTTAATTAAAAAAAAAAAACATTTTAAGTCAATATTATTAGCCCCCTTAAGCAATATTTTTTTTCATTTTACAATGATTTGCCTAATTACCCTAACTTGCCTAATTAACGTAGTTAAGCCTTTAAATTGCACTTTAAGTTGAATACTAGTATCTTGAAAAATATCTAGTAAAATATTATGTACTTTCATCATGGCAAGAATAAAAGGAATCAGTTATTAAAAATTATAAAAATTTTTGTTAAAAATGTGTTGAAAAAAAATCTCTCTGTTAAACAGAAATTGTGGAAAAAATATACAGGGACTAATAATTTAGGAAGGCTAATAACTGTACATTGATGAGCCAAAACTTTATGACCAGTTACAGATGAGGTAACGGTCATTGATCATCTCACAATGATGTCATCTCACAATGTGACCTAACAAGGCCATACAGGGACATCATAACAGGGTGGAAAAGGGGGGCAGGGTGCAGTGGGGTCAGAGCCTTGGATGGGCCCATAGTGAAGTTTGTTAGGGGAACCAACAATCTGGAACATCAATGAAACTTGTGCACAGGGCCAATAATCCCCAGGAAAGCCACATTTTAATGTCTGTGTGTGAGTAAAGAATCAGTTCTGATAATCCATGTGTCAGATGCAGGAGAAATAAGAAGAAATACAGATTTAACAAAGGCCAAATTGTGATTTCAAGTGGACTAGGTCAGAGTATCTCTGCAACAACTAGTAGGTCACTGCTGGATAGCAGTGGTAAGTACTTACCAACAGGACTTCCGGGTTAAGCATGGCGTGAATGGGTGTGTGTAAAGGTAGCTCCTGAACACTTGGCTCTTTTAGTCGTTATTTACGATAAATTACAGCTGAATACCTGGTAGATACTTTGTGAAAACACGTTGAAATAACAATGACAAGTAGAAAGCAACATCGGTCTAAAATTGGTGACAAAGAAGGAGATGCTTTGAGTAAGACTGACGACACGGCACCATTTGCCGAAGGTTTACCTGAGGATCTTGAAAAACTCAGATCAGCGCTTCTTTCTGACATGACGCAAGTAGTACATCCACTTTTGACAACAGCACTGTCACCTGTGAATGCAACTTTGGAGTAAGTAAAGTCTTATTACGAGGCTCATGATGAACACCTTCGCGAGGTTGAAGATGGCCTTAACGATTATAGTGACAGGCTGGTAAATGTTGAAGCTGCGATGGACGCATTACGGGAAGAAACTGTGTCGCTTAAGGAAAAGTTGGATGATCTTGAAAATCGCTCACGAAGATCCAATATGAGAGTGGTGGGTTCAGACCCGATTAAATTCATCACAGATTTTTTTGAAGAAGTATTAGGGAAGATCTTTTTTACCAGTCCTCTTGTTATTTCCTGCGCCCACCGAGTTGGACCAAATCCTTCTAACGTTAAAGAAACATCGGCCAAACAGACCAGATCCAGGGTGTTTTTGGTTCTTTTTCATTACTTCCAGGACAAACATTGCAGCATCTAGTTCAGCAGGCAGTGACGTGAACTTTTCTTTCATGGTCACAGAGTGTTCTTTCATGAGGACTTCAGCGCCGACCTGGCAAAAAAACGAGCGGCATTTAAACAAGTGAAATCTCGGCTCTTTGGGAAAGGAGTCAGATTCGGTCTGCTGTACCCCGCAAGGCTCCATGTCACTCATGAAGGGAAAACATACCTTTTTGACATGCCAGATGATGCCAACGAGTTCTATCGTTCTCATTGGGATGAAGAATTATATGTTTGCCCTCCGCATCCTCGGGTAAGAAGCAGAGGACTTTGTGACTTATAATACGATGTGCAAAACCCGAAGATGCACTGGGCAGGACATAATCCGTTCTGGTGTTATTTTCTTTTTCCGTTTCTCACAGCTCTCTCGTTAACTAACCGGGTAAAATATTGACGATGACGACACATGTTGCTTTTTAAACATTTGTTTTTAGGGAGCTACACCTAAATCGTATATCGATTTTGTTATCTCGCATATTTCGGAGGTTTTTGTGTTTTGTTTTATCTGCGATCATCCCCAGTTGGGGAATTAGATCTAGGTATTATAATGTTTCTTTTTTGTTGTTGGGTTGGGGAGTGGGAGGGAGAGTTGGCAGCATTGTTTATTTTACATTCTTTTTCTAATATTAGTAGACTTGCTAACATAATGTATTCGCCGGATCCTTCTCTGCACCCAGAGGTAATTATTTCCCTGGATGCGGAGAAGGCATTCGATCGCATTGAATGGCCCTATTTGTTTGCAGTCTTAAAAAAGTTTGGTTTTGGTACGGTTTTTATTTCTTGGGTTAAATTATTATATCAGTCCCCTTCAGCATCTGTTCGAACCAACTATTCTCGATCTGACTTTTTTCCGTTAACACGAGGGACTCGTCAGAGAACTTACCAACAGTAGTCAGAGGGGGGATAAACCACTAACTGGTGACAGGGTATTGGGCAGTGATGAAAAGTCTTCGGTTCAACCCAGGGTAACCATAAATTCTGGGGACTACACACTTTAGATCATGGGCAGTTGAGGGGGAAGTGAAGTGAAGTGAAGTGAAGTGAAGTGAGGCCAAGTATGGTGTCCCATACTTGGAATTTGTGCTCTGCATTTAACCCATCCAAGTGCACACACACAGTTAGTGAACACACACATACCGTGAACACACACCCGGAGCAGTTGTTGGGTACCCCAGAAGGTGATTACAACTTGGGCTTATTAATAGTTTTGAATACCAATTGGGTGGGTTTTGTTAGGGCTGGGACACACCAAGCCGACAGTCGGCCATTGGGCTTCGTCAGTCCATTGCTCAGGCTAGTTGGTTTGGTGTGTCCCGCACGTCAGCTCTGGTCGGGATAAAGTCAGAGTTTGTTGGCCCGATTCAGCATATTGAATTGCCGTCAGACCGTCAGTTGAAGAGAGCACTCTGACTGGTTATTCAGCAACAAATCAGCGTGAGTGTGACGTAGTGAAGTGACAAAGTGACATTTATGCAAATTTGCACACACCCTGGTCATATATTGTGTAGTTCTGAGTGTGCTCTATGCAGTTGAGTGGGTTTGACAAACCATCTGTAGGATACACTCTTTCCTCTCTATGCACCAGGCCCTTTATTAGAAACACTTCTATGTTTTCTACATTTGTTTGTATAGATAAGATTTAAAAAAAATACTTTTTATATTTTGTTATGTTTTCTTTAACTATATTCTTTGTATCTAAAGTTTTAAATATTTTATATTTGGTCTTATTTTTTCCCCCACAAGTCCAAAAACGTGGTATAGGTGAATTGGGTAGGCTAAATTGTCCGTAGTGTGTGTGTGTGTGTGTGTGTGTGTGTGTGTGTGTGTGTGTGTGTGTGTGTGCGTGCGTGCGTGCGTGCGTGCGTGCGTGCGTGCGTGCGTGCGTGCGTGTGTGTGTGTGTGTGTGTGTGTTTGTGTGTGAATGAGTGTGTATGGATGTTTCCCAGTGATGGGTTGCAGCTGGAAGGGCATGCGCTGCGTAAAACAAATGCTCGATAAGTTGGCAGTTCATTCTGCTGTGGCGACCCCAGATTAATAAAGGGACTAAGCCGAAAAGAAAATGAATGAATGAATGAATGGTCTTATTTTCTACAGCCATAACTTATATTTCTATATCTAAAATTGTCTGTGTTTTTACTTCTTATTATACTCCATAATTTAGATTCTTATTGATAATTTTTCTTTCTTTTTTAAGGTCAAGGATGTATGTGACAAATAAAATTTTAATTTGAACATTTTAATGATGACTAAAAAACTCGAAAGTGTGTATTTAACCGCTATGATGTATATCGAAATCTATATATCATAAATTAAATCAACACTAATGTAATTTCTCTACAAATCCTCACATAAAGTGAACCCAGATCGTAATGTGTCAAAAATGGTAAACTTGAAAACTGAATGAATAAATAAAAAAAATCTTAATATTACAGATATAAGGAGGAGGATGTGCTAAAAGTGTCAAAAATGACTTCACATTGCAATAAATCTTTATGAAGCTAAAATAAGATTAATTTTCTTTTCAGAAAAAAAAAAAAATACATTCTTGTATATTGTAAAAGTACATTTACTTCAATTGTTGGTTGAAATTTGGTCTGAGTAAAAATGTACAGTATAAACACCCCTGTGACGATCAAGTCAACAACTCAGTAATACAGTTAAGTCAGCAGAAAATGTTAATTCCAAGCAAGTGTTCAGAATATTTGTATCCAGTAAAAGACGTCAAATAGTTTGTACTGAGTTAATATGGAGACTACATCACCATACTGTATAAAACAAGTAACGAATGCAATAAATTGGCTCACAGCTACAGGAAGAGATTACTGCCACGCCACAGACACTTGAGGAAAATATGCACAGCAACCCTAATGGTTTCAAATGGCGGAGGTAAGCGCATTAGCAAAAGATATCATCAGCATAAGGATCCAGAGAGGGATGTGCCTCTACATTGATCTGAAAGATATTGATCTTTGGGAAAAGTGAATTCGGTTCAGCCTACAAAAAAGCTTTCAGCAGCCCCCTTGCATGATGTCAGACTGAAACAATATCAGTGCCGTGCTGAAAATGCTGCTGTTATCTTTCGCAAATGGAGAGCAGGATGTGTTAGATAATTAAGTTTAATTGCAGTAACTGAAATTACATACACAATAAGGCATTTGAAATTACCAAGCCTACAACAGTGAAGATTTTGCCTCGTAAATATTAATTTGATGAGTGCCTGGAATGTTCAAGTATTACTGGAATATTTAAATAAATAAATAAATAAATAAATAAATACAAAATTATACAATACATAAACTGTCATTTTGGTGGGATGTAAATATAAAATATAATTATATTATTATAATTTAAACAAACAAATAAATAAATATAAAACAGGCTACTATACAATTACTAAGTACAATTACTATAAATAAAATTACATTTTTGGCATAAGGTGAATATATCATTTAATGTTTTTTGTAATATTCAATTTAATACATTTTTATTTTATTTTATTTTAAAACAAATAAAAACAGATTCTATGATACATTGTATTTTGCATGTATTTTTACAAAACATATTTTTATTGAATTTGTATTATTAAAATTAAATATAAAATACTTTTTTAAAATTCAGTTTCTGTGTGATGTAAATATACAATTTAATTGTTTATAAATATTTTAAATACATATCAATAAAAATGGGCGACGCGGTGGCGCAGTGGGTAGCACGTTCGCCTCACAGCAAGAAGGTCGCTGGTTCTAGCCTCGGCTGGGTCAGTTGGCGTTTCAGTGTGGAGTTTGCATGTTCTCCCCGTGTTCGCGTGGGTTTCCTCCGGGTGCTCCGGTTTCCCCCACAAGTCCAAAGACATGCGGTATAGGTGAATTGGGTAAGCTAAAATTGTCCGTAGTGTATGCGTGTGAATGAGTGTGTATGGATGTTTCCCAGAGATGGGTTGCAGCTGGAAGGGCATCCGCTGCGTAGAACATATGCTGGATAAGTTGGCGGTTCATTCCGCCGTGGCGACCCCAGATTAATAAAGGGACTAAGCCGAAAAGAAAATGAATGAATGAATGAATGAATAAATAAAAATATAATATATTTTTAATTTTAACTTAATTAACTTAATTTTAATTTTATCATTGAAATAAACAAACAAACAGTTGAATATAAAGTAGGTTGAATTTTCTTGAAGAAAAATATAATTTTTATGTCATTTACAATCAAAAAATAACTTGCTGTTTGTTCAAATTACTTATTTAAAATGAGTTGAAACAACATAATTCTTTTTTTTGGGACAACTTAAGAGTTTTATGTTCAATCCATTTAAATTTGTAAAAACAATTAAGTTAACTTAATCGATTTATAACGATTTATAAATATAAGACAATACAAGGAAGTAACATCTTATTTGGCTAAATATAAATATGTAATTTTCATTACATTTTCATTACTTAAACTCATTTTATTTCAGCTTAGTCTCTTATTTATCAGGTGTCTTAGTCTCTTATTTATCAGAACATGCAAATTCCACACAGAAGTGCCAACTGGCCTAGCTGGGACTCAAACTATAGCAACCTGCTGTGAGGCGACAGTGCTAACCACTGAGCCACTGTGTCGCCTTAAAGTCATTTATTTAAAGCTAAATATATTATATCATATAAATAATAAAATTATTTATTAGATGGATAATATTTATTAGATGCATGGTATTTGGTTTAAATGTTGGAGATTTAATAAAAATGTTTTGTTACTATCAACCTCGGAAAAATCATCTTGTGCCAATTTGTATTATTTATTTGTACTTGCATAACAATTGTATTACCATAATTACAGTGAACTAGGTCAACGTTATTATATCAGTAACCCAGAAATGCTGTCATTAAAGCTTCATTTTCATTTCAGCCAGGAACATTTCTTTCATTTGCCCCATTTTTTCAGTCTGAGCCTCTTTTAGGCTCTTCAGATTTGTTATTTCTCCATGTCTACCGCAGCATGTGCGACTCAGATTACACAAGGCATCAGAAGGAGTAGAGCGCAGAAAGGGATTGTTAAGGTTCACCCCAGACTGCGCAAAGGCATCTGTTGGTTTAATTAGTCTATGGCCTCCTGCTAATATCACTCACTGACATTATTAACAGATTAAACATCATCCACCGCAGGCAATTACACAACACTCTTCATCAATTAGAAAAACACTCGCCGAAGAGCTCCTTAACAACTTCCCGGCACCTGAAGGTACATTGCTTGGTTTCCAGAAATTGATCAAGACCAATCGAACATTAGCATGATGTACTACTTGATGCACAAGTCTCTCTGGCTCTGTGTGTACTAAAGGCATCAGTCAATGACTTTAGGAAATTGCGTTTAAACAGGTTCCCGATAATCTAAAACAATTATTTTAATGATTGATTGCGTGTTTTAAATATGTATTCTTTTTCATTAGTTCTTGACCTTTGGATTGACTGAGCAAATGCTGGGGTTTATAATATCAAAAATGCAGAGCTGGTGGGCACAGAGTGTTTATGTAAATTCATTTATTCATTTTCCTTCGGCTTAGTCCCTTATTTATCAGGGGTCGCCACAGCGGAATGAACCTCCAGCTATTCTGGCATATGTTTTACGCAGTGGATGCCTTTCCAGCCGCAACCCAGTAAGGGAAACTGTTCATGTAAATGAAAATTAAAATCTGGAGTGGATTTAGATTGTTGTGATTACCATATCAAAGCTCAAACGCTCATGTAGTGCTTTAAGGATGTGTACTATTAATCTGTAGCATAAAGATGGAAATATGTGTATCTTTTCAATTATATTGATTTGTTTTTATTAATTTGTCCAACGCTATTTAAAGGGAGAGTCCACCCAAAAATGAAAATTCGGTCATCATTTACTCATCTTTCACTTGTTCAAAACCCGTTTGAGTTTCTTTATTCTGTCGAACACAAAAGAAGGTATTTCAAAGAATGCAGGATTTGTTTTTTCTATATGGAAGTCAATGATTTTCAGCTTTCGTCAAAATATCTTCTTTTGTGAAAAAAAATAAACTCATAAAGGTTTGGAACCACTTGAGGGTGAGTAAATAGAGAGTACATTTTAATTTTGTAGTGAACTATCCCTTTAATACTTATATTTAATTTTTTTTTTTTTTTTTTTTTGGAGCTTTTACGTTTGGGTCAAAGATAAGATGCTCCATTTTGATGTCCTGATAAATTTCAATTCACAAATGAAATGTTATATTTACAGTATTTTAAAATGCAATGATATTTCTACTTTAATGCTTTAAATGAATTGTGTCAAACTATATGTTAAATACCCATTCAGGAAAACTGATATATTCAAATAAAACAATTATTTAAAAAATATATATATATATATTTATTCTGACCTGTATAAAAAAAGTATAATGATATCAAACTAAAAACGAATTATTATTATTATTGGCCTGCAATGCGATGCTTAAAGGGATAGTTCACCCATAAATGAATTTTCTGTCATTATTTATTAGTTCCAAACCAGATTGGCTTTTTTTGCTCTGTTGAACACAAAAGATGATAATTTGAAGTATGTTGGAGACCGGTAACCATTGACATCCATAGTAGGATAAACAAATATATAGAAGTCAATGGTAAACCAGTTTAATGTTTGTGTGAACTATCCCTTTTAATTACATATACATAGATTACATAGACATTAACAACTTTTTTATTTTAAAAAGCATGCTGTGATAAAAAGGTAATTTTAACAGCAATATATGCATCCTAAAAACACAAAATTAAACCATGTTTTCACACCAATTTGACAAAATTACAGCTTGTTTGGAAATGGCACAATGACATATTCTGCTCACAGGTGATATTAACCAAAAAAAAGCACACATTTTTTCTTTCTTTCTCCCATCTCCATCTCTCTCTCTCTCTCTCTCTCTCTCTCTCTCTCTCTCTCTCTCTCTCTCACTCTCTTTTCAAGCGTGTGCTATTTAAAGGCCAGTCCACCTGCCATGAGACACACCTGTGCCTCACTGGGAGGGTTTTATAGGACAGTTCCTCCGAGAGCAGCCTTAAGTTATTCTTCTGCCTGTAATCACTACAGCACTAGGAAGAGGTCAGTCTTAAAAGAGCCTGTCTGTGGGGAACCATAGCTTAATTACAAAACACAGGCATCTGACATCATCTCTACAACCGTGACCCAGACAGATGTGACCCTCTAACTCAACTTTTTTTTCTTTCAGCCTCCGATTAACACGAGACCTTTGTTTGAGGAGCACATCAGTAGTAAAGCAGCCTTTAAAGGCTCTAACAAACAAAGTACAACCTGGAGCTCTTGCAACATAAAGAGGTCATAACGTGTCTAATGAAAGCGCGGAAAGCTTGATTAACCGCTAGTGTTGAATGTGAAGGGTCGTTAAGGTTGGTTTTAATGAAGCTCTCCTACTGTTTGGAGGACTGACTGTTGTGAAAGGGTTTAGCCAATTTTATGGCAAGAAACTGCTTTTTTTTTTTTTTTACGTTAGCAAATTATACTACTTTGATTGGTATAATAACAGGCAATAATGATTCAGACTATTGACCTTATTCTTTCATGTGAGAGCAAGTGCAATATCAGTTTATTATGATATATTAAATATGGTTTGGCGACGCGGTGGCGCAGTGGGTAGCACGTTTGCCTCACAGCAAGAAGGTCGCTGGTTCGAGCCTCGGCTGGGTCAGTTGGCATTTCTGTGTGGAGTTTGCATGTTCTCCCCGTGTTCGCGTGGGTTTCCTCCGGGTGCTCCGGTTTCCCCCACAAGTCCAAAGACATGCGGTATAGGTGAATTGGGTAAGCTAAAATTGTCCGTAGTGTATGTGTGAATGAGTGTGTATGAATGTTTCCCAGTGATGGGTTGCAGCTGGAAGGGCATCCGCTGCGTAAAACATATGCTGGATAAGTTGGCGGTTCATCCCGCTGTGGCGACCCCAGATTAATAAAGGGACTAAGCCGAAAAGAAAATGAATGAATGAATAAATATGGTTTGACAATATTGGTATATTAAGATTCCGATGCTCTGTTGATTTATCCTAGCATGTCAGTTTTCCTACCTCCCATTTAAAAAGTAGCACATTTTGATGACGAAATATGCTACCTATCAGATTGTGAACTGTACCAGCATAGATTTTTGACATGGAGTGGTGTAATATGAGGCTGTAATATCGTCCTAACCTACCCCAACCCCTAATCCCAACCTTAGAACCATTCAAATACAGTGTTGTTAGCATAATCTGTCAGCTAGGATAAAATGTCAGGACACCGGTCTCATTCACTTCCATTGATTTTTAGCCATAAACAAACAGCTTGTTATGCTGATTGATGTTGCAAACTGATATTTTCTTCTTAAATTATTTTTTATGTATTGATGTAAACACACTTAGAGCAGGTAGACTGACCATTTACTGCCATTTGTTATTAATTTCCGCCATTGGCAATTGAAACACATGTCCTAAAACAAGAGCTTACTTCCGCATTGCAGAAGAAGATGAATACAAGAGAGTGTCTAACACTGTTTGAACAGAGCTATACTCATAATCTGATGCCGAATGAACAATGGAAATGGTGTTTGATTTCCGATGGAGGACAAATGCTGTTTTGCCATTAATTATTAATGGCCAGGACAATGCTTTAAAGGCACAGTCTGCAATTTTCGTGTTTACAAAAAATCAAAAGTTTTATTTTGATGATGCCAAGTTACTATCTTTCTCAAAATCATCAATTGATGTACTTTTGTAGACCAATTGCATATTGCAAACCTGGTTCATGCATATATTGTCTTTGGATTAAATAGGAAAATAAGCTTGTAACAGAACACAATTTTATGATTTTTCATACAACTTTAGGGAGTTTTAAGGCATAAACACGATCAGCAGAAGTAAAAAGCTATAAACCAAGCCACAGTTGCATGAAACTCTTTCAGTTTTTCCTGAAGTACCCACTAGCTAAGTTTCCATCCAAAGATGCAAAGTAATTGTATACACAAAACTGGACTAACACATAAAAATTTATGAATAAAGCATAAACTGGTGCTTAATATCAAAAAGAAAAATGGAATATGCTGCGATAGGAGAAGCCAACGTGAGTCTTGTAACAGCCTGAGCGGAAAAAGAAAAAAAAATGAATATGAATAGCCCTCATACCAGACAGAGTTTACAAAGACGAAATGGGTGCAACTGTCCTTAGCAAACAACAAATGAATAAAACTAAAAAATATAAAATAAAAATAAAAAATAAAAATAAAAACTTTTAGGAGCAAACAGAACATTACCTGCACACGCAACCAGGACAACCTTCTAAATTTTCTCTTTTTTTGTAGTTTAAATAAAAACAGTAATATTATTGCTTTAATAACTTGGACCATTTAAAAAAAAATGAGCCATTTTTAGGTCCTCAAACACAACTGTCATTTAAACACACAGTATGTATTTTTTGCTGCTAGAGGGCACATGTTCACAACAAACAAAAGCGTAGTTTGGTGACACATGACAATGAGTGTAGAATCACAGGACTTGTCGTCTTCATTACATCTTTTGGTACTCTTAAGTATTCAAAATTTATTATCATAGTAGTTTGAAGCAGAGTAAGGCTGAAAGCTGTCAAAGCAAAATGAGAGCACTGAGCACTGTTTTATCACACTAAATACATTTTAGGGTTCTGTTATAATGCTACACTCTGTGAAGTCTAATAAAATGCACAACATATTAAAGCATTGTTGGTGTTTCCATATTTTTTTCATAAAACTGAACCGAAAATTGAGGGTGTGTGATGTCATTAGCATGGCAACATAAGACACTGTCCATGTCGGTAGTTAAAATTGCTTATTTCTCTGGATTAGAACATTCTTTGGAAAAATTGGAATAATGCAAGCACATAAGTCATTTGCACTTCTGCTATCTGCATTTCACTCCCTTTACTGTAACTAGTACGACATATATGTATGGATGAATTTATGTATCTATGTACTGTATGTATTGCAATGTACAGTATGTTATTACTGATGAGCTCACCAAGCAAAAGTCCTTTTTTTATGCACCTGTCAATTTTAGCATTATTGAATTTTCCATTTGAAGCAAATAAATAAATAAATAAAACCAAATATATCCCAAATATACCTTTTAAGTGTTTCTTTTGTTGGTCTTTATTTGTCCATGTAGATTTTACTTACAATACAGTATTTGTTAAAAACAATATATATCTCCACCACAGAATTTTTTAATCTCAGAAGCATTTTATTTTATAAAAAAATGAGAACTTTTTTCCTGGCTGTTTGCAGTATTTTGAAATTACAGTGGTGCAAGAAGTTTCCCAAAATCTATTTTGTAAACCTTTTACTCTAATATGTCAAAGGATTTGAACCCGACTTTATCCAATGTCCAGATTTTTATTTTGCTAGACGTGTATGCATATTAGTGCATATTTAATTAAATAATGCCTTATTTGCATATTAAAACATATAATTTTAGGAAACTTCAACTGGAAAAATATGGTGATAATTATTAGTTGTTGTTATTTTTACCCTATTTGCTTGAAATATACTGCCTTAAATAGGATTACTTTTAAGGTTTTTAGAAACAACTGGACAACAAGCTCATAATTACATCCACATCCTTCCACTCATGCTTCATGAATGTAAAGCTGCTTCTTGAACACAACCTGACAGCCAGTATTTTTGTGTTTCTGTGCACCATGTGACTCGAGTGTTGCCTTGGTTACATGCGCTGTGTTTAGGTCTGGCCTGAAAAACATATCTGCTTGAGATCTGCTTAGAAAAATAATAATAAAAGGATTCTGGAAAATCGATAGAAAGGTGGGCATGAATTATTATTTAAGAGTTATACAAGACTGTTTAGTAAGGCAGTCGAAAAAAAGCAGTGGAGAAAAGTGCACTCTGTACCTTTCAGCACAGACAAAAAGATATTTATAAACCTAAGTTTATAGAGAGATTTTGTGAAACTACAGGATATACAGTGGGGGAAATATACTGAACATGTCATGTTTTTTTTTACTGGGAATAATATTCTAAAGAGGGCGTCACGGTGGCGCAGTGGGTAGCACGTTCGCTTCACAGCAAGAAGGTCGCTGGTTCGAGCCTCGGCTGGGTCAGTTGGCGTTTCTGTGTGGAGTTTGCATGTTCTCCCCGTGTTCGCGTGGGTTTCCTCCGGGTGCTCCTGTTTCCCCCACAAGTCCAAAAACATGTGGTATAGGTGAATTGGGTAGGCTAAAATTGTCCGTAGTGTATGTGTGTGAATGAGTGTGTATGGATGTTTCCCAGTGATGGGTTGCAGCTGGAAGGGCATCCGCTGCGTAAAACATATGCTGGATAAGTTGGCGGTTAATTCCGCTGTGGCGACCCCGGATTAATAAAGGGACTAAGCCGAAAAGAAAATGAATGAATGAATGAATAATATTCTAAAGAAGCTTTTTGGTAAACTTTTGGTAAAAACCCAAACAATACAAACATAAAAACAAAACAAAACAAATACATTTATAAAATCAGTTATGTGTAATAACAATAGAATGACACAAGGCGAAAATACTGAACTCATTCATTCATTCATTCATTTTCCTTCGGCTTAGTCCCTTTCATCAGGGATCGCCACAATGGAACGAACCGGCAACTTGTCCAGCATATGTTTTACACAGTGAAACAAAATAAATAGAATAATAAAAAATAATCAATAATCAATCACTGTTTTTCTATGTAAACACGCACTTAATGGATGTGTGTGACTGTTATACACCCATGTCTTTTGCAGCACTTTGCACATAAGTGTCGTGATTTTATGACGCCATGTAGAGATAAAACAATTTAAAATTTTATACGCAGCGCTGGTCATCAATGTCAGTTCCAAAGCGGTGGACCAATCAGAAGAACTCGCAGGCGGAGCAAGGGTTGCGAGCTTCTGTTCACAGTAGCTAGTTGGCATGACAACTGTTTTATTTCATGGCAACATGGCAGATCAGGATCGCTAGTGGGGGGGGTGGGGGGGGGGGGGGGGGGGGGGGGGTGAGTGCATAGGACCCTGGCATATGAGGGGCCCCTGAGCTGGACCGTGTTTGTTCCCGTCACCGCATTTCTGTATATTAGGCGATTGAAAGGTATGTATAACTGGCAGTTGCACTCATTCACTTTAAGGAAGTTAAATAACATGAAATATGGTAAAAAAAAGTGCTCTTTTAATCCTGTTATAATAATTAATTTCAAACTGAATTCAGTAGTGACCTGGAAATGTAGGAAATTGTAGGTTCTTCTCTAATTTTGATCTTCACTGTATAAACACATGGGGGATGGCGGGGCAAGTTGTCACACATTTTGCTCTATTGCGTATTTCTGTTATGTTTAAAGGTCAATTTCTACCTCAACACATACCTTATAGTCTTGACTTCTGAATATTTGCACTGTTATTGTCCAGAGAAAAAGGTTCAATTAATCAACACGCTGTCCTTTTTGGACATAAACATGAAAATGAGCAATGCTTCTATAGAAGAACATGTTGTGATGGTAGAGCATATAAGGCAAGCTATCAGAATGAGAAATTGCTGTGGATTGATAAGAAAGTAATTTTTTTTTTGTGAAATAACAACATATCTAAATGCCGAACGTAACAAAAGGATTCAAATTAAAATGATCACACTGCAACAAATGAATTTTCTTACTTAGTCTAAATTTCTATAAATTCTTAAATCAAGAACCATTTTGTAGAAAAGTAAAAAAAAAAAAAAAAAAGGATTTGTTTTTGGAAATAGTGTTAAAATTAAGAGAGTTTTTCCTTTAAACAAGCATAATAATCTGCCAATGGGGTAAGTAAATCTTATTTCAATCCAAAACAAGAATATGTTACTACTTTACTGGTAGATTATTTTGCTTGTTTTAAGGAAAACTCGCTTAATTTTGACATATTATTTCTGAAAACAAAACAATAATTTTATTTTGTCTAAAAAATGCTTCTTGATTTAAGAATTCTTAGATATGTGAGCTAGAAATAAGACAAAGACTTTAAGTAAAAAAGACGCAGCGCAGGACCAAATGACAAATCTCACAAACCTTGTGGAATTACACTGCATAGACAAAATGTGCCAGTTTTTTTGTTCTTTTTGCAAAGGAAATGTAACATTTTACAGCGGAAAGCCATATATGATGAGCCAAGCATGATGACAGTGGAGGATTCTGGGAAATGTGCTTTCCCGTGGCAGCACAGCCACACAGGTCACGGTGAAACACCATCCGTACAAACTGTACAGGAAACAGAGTAGAAACATCCTTCCACATTCCCTCACTCCGTTCAACTCCCATTCTCTAACACACTAAGACAACTTTTTTATAGGACAATTTCTCTGGTCTCTTTGTGTCATTCTGGGGATCAAAGACCGTCGCCATTTATTCTTAGATACTAGCTGTTCCTTTCCCAGCCCACACAGTTTGAGTGAACAAAATCAGCTGTAACGTTGCACACACACACATAGACTTACCTGCCAGACTAAGGCCTCCATGTGGTCGCTAGTGTTGGAGAGGCAGATGCTGAGCACTAGCGTGTGGGAGGATGAAGTGAGGACACTAGCGATGACGGCATCCCTCATGGAGAACGGCAGCATGGTGTAGACCACAAACACAATAAACAGGAAAAACGACACCTGCAAACAGAGTTAACAGCGCATTAGGCTCCCATTTGACAGCTACAGTTCAGACACACAGGAGAGAGATCAGTTTAAAGAGAAGTGCAACTGGGTTTAGCTTAACGTGCTAATGGGAACCAGACATATGATGCACAGCAGGAAGACGAGTGTGATTTCGAAGGGTGATGAAACATTTAGGGCTTGTTCACACTGAGGATAATTATAACAATAAAAATAAAGAGACAGATCAGTTTGTGCAAGTGTAGCCTACTCTTATAATAAACAGAATGATATTGTCCTTTGGTGTGGATGCTAATATAGTTATTGGTATAGTTATCTGTAGAGTACACTTTACAGTTATTCTTGGTGAGAATGGGCCTTAATAATATCTTTTACTTTCAATTGGAAATTGCGAATTAAGGGATATTATTTGCTTAATTGTGTCTTTGAAATAATCTTAAACTAACACTGTCACGGTCACCAAGTTGAGTGCCTACCAGACATGCTAGAGGGCACACTATCACATTTACCACAAACTACATATCCCATCATGCCCTGCAGTCACACACCAGTTTCAGGTCACCTTATGATTACACACACAGCTAAAGCTTGACATGACTAATTACATATACACACCACTCACACACACACATCTTTGCTACACACATCAGTAGCGAGCATTACTAAGCGTTCTCCTGTATTGTCTTGCAATGTTTTGACCCCTTGGTTGTTTTACTGTTTATGTTTGTTTTGCTTCCTGCCTTGACCCATTCACCTGTTACTATGACTACTCTTTTGGATTACCTTTATCCTACTGTTTACTCCTCTATTAACCTTGCCTGCCAGACTACTCTTTAATAAAGCTGCATTTGGATCCGACCCCTGTTGTCAACCCTTCATTACAAACACAAGCTATGTTTCCATCCTAACTAATAGAATAAGTACACTTCTGGAATAAATCACTTCCTGGTAAAATGATGCAAATGATCAATAGATTTAATGTGACATTACACATTTATGGAAATGCCCACCTGGTAAGCAGAACAAGACTTTACTATATTGATAGATATTATTATTATTATTATTATTGTTTTTTTGTTTTTGTTTTTAAATCAGATTTGCACTAAGTAATGTAATAAGACAATTTACATTTGTGTACATGCATGTTCTTAACCTGATTATGCTTAACTTAACAATATGTGTGAACACGTAGATGCATTAGCCTGTTAGCCTAAGGTCGCAAGTTACCTAAGCATAAGCTGACCTACATGGTATTTTACAGTCCAGTTTTGCATATACATATTATACAAATATTACTTATTATAATCATAAACAGAAACTACATAAACTGGATAGTAACTAGATGAAATCCATAAACCTACCTCTGAGCTTAAACATAATCCATGTATTTACCCTTTTATAACCAGTGCTTTCTTTGATAAGTACACTGTAATTACATGTTAAGTACATGTTAAGTATCTCTCAAATACACAATCTCATGCAGGCAGGACAAGGCAGAGTCATAGAAACTTTAAATATGATGGTTGAGATGCCCTTCAGTGTATTTAGTAGATTTTTATTTTATCTGACTTTTGTTATTTGCCTGTTCATCCTTTAAAACCCCTTTGACACAATCTAAATTGTAAGCACTATAGAAATAAAGGTGAACTTTCATGACAGGATAATAAGTATGTGCAAGCTTTCCACAAATATGAATGCAACAAGCTAAATTATTATATTACATGTTTGAGTTTTTTTGTAAATGAGCAAGTATAGTGTTACCATTAAATGTTTTCTTGCTTTCAGAAGTGGACACCTGATATTTGGGAACATAATCATTATTTCAAAGGCAGACTTTGGCTCAGGCATTTCATAATAACTTAAAATTTGAAACAGATGAGAGTGGTCAGTCCTGTTATTCAATCACAGGATGGTTTTTGTTAAGTCAATTAATTTATTTTATACATGTTTTTTCCTTTGTAGTTTATTTGAATATCTTATTTTTTTGGTAAAAATAAATAAATGGATGGAAACATAGCTATTGCATATGGCGTGTTCATGCAATTCAAGACAAATGCCACAAAAAGTGAGCTTATCCATGAAACATGGGAACAGAGTGTTCGTTATCATGGGCTTCACCCACAGGGACCGTCAGGCTCTCAATCAGTGATGACATTTTGACATGTTTGGGAGCAAAGACCTTTATTACAGAAAAGTTTTAAGATTCATTGTGAGGGAAGATGGAGCTCAATTTGACACTGATACTCTGGTAAATGCCATTCTTAACCAATCAACCACTTTCTTTATATTTATGAATCAAAACTAATAACAAATAAATAAATAAAAAAACAGCTTATATTGGTGAAATGTATTTTCGTGATTTATATTGTATAATAAATGTGTACTTTGGCTTGGCAGTCAAATACAGTACACATATTAAATCTTTTTATACAACCTGTTTTTTTCAACCTGTCATAGCAGCCCGTTTACAAAGCCAATCTTGCTGCACAAAATGTGCTGCTCAAACTGTTCATACTGAAAAGATCAGGAACACTGTTAAAAATAAACTCCAGGCACTTTTTCCAAATACTGGGATACTTCAGAATGATAGTACAGCCACATACAGCCAAGCAGCACAATCTTGGCAATCTTTTGCGCATTTTAGTCTTATCGTTCATTTATGTGATGTTTAGGAAAACATCCATCCTGTTTTCATCTTACTACATCACCCAATAGGGCTCACTGACGTGGGCGCTCATGTGTTGATGAATTCATTATCTGAAAATTGCGTAAATTCAGTTTTGTAAATGCACTTCTTGAACTGGAGGAAAACATTTAGGTTCTCAAAGTATGTGTACATCACACTCTTTTATCTCGTAAGATGATGGAATTTCTTTGAAATCTGACTTGTAGCTTTTAGAAAAGGTGAAACATACTCTATGAATATGAAGATGTTTTTTATCTATGTGGGGAAAATGTGCTATATACTACACTACACTTTAATTTTGTATATACTACATTTACATTCTATTGTAGTGTTAGACAAGTTTTCTGGAACAAAAGAAAGAAATAATTTAGTTTCTTATGACCTATCCTCTTGCTTTTGGCTATGGCTGCCACTACAGTAGTCAACATTTGAAGTGGATCAAAACATTTCAATTTGTCATGAAACTATTGATCAACACCTATTTTTTGTCTTAGGACAATCGCCAAGTTCAAAGTTCAAAAAAGCTAAATTTTCTATGCTGTGGATATAATACATATATGTAGACAAATGTGAGGTTAAGTCCATCCCGTCAAATGGATATCTCATGACAGCACCTACATGAACACCCACGAACTTATAAACAAATAGGTCACAATTTGGGAGGAGATTTGCCATTAAGACCAAGTTGGGATTTACTTCAGAAAACCAGTGCGATCGAATGATCATTATTCAGAGGATGAAACAGCAAAGTACACTCAAATAACGCAGTGACATTAACAACATTATCAATGTAACTATTTTACATACTGTCATAAAAGTGACTAATTTGTACAAATTCATACGGTCCCACTATATATTAAGTGGCCTTAACTACTATGTACTAACTTACAATGCAATGTACTTAATGTGTTTATAATGTATTACAGAACACTTCTGGTAATGTTATGGTGGGATACAGGTAGGGTTAGTGAAAGCTTTGGTGTGGGTGGGTTAAAGTGTAAGGGATCGTCAACAGTGTAATTATAAATGTAGTTACGGAAAGATGTTATTACATGCAGGTATTTTATCAATCATAAGTACAATGTAAAAACATGTATTTACACAATAAGTACATTGTAACGATTTATTAATTTCAATGTAAGTACATATTAGTTATGGCCCTAAATTGGGCGATGTGCAAATCATACTAAAATGTTTGAATGAGATCACACAAATTAATACAAATTAGAAACTAAGTCAAAAGTTACAAATTGCTATGAGATTGTGTTGGAGCTAACATGAGCTAACAAATGTATTT
>CAIGQV010016734.1:4847698-4877178 GCA_903798115.1 Danio jaintianensis
ATATATATATATATATATATATATATATATATATATATATATATATAGAACAGCATAAAGATCTTATCCACAATATTTGATACATTTAACTGAGTTGTTTAAGATAATGCAACATGAATGTAAAAGCTGGCTTTATTAATATTCAAAAAGCTAGCTTTATAAAATAATCTCAGCCAAACAACCATTCAGCACCATTACATTTCAATGGGCATAATTATAATAGAGTTTTACTTACATTTTAATAGCAAGACATTATGCATGGTTCAAACAAAGGTATGTTTATCTTACAGTCTTTATCTGTAGTAAAGATCTAAATCATTCGTAGAATTATTTTTTTTATATTATTTTGTGTAAATTAGTGAGAACAACTCAATTGTACTAATAGGATTATAATCGACACATTTACAGTGTTGAATCCATTTCTGATGCTTTGTTTGTTTTGGGTTGCTTTAGCTTTTTCTTATATTTTGTTTTGCTTTGCTATTAGTTTAAAATTCTATTGTATTCATTCATTAATTTTCTTTTCGGCTTAGTCCCTTTATTAATCTAGGGTCGCCACAGTGAAATTAAACGCCAACTTATTCAGCACATGTTCTACGCAGCGAATGCCCTTCCAGCTGCAACCCATTACTGGGAAACACCCATACCCTCCAATTCACACACATACACTACGGACAATTTAGCTTACCCAATTCACATATAGAGCATGTCTTTGGACTTGTGGGGGAAACCGGAGCACCCAGAGGAAACCCACGCGAACACGGGGAGAACATGCAAACTCCACCCAGAAATGCCAACTGACCCAGCTGAGGCTCGAATCAGCGACCTTCTTGATGTGAGGCGACAGCGCTACCCACCGTGCCACCGCGCCGCTCTTCTATTGTATTCCTTTCTATTTTGTTCTGCTGGCAAGAATTTGCAATAAGTCTCCATTAGTTATGTTATTTTAATGTATTTACAAGCATGAACAAACAATGATCAAGACATTTATTACAGTATTTATTCATCTTTGCATTAGTAAATGCTGAACTATGATTAATAAATGCTGTACAAGTATTTTTCATTCTTAGTTCATGTTAGTGAAAACATTAACTAATGGAACCTAATTGTAAAGTGTGAACATTCTCCTTTGCTATTTTTGAACCAAACCAGTTCACTTAAATTGTAAAATGTGATCTATCATTCACATGTAATGATTTTCCCCCAATTATAATGTGTCAGGTACTACCAGAATTATCCTAAATGTACATTCAAATATACATTTATAGTGCAAAAAGCTTTTCAAATTCTCACTAAATGCATACTGTGCCATCTTACAGCAATCACCACTGATTTACAGATTTCACTCTCCCAGCTTCATTGCAGTAACAAAATGTGTCATCTTCCTGCTTAAATTGTTTTTAAATTGACTCTAAAATCTATTTTCCACCTGTTTGCCTCCTTCGCTCTCTGATTACTTCATTAGCTCTCCATCATTCTTCTATAGCTATCATACAGGGCGTTCAAGTGGCACTTCTGGCAACTCCAAACTGTGGGAAATGGGGGTCCTGTGTGTTTTCAGGGGTCTTTTCTCTTGCTTTCACCCTCAGGCTGATTGGCGTAAGGTGAGTATGGTGCCTTTTGTTCCTCTGCTGCCTCTGAGCTCAATTATCTTCTCGCTTCTGCACAACATACAAAAGCTGCTGGCTTTTCATGGGCGTCTCTAATGGAGAACTGCTGCTGCGGGTTAATGGTGCCCGCATTACAGACCTCTGTAAGCAACAGTGAGGGCTTTCATCTGTAGTAGCACCTCGACCCATACTGGGAGAAAATGCCACAGTTTTTCCTTACAAGTGTCAGAAAGCGACAGCGAGCATATAGCTTATTAGAGCTCAGTCAATGTGGCGGTGTAGTTAGTGATGTTGCCCCTCAAACAACATAACCAGAAAACAGCACAGCGTTCAGCTCAAAACCTTCGGTTGAAAACAGGAAATTAAATAGAGCATAGCCTAATAGAGCTCTTTAAGTCGTCAGCTACTGTAGACATAGTTACCGTCCTATTCATTTACGCTAATAAGTGCACACATGCTACTTTAAGATGCTTCCAAAAAGTCTTTGCTAATTATTACTGTGCTGCAGCACTTTGAGTCCTAATTAGGTGCTGGCTTATTCAGATTGCCTGAACCCGACTAGTTCTTTTGCGTCACATACTGTATGTGAAGTCTTATTAGCAGCCTTATTTGAATTTCCTCCATCACACTTCTGGATCCCTCTTAGAGCAGAACCTTTAGTCACACTATGCTGGTTCGACTGCAAAAAGCTTGGGGAGTAATTTATATGACAGCGGCCTGACAAAAATCTGCCCCGCTGCTCACCACTATATATCGGGTTTTAAAAGTACTGGTATCTCACTGCTAGTTTCTTAACTTAAAGGTCCCATGAAGTGTAATTTTAGCTGAAACATGAAGCCAGGGTGGGACATAGTGTAGATCCTCCTCTTTTTAAAAAACAGCCAATAGCGTATTGTTTTTATCATAGCTCTGCCAGTGAGAGTGGTTGAGCACACGCCAATGAAAAGAGTCTCGAACGGGGCGGGGCATGTCAGATACTAGAGAGCATTTGATTGGACAGAAGATTTGATGAGAAACTGCAGTATGAGGTGATGTCAAAAATCTTGATCCATTTAGGCAAAAGTGACAAGCTTTGGAGGTTTATATCATCTAAATGTGAATTTAGATTACACTTGCTTGCAGATATCCTTATGACTAACATACTGATACTAACATGTTTATTTTGATTTCACGGGGACTTTAAGGTTTCAACTTAACAGTTGCTCCAGTTGGAACTGCTATAATCTACACCAGGCCACCACGACAATCCAGCCTGGACTAGATGAAGATTGAAGCTTTATTTGGTTAATTGGTTTAATTGACGTTTAGCATGGCCCATTGAGCCCCCTGGGGTAGATGTCGTAATTACACCATCTCCAAAGGGAAAGCAAAACACTTACCTTTATTTTCTGATGTCCATTAAAAACTAGCTTTATATGCAGGGAAGCACATAAATAGTACGCAGGTGCATATGCAAGATTAAAATAAAAAATGTGGACCAGATGTGGTGCTACAGAAGCATACTTTTGCGTACCATTACCGTACAATGCATTTCAAAGGCTCACACATAGCAAGTACATAGGCTCAGTTGATTTAACTTTAAAAACATCAGTAAACCAATTGAATTAACTTAACTTTTACAATTATGCACAGTTTGTTTACTTAATAATTATAAGGCATCAAGTTTGCTTTTTTTTAAAGTAAAGTCAACTAATCACTTTTTACAGTCTATGAACTGTTTTGTTTTGTACTTGTTTTTTATTTTATATTTTTTTAAATACTGGAATCATAAAATGTTACTCACATCCATACCATTATTTTTCATTATGTAGTGACAAATGTCTTTACTGAAAATCTCCAAATAAACCACAAGAGCAAAGCAAAACAAAACATGCAAAACAAAAGACCAACCAATGCAAAAACAAACATAATGCAAAAGACCAAAGCAAAACAAATAAAAAACAAATGAAAAGCACAAAGTCTAAGGTAAAGAAAAGCAAAAAAAACATCATGAAGCAAAACAAAAATGTAAACGATCAAAGCAAAAAAAAAAAAAGCAAAACAAAAAGACTAAACAAAAGCAAAGCAAAACAAAAGACCAACAAAAGCAAAACCAAAAATAATGCAAAACACCAAAGCAAAACAAATAAAAAACAAATGAAAAGCACAAAAGCAAAAATAAAGAAAAGCAAAACTAAAAAAAAGCCATTATGAAACAAAACTGAAATACAAAAGACCCAAGCAAATAAAAGCAAAACAAAAAGACGAAACAAAAGCAAAGCAAAATACAAAAGCAAAACATAAAACACGAAAAAAAAAGCAAAGTCAGATAATATTAATACATTACAACTTTGGCCCACTCATTAATATGTTACCAATAACCCCACTTCTAACAGTGACATCTCTTTCCATATCAGTGGGCTTATTTACGACCCATAGCTTAAAATGGATGTCGTGTAAGTGCCACCCAGCTCTTACTGAAGTAGTTCCTGATGAAATGTTGCTGTCTTTTGATCCGGAGCCAGTTTGTGTCAAATATGCATATCACATCATTTCCAGATCACCGAGCCCATCCGAGTTATTAAGTTATTAAGTCATGTCGAGCAAACAGCCCGGATGACTCACCGCAAGCTACATTTACTCCTGCAGCAAACAGCCAATCTCTCCTCCTACAGCCAGAGTAATATCATAACTCAAGAGCTGTTTAGAAAAGACCAACAAAACCACTGCTGTTTTTGGCCATCTTGCTGAATGGTGATTGGCTGAATGCACATTCTTCAGAAAGAAGCAGAAACAAAGTGCGCAAACAAGACTGCTTAATACCTGATTCGTTTTAAAGATGCAGAGGTGGACAGAAATAGTGGCAACTGTCATAATTACTCCAAGACATGCATTTACATTGAGACTGTGTCACAGTCATTAGCCAGCCTCATGTGTTAAGTGGAGTTCAATGAACTAATGAATGATTCAGTGCGCGGAACAGCTCGCATGCTAAAATTCATGAATTACTGTGCAAATGACTGGGGGAAAATGACACCGCGTTAGTGAATATCTGCATTATTGTGGAGCGCTTTTCATCCAAGCAATTTACCTGAACATCTACATATGTTTTGCACTGATGCAACTTGTGGTTTATGCATGGCTTTTGGATACTTTCTGAGCACTTCAGTGTGATAAGAAGGGAAATTACAGAGTGATCGAAGGCGGACACTGAAAAAAACAAGTGCACTAAAACAGAGAGCTTTTTTTGGAGTAAAAGAGTATAGGATTTAAGTTGAAGGCTGATGAAATGTGGGAATTTCATAAAGGGGACTTTTACGTTATATTCTTAAAGGAATAGTTCAACCCCAAAAAAAGTATTCTGTCATCATTTACTCATCTCCATTTGTTTCAAACCTGTTGAGTTTCTTTATTCTGTCAAACACAAAGGAAGATATACTGAAGAATGTTGGGAAAAACAGCCATTGGTCCCATAGTATTTATAGTTTTTTCTATGGATGTCAATGGCAGATTTTTATTTTTTTCAAAAACTTAATTTATAAGTAATCATCAGTGTCAATCAGACTGTTGAACATTAATCAGTAATGTGTATGTCTATGTATGTGTTTTTACGTGCATGTTTTTAATTTTTTACTGTATCAGGCTATGCTGAAATGCTCATGAGTCCACAAAAAGATTTCCCCCTTACGGGACAATAAAGTATACAAACAAACAAACAAACAATGGGCCTCAAAATCAATGGGATTTGGATCTTATTTTAACGGAAGTAAATTTAAAAAAAGAGACTTGTTGTGTTTATAGCACTCCAATTTGACAGTGGACACACTATACCTACACACAGTTCTGTTTAAACAGCTTCCAAAAGTTGATTTTGCATCAAAGGTGCCCTTTAAGAGAAGTGGTTTGATTGCTTGATCAAAATCCATGGTTCTTAAGCTGAAAATATTACCTGTATGTTTACACTCTGTCACTGACAACATATAAATAGGACATTTCTACCAGCAAAATCAGACACTGGCCTTCTCAGTGCGACAATAAGGCAAATTATAGATTGATAGTCATAGAGGACGAAGGCGGATGCTGGGAAAAAAATAAAATAACTGGAGAGCTATGAAAGTGCTGTCACTCAAGTCTCACCTGGTCCCACGGACAGATGATCCCGCCGAAAAACATGAAGAGGTAACCCATGGCAACCAGACAGCCCCAGACGAGCAGGGAGAAGAGGCGAAGGAGCTTTTTGAAGACAGACTCGATGCAGACGAGAATGAAGATGGCAAAAAAAATGGCCAGTGTTGTAGGCACAGTCATGATGAAGGCCATGTGTTCCTCCATGTCCTGTCGGAACATAAAGACGGTTCATGGTTCAATCATTCATGCATTGACAAGCTGCTAAAGAAGAGGACGGACTATTGAGATGAAAAAATACTGATAAAAAGAGATACATTTAGAGCAGGGTTTTCATTTAATATGAAAAAAAGAAGTGAAAGGATTTTCTGTATGATTCAATGGCAAAACAAACTCTGACCTTCACCTTGGACTCTTTGGACCAAAGTTCAGAATATAATGTCTGCTCAAACTTTTCCATTAACATAATGCGGTCTAAGTGTATGTTGATGTGATAATAGTGTTTCGCTGCAGAATTAATAATTAATATGGACAATTAACATTTGAAAAAAAACATCTCGCACTTAAACTCTTATGGCAATAGCATTTTTTTTTTATTGAGTTTTGTCCTCATAAATTAACGCACTTCAAAGCCAACATGAAACAACCCATTTTACATCTATAATGTTGCATTTGTTTTTGTGAAACGGTATGTGTAATGCAAACATAAGGCAGGATTTAAGTTCATGGCTCATAAAATGTAGGAATTTCATACAAGCTATTTTGTTATACATATAAATGTTTTAAAGACACAACATCATAAGAGCGCTCATCTTTTATTAATATGCAAAACTGTTACCTAATCACAAAACCAAAGTCAAGTGTTTCATAGAGAGGGTCAAAACAGAGAAGAAAACACCCTTTTAGTTCTAAATTCATTCCTTCATTCATTTTCCTTCGGCTTAGTTACTATTTCAGAGATCGCCACAGTGGGATGAACCGCCAACTATTCCGGCATATGTTTTACGCAGCAGATGCCTTTCCAGCCACAACCCAGTACTGGGAAACACCCATACACACTCATTCACACACACACGCACTCATACACTACGGCCAATTTTGTTTACCCAATTCACCTATAGTGCATGTCTTTGGACTGTGCGGGGTACGCCAACACAGGGAGAACATGCAAACTCCACACAGAAATGTCAACTGGCCCAGCCGGGACTCGAACCAGCGACCTTCTTGCTGTGAGGCAACAGTGCTAACCACTGAGCCACCGTGCCGCTAGTTCTAACTAATTATTTTTTAAATCATGACAACACTATGAAATTGTATTATCATACTAATATGATGATTTAAGGCTTGCTTTTCTGCCAGTTAATATTTTTGTAGAAACTGTGACTTCTTTTAGGTCTCTTGATAAACTCAAAAAAGGTACAGCATTTATTTGAAATACATTTTAACATCATAAATGTCTGTGATGAAGGCTTGAATGTCTGCTGCAGGCAACATTTACTGTAACTCCATTGAAAAAAAAAAACATTGATCAGTTCATTCTCTGGCATTTCTTCTTATTTCAAGTAAGTAAGTAGGATATACAGATTTGAAATGGTATGTGGGTAAGTGATGAAAGAATGTTATAAGAAAAATGTACTGGTTCTGAAATTACATGAAAAACAGTATATACTCTAAATAGTACTGAATGTTTAAATTCACAGTATTTGAAAAGCTGTAGGCTAGAAGTATCCAGATAACCTATTACTTCTGGCAGAATTCTGAACTTGAAGGTGCGCTTATGAGGCCACGGGACAGAATTGGTGAGTTGCATCTGACATAAAATTACGTCAGACACGTATGCTTGCATCAGACACTCCTTTGTATTATTAAACCTTGTATTCAATATACATTTGTTTTTAATGCTATACTCTAACTGAAACAGTAAACTTTCATTTTTTCATTTAATTTCTTTCATTAGATCTCTTACAGATGAGCCCAAGGTACTCTCAATGCCTCACCTTTCCTGCTATTAATGCACTTATATGACAAAAATAAACCATGTAATCAAATAAACCAATAATCATACAGATAAATGTGATATGGTGATTTAAATGATGTTTGCAAATTCACTTTGATGAGTGCCGCTCCAACAACTAAGCACTGTGTGTCAAAATTACTATTTGCAAACTTTAAAGGGTTTGTATATCCAAACACATAAATTCGTAAATGTACATACCTTATTGAGTATTTTGGGGGTCTGTTTAAGGAATAGTTCAAATCAAAACCACACCATAATTTACTCCCCCTCATTCCATCCATATATGACTTTTGTCTTTTTCTCATTTTTTCCTTGTATAATGGTGTTGAGAAGCTTCCAAACGCATGTAAATCTGTCGGCTAACTAACCCATATATAACCCATAAGGGGGTTAACACATTTCTTATAAGTCGTTTTGGACAAAAAGCATCTGCTAAATAACTAAATGATAATGACTAAATGTTATGAAGCGGATCAATGTGTTTTTGTAACAGAACTATGTAAAATTGTTAAATTATAAACTCCAATTATGGAATTTCCGGCAGAGGTCGAATACATGTTATGCTCGACTGACATATACAACGCATGATGCATTACATAAGAGACATATGTAGCAGAAGCTCTGGGAATAGACATGTCTTGCGGGTACCACTTACCACAGAAGATGATGACGAACAAGAAAAGTAATTGCCTTGACTTTACTGCATAACGTTAAACTCTATATTACACTTACAATGTCGTGTACATGTGTCTAATTATCTTGCGTCATACATCGTATATGTCAGTCGCACATAACGTGCAATCGGTCGCTACCAGTCAGTGATTGGAGTTTAGAATTTAAAGATTAGAAATATATCTCTGTTACAAAAACACTTTGATCTGCTTCATAAGACATTCATTAACCCCCTTGGGGGTGTATGGGTTAGTTTGACAATGGATTTTGGAAGCTTCCAAATAAAAGCCTCTATCCAGCACCATTATACAACCTGGTTGAGACTTGGTGAAATTAAAAATTACTCCAACTGTGTTTACCTGACAGAAAAAAAAAATCATACACTCCAAATATGGTTTAAATGTAAATAAATTATGGGGTGGGTGACACGGTGGCTCAGTGGTTAGCACTGTCGCCTCACAGCAAGAAGGTCGCTGGTTCGAGTGGCTGGGTCAGTTGGCATTTCTGTGTGGAGTTTGCATATTTTCCCCGTGTTGGCGTGGGTTTCCTCCGGGTGCTCCGGTTTCCCCCACAGTCCAAAGACATGTGCTATAGGTGAACTGAATAAACAGAATTGGCCGTGTATGTGTGTGAATGAGTGTGTATGGATGTTTCCCAGGCTGGGAAGGGCATCCGCTGTGTAAAACATATGCTGGATAAGTTGGCGGTTCATTCCGCTGTGGCCACCCCTGATGAATAAAGGGACTAAGCCGAAGTAAATGAATGAATAAATTATGGGGTAATTTTCATCTTTGGGTGAACTATTCCTTTAAGTTTTAGGGAATTCTCTCTGGTTTCATAAAAATATGTTCATTTGTGTGAACAAAAATCTAATTGGTCTGAACCAACATGAGGACCAAATGTGCATTTTTGAGTGAATTATATCTTATAAATACAGTAAGCTCACTCTGGGATAAAATTAGCTAGATATTCCTTCAAAAATCAGAAACTTAACATACCAGCATTTGTATAAGCCCCACATCACCCTTTTTTTAGGGTACACATAAATTCACAAAACAGCATTCACACTAAGGCTGCACGATATTGAAAAAATATGACATTACGATATTTTCTTTTGCTGCAATATATATTGCGATCTGAATATAATTTCACTATATTGTCAGGTGTCTGTTCTATGTTGTGATCATGTGCTCCTTTGTTCCGTTTCCCGCCGTTTTTCTGTTCATTAGTTTCACCTGTGTGTCATCATCCCATGTATATATATACCCCTTAGTTTAGTTCCTCCTTTGTCCGGTATTGTATTGTCTATGTCCCAGTGTCTCAATGGTCCAGTGTCTCAAGTGAGTGTCTTGTAAATAAATCTACGTGTTTTTGATATTCCTGTTATCCTGTGCCTTTGTGAGTGAGCCGACCGTGACATATATTTACATGACTGGGGTGATCAAATATTTTTCTATGCAGTGCATTTACATAAAATATAATAAATTACAAGCATACAGTATATAAAAACAAAAATATAAAAGATAAATAAACAGCTTTATAGTTTTCTTGGGAGTCTAACAGTATTCAAATACAAAAATGTAACAATCAAACGTAAAATAACATAGTCAATATTGTATAAATTTTATACAATAATCTAAAAATAATATTTAATCTTTTTCTTTTAATCTTTAATAAATAGTCTAATCCTGCGATGTGACTATTGCAGATAGTGCAGACACTGCGATATCCATGCTCAAACGATATATTGTATTGTTCAGCCCTTATTCACATTATCCACAAAACCAAACCGTGACATCAAGCGAACCCTGGTGCACACCAACAGTACTACTGTGAATGCCGTCTTCATTTCATGAAGACTTTAAACAAGAAATGATAGTCAATATGAAATATTTGCATATCACCGTGACCTTCGACGAGGTCTCATTCTACCTGGTCACGCTTCAGCAGTTCTGTTCAACTGCAAGTGTGCGAGGAACTCGGTCTAGACTTACAGTCACAGCTCAAAGTAACACACTCACAGACTGTTCATCTACTGCAGACAGAGACAGAAATAGACAGCGCTGCGGCAGGAGGGTACAGTCAGAGGGGGGAATTTTAATAACTACATTATAGCTACATTATCTATGCAGATTTATTGGAGATGACTCATGACATATGCCATGGAGCTTTTATTGCCATTTGAATTGAGCAAAAATTACTTCATCCTTGGGCCATTATTGAAGCTTCTCTACAAAAGAAAAAGAAAAAAAAAACTGAGATTACAACCATGTATTTCTACTCAGCAATTATTTATTGGAGGTGCGTATGGCTCATAGTGGAGCTGTAGATGCGGGTAATGTGGTGTTGCATCATGGGTTCTAATGACTGTGTGTGTGTTTTGTGAATGATGAGAGAACACTGAGCTGGCAAACTCACAGTAATATAATGCCTGTACCACAGAATGAGTCACCAGTCATTAGAGGAGACACCCCAGGGAGAACTACCAATTCAAGGGAACTCTGGCACGCAGACTGAATCTCAAATGAACTCTGGGGGAACACACCCTTTCTGTCTCCATTAGCCACAGACAGACAGACATGTGCCCTCACCTGTTTCACTTTTTTATATGCATATATATTTTTAGAAAATATAAGTGATGCTTGATCATTGATCATGGCATTTCGAAGATATATAGGACATTCTGGGTGGCTGTTTCTGTCAATAGGTAACATTTATTTGTACACCAAATCCAATTAGTTCACATTTTAGGAAATTAGATCTGATCATTGTTTTTGGTAAAATATATAAAAAATGATGTATGCATTCGAATACTGTCATGTTTTAAGTGATAAATTATAGGACAGTGTTCAACAAAGCATTTAAACATTTCTTTTCTTTTGCTTTTTGACAGTTCAATTTAAGCACAATATGTAAAACAGTGTATATCTTATGTTGTCAGGCTAATGACGTCATGCACCCTCGGTTTCCGGTTTATAAAAAAAACAGGAAACACTTAAGTTGCTTTAATTTCTTGTGTTTTATTAGAGTGCACAGAGCAGCAATATAACAGAGTCTTTAAATGTATTTAGTATGATAAAAAACATGATCACGACCAGAAGAACTGGAAGCGGTCGACTGTGTCATAATAAAAGCTCAGCTGCTTTCATGCCACATCGCGCTCGTCTCTCATCAGCAATTGCTTCAGCGTTCTCATTTTACTTTCAGCATTACTCTGCTTCACACTACCATGATAATATGTTTTGAATACTTTAGTTCATCCATGAACATGATTTCTGCAGTCCCATAGTATGTAGTAAAGACCACAACTCCCATGATTCCACACTTAGCCACAGCGTCACCAAAATACACCTTTGTTGCCTTTAATGACAGTTGTGTTTGAGGGCAACCACTTGCGTGTGAGCAAAAGTTTCATTTAGGCCAGTTTTTGGGTCAACTATCCCTTTAAAACAGTAGCTATCATGTTGTTGACAAATTGCATATTTGGACTCATATACAGTGGGGGAAATAAGTATTGAACAGGTCATGTTTTTTCCTGGGAATAATATTTCTAAAAGAGCTGTTGACATGGAATTGAACCAGCCATTAGTTATGTGTAATAATAATGAAATGACACAAGGAGAAAGTACTGAACTATACTGAAAAGTATTTAATACTTCATATAAAAGACGGCATGCTTAGAGATGCCTCTCATATGGAGAATGAAGTCACATGTATTACTCAGGTGTAATGTTTTTCACAGACTTCAACAGAGTGTAAAAACCTTGATGGTTCTGTGGGTCTCGTCTATCAAATCTAATCTTCAATTTGTAGTTTCTATTGGATTCAAGTCAGGTGATTGGCTGGGCCAATACTACAGCTTGATTTTCTTTCTCTGAAAGCATTTGAGAGTTTCCTTGACTGTGTTGTGGATCATTGTCCTGCTATAATGTCCTTCCTGGTTTCATCTTCATCATCCTGATAATGTAGATGTTGGACTGAAGCAGCTAATATTTATTTACAATGTTGAAGAGTGGACGGTTGCTGAAGAACTACTGAGAGATTTCAGCTGCTGTCTGGGATTTCACTGCCTTTCTATACCTCCCTTTCTTCATGTGTTCAATACTTTTTCTCTGTGCCATTTCATTTTATTTCACATAACGTCATTTGTAAAATAATTAGTTTTGTTTTCTTTGCATATATGCATTTCTTTGGTTGTTACCAACATCCGGTGAAGTCAACTGCAGTACCTTTAGAAATATGTTTCTGAGATAAATGGTGACATGTTCAATACTTATTTCCCCCATCATAAATGAATTACTTGTCTAGAAATCTTTTCTTTTTGTCTAGAAAGTAAGCCATATACATCTGGGAGGAGACAAGATGAGAAAACAATGACATTATTTTTATCTTTGGGTTACCATCGCTTCAACAACAAAACTGTCTGTGAAGAGCATGCTGATGAAAAAAGAGAACTCAAGAGAAGTATCCCTTGTGATTTTTTGTGCACCATTTCCAATCAAGCTCCAATTTTGGCAAATCCTGAAAAAACATGTTAAAATATTCCTCATCAAGACAAAAGAGTTTCCCATTTATACCAAAACTGCATCAATCTCTGGTATCATATCCTTGTTATAAATGATACAAGCTATGAATCAAGAGTTTATGTTAGGGCTTGTTTAAATTCCTAACCCTCACATATGCATTACTAACGCTTGCTTTGGCAAACAGCCCTAACAATGTGCACTCATCTGACATTCCCCCTCCTCTTTCCAGGGCAATTAAAATTAAATGTCTACATCAAAGTGCTGATTCACTGCCTACATGATTAGCCTTAAAATCCCCGTTTTAGGCCCGATCCCACCAGCCCCTTCTCCTTCCTGTTCTCCAACTCTCATCACTCTTTCATCCGTCACAGTATGAATCAGACTTGGCTCCTATCAGTCTCTTTTCTTCACGCTATCAAGGGCCAGAGCACGTATGGCCCACTGATTGTGCATTTAAGCCCATTTGAGTCCATTTAACTCCATTTTGCAGGGGCCACAAAAGCAGACGCTCATATGGGGGTGCTTTGTTACAGCGCAATCCCTTCCACAGCCACTTCCTGTCCATTTGTCTGAGCGCTGCAGTTTAATGCGAGTTAGGCCTGGTTTGTGTGTGTTTTCTGTGGTTTCGCAATCCTGCTGACTTGCTGATGGCACAAAAATGTTAAAAATGCCACTCACTGTCAGCAGAATGCAAACTCAACACCGTAGTCACATACTCTTCTATTTTTAACTCTCAAAACAGTCACAGGTTTATTATCTCACAAGGGCAAATAAGAAAAAATAAATCGATTTTTGTAATACATTGCGATGTGATATCAGTTGTAATTTTGGAATGATACATTGTTTTTTTTTTTTAGACTTTATTATTCTTCAAATGGATTGACACCTCAAACAAGTTTCATATTTACCCTCAGCCTTTACATAAAAGATGTGGATCCCACTGTCACATTTAAAAATGAATGCAAGCTGCAAGGTTATTTTTTTATTCATTATTTTTCAACTGATATACTCGTCATATAAGTCTTGTAAATTATAAGACATTTTGAGACAAGACAAGGTTAGAAGAATAATAAAAATATGCTATGATTTTGCTTAATTTCTCGATGCATTGAAGCAATTAAATCTTTTTTAAATGTATAAGATCCTTGATGTGTTAAATTTAAAAATATCAAATGTATTAAATACATGATGCATTAAATTAAAACTTTGAAATGCGTGAGAATCTTGAAGAATTACATTTAAACTTTCAAAATGACAATAAAAAAGCTTTTCAAAAACATAATTCAAACGCAGTTAAATTAGTTAGTAAATGAGTACAAAAGGAGCAATGGTGTAAAGTAACAATTACAAATTACAAATACTGAAAGCAAAAAAATCTTATGTTAAAAGGAAAAACTAGGTTATTTTGCTTACCCCATTGGCAGATTATTTTGGTTCTTTTAAGGAAAAACTCAATTAATTTTGACATATTATTTAAAACAATACAGTATTTTTCCCATCCAATCAAATCACACATAGAAAAATCGCATCAGACATCCAGGCACAGATGCTGTGTTAATGCATCAAACATGTACAGTGTGGAAGCATTACAAGTGTCCAAGAAGACACAACATTTTTACACACAATGACAGATAGACTGTTTAGCATGCATGTTACTTATGAGAGGATGAAGGATGCCTGCTGTATCATGACTGAAATTGCACAATGCTGTAAACAATAACTAAATGCACTACAGAATGTTACGTTTTCAAACACAAGCACAAATTGCTGGCATTATATCAATGCTGCATGAGCTTGGTTTGATACACCAACTGCTAGACACTTGTAGATTTTCAGTCAGGGTTCAAAACCTAAACATTAACATGTCATCACAGCTTGATTTTTGCCCCATAGGTTTTACAGATTTTGCTCCGCATCTAAACACATCAACCCTCTATCTTTCGGCTTATTTTAGGTTCATCTCACATTTGAAATGTATAGTCCATACATGGAAAATAATTGAACTTACACTTACAAACCCTTAAAAGGAAATTTTCACTGATGTAAGCTAAATTTTTAATTTGCAGGGTATAAAGTCTGATAATATTTTCAGATTAATACTTACTATTCACTACTCTTGAGTACTTTTAGAAGGGCTACTTTTTACTAGTATTTGGAGTAGTATTTAGATACTCTTTTTGGCAAGTAATTGTACTTTTACTTAAGTTTGATTTTTCCGTACTCTTTCCACCACTGAAAGGAAGCAGCACATCTTTTAAAATTACCTACAATGTAAAAAAATGATTAGTTACTTAAAGTGAGAAAAACCCATTGCCTTAAAAACAACAAGTTGACTTTACATAAAAATAAAGTAAAGCCTTTGTAACTTGGAACTGTTAAGTTGACTTAATTTTGATTATTCTGTTAATTTGACTGTTTTTTAAATGAATTCAACTTTTTACAGTGTATAAGCAATGGCAAAAATGGTTATGAAAAGCATTATTTGTTAACAAATGCCATTCAGCATGGCGTTTTATTTCTTATGCATTAAAGTGTGGCTTATGTGTCCCATTACATTTGGCTTCATTGAGTTTCCTGTTTGTTATCTGAAAAAAAATTCATTTTTTCATGCAATAACCTCATAATCTGGCCCTTCAGCTACACAACATGGTGACTGTGATATATAGCGGCACTTTAAAATCTATTTGGTTTCTTTAAAAATAAAGGGTGCATTAAACCACAGTGCAAACACAAATGGCATGCTCATCTTACTCTACATTTCTAATTAACTCAACCAGGCCAAGGCCAGCGCGTTTTACAGATGCTGTGCAGTATTTCAATGACTGAATTCCATCTAAGGCACTGTAAGTGAATCTTAATGATCGCATAAGCTGGTAAGATCAGCTCAGTGTGACGCTGCTGCCTTCATAACTCATCTAATTGATCAGCCAGCAGGTTCGCTTCATCCCACTCTATATTATCATATTTATCCAGTATTGGCGTCAGCTTTTATAACATGTCGCCTCTTTTCTAAAAAACCCAATAATACCTTCAACAGAATTTCTCAAGTGTATCCGAGTGGGAGGTTTTACTTTACTGACTGTTTGAATGGAAAATGGACTGTTGATCAGGACTGTGTTGCATGATGGACTTGTTTGTGTTTGCTGTTGTAATTGAAGCACTGGGATGATGTGGGACTGTGGCCAAACTGGTCTGTTCCAAGATTTGGCTCTCGTTGTAATTTGAAGAGGTTCGAATGAGAAGGAGTGCAGCCATTAGGCATTAAATCTGGCTAGTCTTATTATCAGGATTAGAGAAAAAAATGTCAATTTATGCTTCACCATTATTGATAATAGTGTCAAGTGTGTTACACAGCACATTCATCATCGCCTGATGGGAAGGGCTATTATTAATTTTGGTTGCCAATTTGCCCATTAGAAGATGCTTTTTATCTAAATGACCGATAGAGTCGAACAAGGCCATGCTTACACTTGGGGTTAAGATGGGCTTTTGTCAATCCGAACGCAAGTGGAGGATTCTAAAATAAACAGTGAACAGGGTGTAAAACGATTTGAGTTTGTGCAGTTTTGATCACTTTCAGAGGTATTCGAAAACGCATTTGATTGAATTGTTTTCACATAAACGCTTATGAGGTTGAACGTTTTTAAACAGCCACACCACTGTTCGCCTACTGACTGAACATGTGATTGTTATGGACAAGTTGTGAGAAATTTCACCAAAACAACGTACTTATACTTTAGTGCACTGCACCAAAATGGTCGAAATTGTATTTGCCATTCATATCTTTTTCATATGTTTGTCTCCACATTCGATTGTAAGCTGCGCAAAACGGGTTCATGCATTTAATAGTACTTGTATGTCACATTGAGTGCTACAAGCATAAGTGATTTCTGTGAAAAAATAAGATAGAAGGGTTGATGAAATCTGAACAGAAGTGGTGCATTTGAACACATGTAATAACCAGATGCAACCAGGTCCTAATTTTAATCATTCATTTTCCTTCGACTTTGTCCCTTATGAATGAACCGCCAACTATTCAGGCATATGTTTTACTCAGTGGATGCCCTTCCAGCTGCAACCCAGTACAGGGAAACACCCATACACTCTCTCATTCACACACGCACTTATACACTACGGCAAATTTAGTTCATCCAATTCACCTATAGTGCATGTCTTTGGACTGTGGGGGAAATCCTCATACAGAAATGCCGGGACTTGAACCAGCGACCTTCTTACTGTGAGGTGACAGTGCTAACCACTGAGCCACCATGCTGCCTTGTCCTAATTTCAGTAAAATATTTATAAATAAATAAATATATAAATAAATAATTAAAAACAGTAGTGAAAGATTGTGTTGTCACTGACTCATGTCAAATATCAAACATGAATGAAAGCATGTAGCTTGTTGAAAAATCATTTGTATTACTTTTCGACATTTTAAATAATAAAAAAAACCTCTTAGTAAAACACCTTAGACGAGAGACTATAGTTTTACACATATGCTTTTTTCAAAATGTGCAGAAATATAAATCAAAATAAAGAAGTATAGTATGTTATAATCAGTAACAAAAAAAAATAAATCATTTTTGAAGTCCATGTGAACTAAAAATGTACAATGTTTATTTTGCTAGTGCACATTGTTTTTCTTTAGGTGAACAATTTATCTGTGCAAGGTAATGGAAAAAAGGTTGTTTTGGTTATCTTTGATCAAAGTCTGAGCATTTGTTCTGCATTTTGAGTGGCGGCCCTGTTAGCGTTAGTTCGCTATAGGGGGATGATGCAGAAAAAGAAAGCCCCGACCCCTACTTCACATTCCATTTCAGTTATAAGTACATCAACTTCTGGTTTACGTGGACATTAAAAGTGTAATAAAAAATATAAACAAACAAAGTAAATATAAAAAAAATGCCTTTGCATAACTGAATAAACAATGAACAACACAAACAATGAACAACACATTTATTAAAGTATGTTCATGTTAGTTAATGTTACTTGAACTGAAAATACAGTTATTCATTGTTAGTTCATGTTAACGTAACGGTTACTAAAGTAACCCTCGTTCCCCGAGGGGGGGAACGGAAATGCTATGTGGAAACTTCCACTATGGGGATTTCGTCAGAAAGCCAATCACTCTGAAGAGTAATTAAACGGGCCAATGAAATGCCAATGAGTTGGCGGTGTCAGCGTGCACAGCTGGCAGCAATCATAATCAGCTTGTGAATAAGAATGCTCGCTGTGCCACACAACCACACCTTTTCTAGCTGAAGAAGCCGAACTACAGCTGTCAGCTAAGGCGCAATCCCTGTGGCGAAGGAACATAGCATTTCCGTTCCCCCCCTCGGGGAACGAGGGTTACTTTAGTAACCGTTACGTTCCCCAGCGGGAGGGGAACTACAATGCTATGTGGAAACTTCCACTATGGGGAAATCTATGGAAAACGCCACAGTGATTGAACCTTACCACGTCGCTGGTGAGAGGTTTGCCAGGCTCCAGCGTGAGCGCACTATCATCACCAGAGACGCAGCCCACCAACGTGCCCCCTGGCCCTAACTTACCTTACTTACCTGTGAAGCACTTAAGGCTTATTTATATTTTTTGGGGAGTCGTAAAAAATACACCTAGTTAAGATTCTAGGAATTTTAAATTACGACAGTACGTTGGGAAGCGTGCAGTCCCGATAGGGAGGACGCTGCGGAGGCCACCTGCTGCCCAATGGGGAGACCTGGTGGCAGGAAGACATATGGACTAACCCTGAAAGGGGGAGAACACATATGAAGGATGGTTAGCGGGGAGGGAAGACACGGGCCCGCCTGAGAGGGGGGAACTACACCGTGGCTGAGTGAAGCATATGGGATCGCCAGAGGGGATCGCGCATAGCAGGCACCTATACCCAGAACGTGGGCTGACCAAGTGGGCATGCCAACTACGCAATGGGCCAGGCACCTGACTCCTCCGCTGAGTCAGATGCTGGGGGCCTCGGAGGAACTCTGTAGGGTTCGCCAATGGGGAACTCAACTGAACAGAGTGAAAAAAGCGCACGTATCTCTGTGTTAGAGAGAAAGGCGCAGCAAGCGTGTTACAACACCAACCCAGTTTCCTCATTCACCGGAGTTAACTAGCACACGTGAGGAAACCGGTACCACTCGAAGATTATAAATCTCGCAAATGTATTAGGTGTCGCCCAGCCCGCAGCTCTACAGATGTCTGTTAAAGAGGCGCCGCGTGCTAACGCCCAAGAGGAAGCGACGCTCCTAGTGGAGTGCGCTCTCACCCCCGGGGGACATGGCTCGCCCTGGCACTGATAAGCGAGGGAGATGGCATCCACTATCCAGTGGGCCAACCTCTGTTTGGATACGGCACTTCCCTTCTGCCGACCACCGTAACAGACAAAGAGCTGCTCAGAGGATCTAAAGCTCTGAGTGCGGTCCACATAAAGTCGCAAAGCGCGAACGGGACACAGCAAGGAAAGGGCTGGGTCTGCCTCCTCCGTGGGCAGCGCCTGCAGGCTCACTACCTGGTCTCTAAAGGGAGTGGTAGGAACCTTGGGCACGTAACCAGGCCGGGGTCTCAGGATCACGTGAGAGTAGTCTGGCCCGAATTCCAGGCACGAGTCACTGACCGAAAACGCCTCCAGATCCCCGACCCTCTTGATCGATGCCAACGCAACCAGCAGAGCTGTCTTTAAGGACAGAA
The DNA here is from genome assembly GCA_903798115.1 of Danio jaintianensis. Classification (NCBI taxonomy): domain Eukaryota; kingdom Metazoa; phylum Chordata; class Actinopteri; order Cypriniformes; family Danionidae; genus Danio; species Danio jaintianensis. Next base: position 4,867,321 of record CAIGQV010016734.1, read on the forward strand.
ATCTCAAGGATACTGAGTCGAGTGGTTCGAACGGATCTCCGCGTAGGCTAGTGAGCACTACAGAGAGATCCCAAGAGGGCATGAGAGGGGGGCGGGAAGGATTTATACGCCTCGCACCTCTGAGGAACTGGATGATGAGGTTATGCCTTCCCACCGTGCCGCCATCCACCGCGTCATGATGAGCGGAAATGGCGGCAACGTAAACCTTCAGTGTGGAGGGTGACAGCCTCCGCTCCAATCTATCCTGAAGAAAAGAAAGCACAACACTTATCTGGCAAGTCCGGGGGTCTTCTCGGAGAGAAGCACACCACTCAGTGAATAGACTCCACTTCAGGGCGTAGGCATGCCTCGTAGAGGGTGCTCTAGCCTGAGTGATGGTGTTAACCACCGCAGCCGGTAGGTCACCTAAGTCTGCCGCGCTCCGTCTATGGACCACACGTGGAGGTTCCAGAGATCTGGACGCGGGTGCCAAATGGTGCCCTGTCCCTGAGAAAGAAGGTCCTTCCTCAAAGGGATCCGCCAGGGAGTGGCCGTCGCGAGGAGAGAGAGTTCTGAAATCCAGGTCCGGTTGGGCCAGAGGGGCGCAACTAGCAAGACCTGCTCCTCGTCCTCCCTGACCTTGCACAATAATTGTGCGAGTAGGCTCACTGGGGGGAACGCATATTTGCGCATGCTCCGAGGCCAGCTGTGAGCCAGTGCGTCCGTACCGAGGGAGGCCTCGGTTAGGGAATAAAACCACTGGCAATGAGTGCTCTCGGAGGAAGCAAACAGGTCGACCTGGGCTTCTCCGAAGTGCGCCCATATCAGCTGGACAGACTCGGGGTGGAGTCGCCATTCTCCCTGGCGTGGAAGCTGCCGTGAGAGCGCATCGGCTGCACGGTTGAGCTCGCCGGGGATGTGAATGGCACGCAACGATTTCAGTCGCGTATGACTCCAGAGGAGCAGACGGCGAGCGAGCTGAGACATGCGGCGAGAGCGAATACCCCCCATGCGGTTGATATACGCTACCGCCGCCGTGCTGTCCGTCCTGACCAGCACGTGTTTCCCCTCTAGCACCGGTAAAAAACGGGGCAGAGCGAGATACACTGCCAACAGCTCCAGGCAATTGATATGCCAATGCAACCGGGCTCCTTTCCATGGACCCGCGGCTGCATGCCCGCAACACATGGCTCCCCAGCCCGTACTGGAAGCATCTGTCGACACGACAACATGCCTGGACACTTGTTCTAGAGGCACCCCAGCCTGTAGAAACAGAGGGTCCGTCCAAGGGCTGAAGGTGCGGCGACACAGCGGAGTGATTGTCACCCGGTGCGTGCCCGCTCGCCATGCGCGTCTGGGGACCCGATCGTGAAGCCAATGCTGAAGTGGTCTCATATGGAGCAATCCGAGCGGCGTGACAGCGGCTGCAGATGCCATATGCCCCAGGAGCCTCTGAAAGAATTTCAGTGGGACCACAGTTTTCCTGTCGAACTCTTTCAGACAGGTCAGCATCAGCTCGGCGCGCTCTCGGGAGAGGCGCGCCGTCATGGTGATCGAATCCAGCTCCAACCCGAGAAAAGAGATGCTCTGCACAGGGGCGAGCTTGCTCTTTTCTCGGTTGACCCGAAACCCCAATAGGTCGAGGTGCCGGAGCACCCTGTCCCTGTGCGTAATCAATTGATCCCGCGAGTGAGCTAAAATCAGCCAGTCGTCGAGATAATTGAGCACGCGGATGCCCGCGAGCCGAAGAGGCGCCAGGGCACCCTCCGTGAGTTTGGTGAAAACCCGCGGAGACAGAGAGAGCCCGAAGGGGAGGACTTTGTATTGCCATGCCTGACCCTCGAACGCAAACCGCAGAAACTGCCGGTGGCGTGGAAGAATAGAGACATGAAAATACGCGTCCTTCAGGTCTATTGCTGCAAACCAATCCTGAGGACGGACGCACCGAAGGATGCGCCTCTGCGTGAGCATTCTGAACGGCAGCCTGTGAAGGCAGCGGTTCAAAACGCGCAGATCTAGGATTGGCCGTGACCCACCGCTCTTTTTGGGTACGATGAAGTAGGGGCTGTAAAACCCGCTCCTCATCTCGGCTGGAGGGACCGGCTCGATTGCATCCTTCGCCAGGAGGACAGCAATCTCCTCGCGCAAGACAGGGGCGGACCCGGGGCTGACCCTGGTGAAATACACGCCCGTGAACTTGGGAGGCCGTTTGGCGAACTGAATCGCATAGCCGAGTCTGATCGTACGAATGAGCCACCGCGACGGGCTGGGCAGCGCTAACCAGGCTGACAGAGCTCGCGCTAGTGACATCATCGGCACGATCGTTGACATACCAGCGGTGGGGCAGCGCGGAATGGGAGAGCTCACCCCGGGAGCCATAGGGTCCCGAGGAAGAGCAGGAGGCAAGAGATTCACACTCACCTTCGTCCCAGAGTCCGGAAGGGGGGGCTGGAGTGCAAGAGAAGGGAGCCCGTCCTCTAACACACTCAGAGCCCGTGGCGAGATGCACCGATCCTGCAAGCTGGAAGGCATAGCGTCCCAGACTGGCAGTGTTCGGGCTGTCACATCCAGAGAAGGGGGAAAATGCTCTTTTATTGAAAATTTTGCGGCCGCCGGCCGTGAGGCTAGCAGCCTGGTGTTGAAAAACACCGTTTGATGTTGGTTCGCTCGGCCCTCCACCGAGGAAAGAGCAAGTCCCCTCTTCTCCGGATGGCCCGTCTCAGGGTCGCTTCGCAGTCCGTTTACCGGACTTAACGGCGCCCTGGGGCGGGGGCGCTGAACGCCTGCGAGGTGCTCGACGCTGCCGTTTAGCCGGTGGAGCGGGCAGAGGCAGTGGAGCAGGTCTTGATGCCGCAGGCGGGCGCCCTCGGCGAGGAGCAGCCGAGGTGGATGGTTCGGCGGGAGGAGCGGTTTTACGAGCCCGCCGATAGATGACCTCACCCATCGCACTCGACTGCTCTTTCACCGCTGTGAATTCCTGGGTGAACTCACCAACGGTGTCGCCGAACAGGCCAGCCTGGGATATGGGTGCGTTAAGAAAGCGAACCTTGTCAACGTCACGCATATCTGCCAGGTTTAGCCAGAGGTGGCGCTCCTGGACCACTAGTGTGGCCATCGTCCTTCCCAGGGCACGCGCAGCCGACTTGGTGGTACGCAGAGCATAGTCGGTTGCGGTGCGGAGCTCGTGCATCAAGCCTGGGTCGGAACCACCCTCGTGCAGCTGGGCCAACGCCTGCGCTTGGTAGCGCTGATACGTTGCCATAGCATGCAAGGCGGAAGCAGCCTGGCCCGCAGCAGTGTAAGCTCTGCTCCCGAGGGACGCAGATAACTTACATGCTTTGGACGGAAGACGAGGCTGACCACGCCAGGAAGAGGCACCACGCGGGCAAAGATTGACCGCAATGGCGCGCTCCACCTGGGGAATCGCCTCGTACCCCCTGGCTGCTCCACCGTCAAGGGTGGTGAGAGAGGAAGCGCACGCAGATCGGGCAGAGAAAGGTGCCCTCCAAGACTGCGTGAGCTCACTGTGCACTTCCGGGAAGAAGGGGACGGGAGGCTTAGAAGGCTTGGCCCTCCTCTTAGCCTCCACGTAGCACCCATCTAGTCGGTCCGGCCGCGGGGCTGGGGGATAAACCATCTCCAGACCCACCGCCGAAGCAGCCCGGGAAAGCACGGCCAACATATCTGCTTCTAGATCCGGCGCCTCGCTCACTACCCCGGAGGGAGGGAGCGGGTCCGGATCCTCGTCAGAATATGACAGCCCACCCTCCGATGCCGCGATGGACATCTGATCCTCGGTGTCATCGAGTGAGAGGGCGACCATCCGAGAGGATGGAGCGCTTCTCTCACTTGAAGCTTGGATGGAGCGCGCTGAGGAGCGGGAGGTCCGCGAGCCCGAGGGCGGCGGATTGACTCCCGCTGTAACCCTCAGATCTGCCCGAGTGCCAACCGACTTGCGGGGGACAGCAGGGGTGGTTCGCTCTTTTGCAAGAGCGAGCCGCGATCTTAGCTGCGCCACAGACATGCCATCGCAGTGATGGCATGAACTGCCCGCGAGCACTGAATTAACATGCTGGACCCCCAGACATGCAACGCAGTGCTCGTGCCCATCATCCGGGGACAGGAAACCACCGCATCCAGAAACGCACGGTCGGAACGACATCTTTAAAAAGACGCGCTGCTCGACCGTGTTGCTCTTTTAGGGAAATTTGCTCTTTACTATACAAACCGCTCTTGTAGAACCGGACCAGAGAAACGCCCAGGGACGGGAGAATGAACCCAGCTCGACCGCCGCTGCCTGCGTTGTAGCTCGCTCTGGGACCGGGAGAAACAGCTCGTTCTGAAGCCACTCTTTCTCTCTCTCTCTCTCTCTCGTGGAGATCTTTAAGCGATACTCTCAGTTGCGTGAGGCTTCTGAAAGCGAAAAGGTGTGGTTGTGTGGCACAGCGAGCATTCTTATTCACAAGCTGATTATGATTGCTGCCAGCTGTGCACGCTGACACCGCCAACTCATTGGCATTTCATTGGCCCGTTTAATTACTCTTCAGAGTGATTGGCTTTCTGACGAAATCCCCATAGTGGAAGTTTCCACATAGCATTGTAGTTCCCCTCCCGCTGGGGAACTCAGTACATTTACTAATGTTAACAAGCATGAATATGGATTTTAATAATGTATTAGTAAATGTTGAACTATGATTAATAAATTATGTACAAGTATTGTTCATTATAAGTTCATGTTAGTAAATACATTAACTAACTAATGAAACCTTATTGCAAAATGTGACCAATAAAATGGTAATAAACTAGCATGTTTGCATAATTTTTGTCATTTTACATCATTTATTGAAACGTAAAAATTTTGAACAGTGTTTAGTTGTTTTCACTTGCAAACAGCTTTATATTTTAGTTTGCTCTGATATTATTCTTGTTAATAATTTAAAACATTTGCTTATTTGCAGATACATATTAAATGAATCTTCCTTATCGCAGGATGAAGAATTTTACTCAAGTATCACTCAAAAGCATTGCTTATTGTGCCTGCCTACATGTGGTTATAATTAAATTCCATGTAACTAAAGTTATGTTCAATAAAACACAAAAATCTCAGCATATTAAGAATGTGTGCAATGGCCATGTTTTTACGGTTTCCTGTTTACTTCTTTTAAAGGAAATTTTATTGAATTTTAAAACAATTTTAATTAACCCACGCTCCTCGGCTTGCACCCGATTAACGTAGCTTTCCAATCGAGTGAACTTTTGTTCTTGTTTACAGCCATGTTATCGCACAACACCACCACCACCAACACTCCATCAGTCTTTAATCTCTCAGGACAGTGCAGCCGTGACACAATCTTTACACAGATTTGCTATGAAAAAACAAGATAAGCATTCAAAGAGGAGAAGGCAGAACTTCCTGCCCCGCACTGAAACAAAAAGGCACGGCGGACAGAGAAAGAGCGATAAAGCAAAGTTTGTGTTTCGTGACATTTTTTCGGCCCCATTAAGCCAGTCTGTGTAAAACAGACTGCTGTTTCCAAGATAAGAGCCTCAGCGTTTCAAAACAACATACCCGTGGTCAAACCACAGGAGCGTGATGGGAGACGTGTACCACACACACACATATATAGACTCCGCATAAATGAAGGATGTGGGTCCCTGTACACTGGCCAGTAAATGTTATCGTCTGAGAGATTGGGGTCTTTGGATGGTCACGACGGTTAACTGGTCGCCCGATGGCTGACTAATTAATATTGAGGTCATCAAATGAGATTTGTTCTGTTTTTATGGCAATACTTTAATTAGTATGCTGACTATGTGCTCAGTTTTAGTTGTTAGTTTATGCTTTTGATCTCAGTCCTACTGAAAAATAAGACACTGACTAAGCTCTGAGTGGTCTAAAAATTCGATTATGATCCAGTGTGTGATTTCTCTTCAGGGTTGTGCTTTATTTCTCTAACCTGAACTTTTACCATCTAAATTAAATTACTAAATACACTAAGTAAATATGAAACTTATTTATATTCACCAGCCAACATATGGTAAATGATGAATGTTTGGCCCATAGGGAAAATTATATTTGCTATATTTTAGTTTAGATGCAAAAACCTCTAAATGCCATATGAAATGTTCTCCTAAAATGAGCATTTTTCTCAGCCTCCTATGTTTATGTTCAGTTATTCTACTTTAAAGGCAATGAATACAACTTATTTGTCACTATAAAAGAAAAATTACTGAGCTTACACACAGGAGTTGGAGAAAATGCTCATTTTACAAGAAAATATCAAACAGCATTTAGAGATTTTTGCATCTAAACTCTTCATTTTCACCCTTTATTCAAGAGTGAAAGTTTATCCTTTGCACGTCCTTTAAGTAGCCTACGGTTAGCAGCACCTTTCACAGAATAATACCACTAAATTGCCATGAAATTACTATTTTATCAGTAAATTAAAAATTGCACAGTTCACACTATGTTCTGTCATTTTCCGGGAAAGCACCATTCACACGTCCATCCCAAAATACTGGTAAATCCTGTGACATCATTAACCAGAAATATATGAGGATTGTCTGTGTTCCATACACATATTATGCCTTGTGATTCCTCGTTCCCTTTTCCCGCCATAGAACGCTGTAAATAAATTCTTGCTGTATTACATTTTTTTGTTGAATCAAATGAACTTTTCTAGCCATCTCAACTTACATAAATCAAACTGTCTTAAAATATTAAGTTAAACTTTGTACAACTTCAAAAATATAGATGACACCTGATCAACTTATTAGAATAAGTTAAAGCAACATAAAAAAATCTGTTGTCTTGACTTTTTGTCATTCAATTTTTGTACAGTGTAATTGCTTGTGTTTTGTAATTTTCTTCATCAGTCTGCCTATTTAAACCCTTATGTTTCTTTGGTTCCGTCTCGTCTTTCCACTTCAGTGTTTCGTAGGTATTGAACATGTGTGCTTGTATTATTAAAAGCTTATTAAATGTGTGAAAGTTTCTCCGTCACCTCATTGGACCCTGTTGCAGAAGAAGTGTGACAAAGTGACCTCTATAAATGGCTTCACTTTCATGTGAACATGAAGAAGGTCCGTCTTTTTGTTGATGGTTTCATTTTTTTTTTAAACTTTCACATTCATGCAGCATCTTTTATCCAAGAGACAAATCAAAATACTATAGGAGAAAATTGATGTACACATATGGCTACACAAGGACAATTTCACGAATATATGGAAAAATGTTTTGAACAACTCAGATGAAAAGATGGAAGATTAGAGATATGTTTGAGAGTTTAGAGAGTTTGTGCTGCAGCTTGAGAAACCCTTTTTGGAAAGAAAAACCACCAGTGTTGTACCATAATCTGACTTCCCGATTGGCAAGTTGCACTCTCCTTCTTGTACATTCATGTCACACAGTTGAATGGAGAACTTACAGTTAAACAAACAGTGGTTTATTAAAAGCATTTTATCAACAATATTTTCCACAGCACTATGGAGGAATATAGAAGCGTTGTCTGATTTACAAGCAGCAGCTAAATGTGTCTGGACAAAGGATTCTACGGTTTCTATGTCTGTAAGCAGCGCAGAGTGAATGCGTTCATCGGCATCAGATTATTCTGATTGGCCCAGAGTAGACGTCTCTTACTTGAGCGTGTTCTAAACGTGTACATGCGCATATCAGCAATTTCCCTTCTGTGTTAACACACAGCAGAATTGCAGCAATTGACTGGTAATGTTGCAACTTCTCGTTCCAGAAAATGTATGGATATTTTCCTGGTATTTAAAAAAAAGAGGCTTGTTCAGACAAGATCTATTTATGGTAATTTACAGGGTTTTTTTTCTAGAAAAACCTAAAAAAAAAAAAACTTTTATATTCGATTTTTCAATTTGTATACCGTAATACTGTTAAAACGCACAGTTTATATTATTTGCATGTTATGTGTTACATTTTCCCCTATAAAAGCACCAGAGTCATTCTAAAACTTCCAAAGTCTTTCCAAATAGAATTATTCAAGTCATCTAGTGAAATTGTTTCTATATTGATGTCATAGAAAAGAGTGTCTGTTTTAGGATTTGGATTTATTCACCTTTTTATGACTTTTATTTTGTAGTACTGGCCTGTTTCCTTATTGTACATGAATATAAATTAGTTACACTATGTTGACGTGAATGGTTTTTATAAGTTGGAATCTCGTAATAATTATAATTGCGTACCTGTGCTCTCTTTCAATTGCTGCATTTGAATAGCTGCAAATCAATTACAATTGAGAACTAATGGAAATAATAGCTGATTATATTGTAATTGATGTTTATTTTATATCCTGTGAGCTTCGTCGATATGTATTTTATACACAATATACAATTTATAATTTTTTTCTATTGTACAATGTACTGTACAATAAATCCCATACTCTGAGGGTATTCAATTATAGCTCCATGAGGTCCAGTATCTTAAGTTAGAGTCCCCCCACCCAAATTTGAGCATTATTTATTATGAAATGCTCTTAACATGCGGATTAATCTAAATGTACTGTACTGTCACTTTAGTTTAGGTCACAATTCATACTATATTAAATACTGGCTTATTACCTTCCTATTATTAGATATAGATATTAACTGTTCATTAGTAGTTATAAAGCATGATCTTATTCTGCATCCCCAATCCTACACCCAACTTCTACCTTACTATTAATAAAAAAAACTAATCAGTAATTTATTAAGCTAGTAGTGTTAGTTAAAGGCTTGTTAATACCGTGAATTGTAAACTAAACTAAAGTGTGACAAAAGTAATTACATTTTCCTTCCCTGAAGCGTTTTAACAAATGTGTGAATATATTCTGCTGCTCTGGATGTATTTTTACAACTGTTGGTAAATTAACCGCGTCATATGCGGCTCTTGTAGCACTTCATGTCTTCAGTCAGGAAGCGTATCAAGACGCATGAAGCAGAAAGGGCTTGAATGAAGCATGTTTGGCTCCAGAAATAAATATTAGAGGATACAGCGCCAAAAGATCATTACCATAAACAACCCTGAGCGCTTGTGGTGTGTAAAGCTCCATTGGTTTAATATTCTGCTCACTCGCTTTAAACTGTGGAAACAATAAAATGCTGCTACTGTTGTCATTACATATTTCAGTCCAGTTGGAACCAAGCCAGAGTCTGGAACTGGATCACGGTCTGCTATTTAGAAAACCCCTGCTATTGAGCCTGTGCAATTAATCATGTGTTGATTTGCCAATGATAACAAAAACTCACCACCACATAATAATTTCTGATCATGAAAGAATGATGTTTGGAACACGAGTAAAGTACAATGCCTTACATAAGAAATATTGACAGATATTTGTGTTGCTGATCTATAATGATAATATTTAGATAAAAATGATAAAAAATGTTTCTAAATAACATGATTTCTTTTTATTATTATTATTACTGATATATCCGTTTCTGTCCCCATCACCCATGCCTAATTTGAATATTTTTTATAACATCTAAAGGAGATTTTACTCTCACTGTTTTGTTCAATAAATCCAACCGATATCCCAGTCATTGACTAATCATAAAATAAAATGATCACGATTTCAATTATGGCCAGAATACATTTTTCCATAGCCATAATCAAAAATTGGTCCCCATACTAAAGTATTACTACTGTAGTTAGTTTTTTTGCCAAATAATTGTATCCATTGACCAAGATTAGTTTTCGCAGTATAACAATTTTTTTATTTAATTTATTTCATTATATCTGAAGTGTCTTTAAAGGCAAATATTGTGCGCATGTCACTGCTTTTGCCCACTAAAGTATGTTCTGTGTGCATATTGTCTAATAAAATTACGCACGCACGCACACACACACACACACACACACACACACACACACACACA
>CAIGQV010016734.1:4882596-4963513 GCA_903798115.1 Danio jaintianensis
TAATATAATATAATATAATATAATATAATATAATATAATATAATATACAGTTTCATCTGTGGAAAATTTATTTAAATATTTAAAATATAATAATTTAAATCATTTTAAACTTTTTAGATGGCTAAATGTATGATAAATAAATAATGAATAATATATCATTTAATAGAGATTATAAACAATATTAATTTCTGAAAAAAAAATGTACACTACACAATACAAAATCCATGTTGATAAACAGCGCAGATAATTTGATCTAGGAAAATTGGATGAATAAAATATTTAGTTCGTAATCATAATGGGATCTGATTTTAGACTTTTACAATTTTGGCAAATCTGAGCTCAGTTTAAGATGTTTAAGATCCAATCAGAAGCCTCAGACTAAATATTACAGTACATTGTACAAATTTGCCTTCTCAGAATCAGTTTTACATCTTAAATTCTTTTGAAATACATCTTTTGAATTCAAATACATAAAATTATTTTTATTTTTTTTTACTGTAAATTGAAAACAGGCTTCCAGTGAGATCTTTTTCTAAGAAGTGAGGTCTTAGAAGCAGCACCTTGAGCTGAAATCAATTTTTTTTACCTCACTGCAGTCTAGGAAAAACAACAGAGGTCTTAAAGTAATCTCTTTCATTGTCATTTCCTTTCCTATGGAGAGACAGACAAAAACAGGAGCAACAAAAACATTACTGACTGAAAAACCAAAAATACCACAGACTGGTTGAGAAGAAAGGAAACAGGAAACATGATAAAACGCTTCCTTATATGAAATGTCACCAAAAGGACGATCCAAAATCCCTATTGTTTGTCACACAGCCTATATCATTTCCTTCTGATTTTGGAAATAGCTAATGATTAGGGACGAGGCGCGTATGATGAGGATTTGACAGGTATATTTTGTTCAGAGACCAACAGAAGCTTCTTGCTGTACTTGTTAAATATCTGTCACCAGCTGTTCCTCTTTTACCTGCAAGTCTCTCAGAAGGCTCTCTTTAAGCGCAAAGTAATCGCGCTGTATTCCAGAAGGTCTTTTGAAGCTGCAGGAGGTGACTGTGATTACACTCTTGAGGGGTAATTAGACAATAAATTGTCTGCTTGAGTTGAGACGGTAGCAGCGCCGGTCAACAGCTCTGTGAACGGTTCTTCTCGCTATCTTTAAGTCACTGCCACACACCATAAAACGAGAGCGTTCAAATAACATGACTAAAATGTCTTCCACCTCATTAATAAACAAAATGTCATTATAGCTGCCCACCAGCACTGCCGCAAGAGACACTTGAGGTGAGAGTCCACTTGTGGGCAAAATCATGGCAATCAGTGATTAATGGAGACAGCCGAAGTGAACAACTGAGAATTGAATTACTTAATCAAATAATGCAGGGTTGAATTTCCTTTTCTTTACTGAAGTATTGAGTGTAAGGACAAAATATCACAGAGAAATGAGAATTGTACTTGAGCTCCTGAAGCACTGATTTGTAGAAAAGCCAATTCATTGCCAACTCAGCAATAGTGTAATGTCAGAAGTCACCAAACCTACAAGAATAAAACAAGTGTACATTTTATTGGCCTCTGGAGATTGTGCAGCACCACTCGATCAGATTCAAGACCTATAAAAGAGATGATGCCAACTCTACAAGGACCTGAAGAGATGATGCCCACCCTCCGAGGACTTTGAGGACAATACAAACACTTAATACACTGCATTGAACATGTATTATACACATACATCACCATTTTGGTAGGACACTACTATCACTGTATAACTTCAAACAATCAAAGTTAACTATGTTTATATACTGTCCAACCTATACACAAGTCCTTGACTTTTCTAATTTGTACTGTAATGTAGTAATAATGTGCACCTTTGGTAACACTTTATTTTGATGGTCCATTTGAGTATTAGTAGACTGTCTGCTTAATATCTGATGATACTGGTCCTTCAACAGACATTTAACTGACTATGAGAAACTTTGCAAGTACATGTCAACTTACACACCCTAACCCTAACCCCAACCTAACAGTCTATAATAATCTAATGAGAATTAGTTGGCATGTAGATGCAATGTAACTTAAATTCAACAAACGAACCATCAAAATAAAGTGTGACCGCACCTTTTTGTAAAGCTGCTTTGGAATGATAATTGTGAAAACTTGAACTATACAAATAAACTTGAATAGAATATGGAAAACCACAGAGTAGTTATTTTAATGTCATCTAATGTAAATTTAATCTGATGTCACATTTTAGTCTCTTATAGATCACCCAAAAATGAAAATTTACTCATCATTTACTCACCCTTTACTTGTTTCAAACCTTTATGGGTTTCTTTCTTCTGTCGAACACAAAATAAGATATTCTGAAAAATGCTGAAAACATGTAACCATTGACTTCCATAGTGTTTTTTTTCCTATCTTCTTTTGTATTCAACAGAAGAAAGGAACTGATAAAGGTTTGGGAGAGTAAATAGTTGAGTTGGATAATCTCAAGGGGTGGGTCATATTCTTTGTTGTACTAGCATAAAGTACTGTTTCACAGACAGAATTTTAGGTTAAGATCCTTGAAGACAAACACGTCAACATCAGTGAAGAGGAACTGTACTACACTGTCTTCAATAAAGTCTTCTCCTCATAAAATCTTTGGTCAGCTCACAGCCAAATACAGCAAAATCTAACAACTCAATCATTAAAGTTCTGTCATGAAGTCCTATTCAACCTGCTTCCAACTATAGTAGTCAAAATTTGAAATGGATCAAAAGAGTTCTTTTTTTTATTTTTTATTGTCAAGGCAAGAATGGGTGTTGTTCAATAGTTTTAGAACAACTTTGATGAATGTATTTGATCCACTTCAAATGTTTACTACATGGCGCAGGTTATTGGTTGTGGTCACCTCAGCAGCCAATGAGCTTGCTCGTCACTATTTAAATTCCTCAGTGTTGTTCGCTCTAGCAATCCAAAGCACATTTTCAGATACCCTCCTCCACCCCAGACACACTTGTGGATATCTGCTATGGGGTAACATGTTATGTTTGCAGCAGCAGTGTTATATTCTCAGACTGCAGGTCTTTGAATATACTGGCAGTAGCAAGTCTCAGTACTTGCTCCGTACCAATAATCAAAGCAGCAGCAGTGTAGCAGATCTATGCCGCCAAGACCAAACACATCAACATTGCCATCCATATTCATTACAACACTAAATCTCTCAGAGAGGTGTCTTGACAGAAAAAAAGAATACTTTTTTATTCTTACCAACCTCAAACCTTCCAAACATGTGTGTCTTCTTACAAAATCATCTTTGCTCCAGTATTAGCAACCAGTCTTATTTGCTTGTACTGTTCTCCAAAACATATGCTTGTTTTTGTCACCCAAAGCACCAAGGCAGCGAGAACCTGAAGCATTGAGATGAAATATTAAGACAATGTGTGCTGTTTTTAGGTTACACCTTTTCTTTTTTTTTTATAGAAAAAGCCTGCTTCAGCACCTTCAAGTCCAACTCTGAGGCGTTTTTTTTTTTTTTTTTTTGTTCAGATGAAACACATGGTGAGCACTGCATAGTTGAAAATAAACACAAAAGACCCTCGTTTTATAGCCTCCATTAAAGCGGCCCAGGTCTAGTGGTGGTGCAAAACTGTGTCCCTCAAACTGCTGAATTTGGACTCCACCGAGTCTGCCCTGTGAAATGGGCCGATGATCTCATTAGAACTGCACATCTGAAGAGCGACACAAACGCACGTATACATACGCTGGCTGAATTTAATGAACAAAGCCAACCAGTGGAACCTAAAGCATGACCTTTGTTTGGGAAAAGCAAACCCCATCACATTCAAGTGCTTGAGGCATCATCAGTAATCCCTAGGCTCCAATAATGGAGGTAACACCTCTTCATTGCTAGAAGCATGATTGTTGTCATGTTGTGAGGTATTATCATCAACAACTTACAAGTCAATTCGTTGTCCTAGTGAGCACTGACAGGTCTGAATCCTGACTATCTAGGGCAGAATACCATAAAGATTCGGGATTCGGGAGTTGTTTGGGACAACTTAATTTTTTAAATTTGTAAAAACAATTAAGTTAACTTAATCGATTTGTGCTGGGACACCGTGAATGAATTGTGTTGCAGCATTTTTTGCAGTGAATGAATGCTCTAAATGATAATAAACCTGCAATTTAGAAAAAATAAATCAAAACAAGTTAATGGACAATCCAGAGAACTGATATGTATTATTGTTTTTTTTCCAGAACTGTATATACTAGCATACGACTAAACATTGAGAAAATTGAACTTTACAAAGTACAAATTTAAAATGTATATTCTTTCTACTCAGCAAAGAGAGCCAAATATATTGACTAAAAAATGAGCAAATTATAGATTAAATATGAAAAATTTAAATTAGCTACTTTAAAAAAATCCTTTGACATGTCACAACTAAAAACCTGCTGTTTTAAGAGGATATGCATCGACACATGGAAGAAAAACACATTTTCCACACTATTTCATGTGGTTAAAAAAAATAAAAATCGAACCAATCTAATTTCTCAAATGTTTCTGTCTGCTGACTTCTTTGAGTAGGGTACAGAACATCTTTCAGATCTGAATCAAATTATCTCTATTTTTGTTCCAAGGATGAACAAAAGTCTTATGGGTTTGGAACGCTGTGAGGGTGAGTAAATGATGACAGAATTTTCATTCCGGGGTGCGCTAACCCTTTAATACTTCAGTCCCTGCTCGAGTCTTCCATCTCAATAATAATCTGTCTGAAGAGCCTCTTATCTGCAAGGACAGACTGCAGGCAAGTCAAGATGCTCAAACCAGAATCAGCCTGTAATCTCACATCCCAAATCATTACAGATCATTATAGTCACCACACAGAGCAACCTCTCAATAATAATAATAATAAAAAACTGCTGTAGAAGCTGAGAATAACCAGACCATATGATTGGTGAAACATTTTGGGAAGTAAAACAGGTGTTTCCAAACTTCTAAAAACGAAAGAAATCTAAGAATGGTTCTTAAAGGAACACTCAACTTTTTGGTGGGAAAATAAGCTCATTGTACAAGTCACCTAAACATAAGAGTTTTATAATATTTGAGTCTATTCAGTCGATCTCTAGGTCTGGCAGAAGCATTTATAGCTTAGCTTAGCATAAATCATTGAATTGGGTTAGAACATTAGCATCTTGTTTATAAATTTCAAAACAGAGGCTACGTCCGAAATCACATACTTCCCTAGTATATAATATGTGAAAAACAGTATGCGAGCCGAGTAGTATATCCGAATTCATGGTATTCGAAAAACAGTAAGTGAGAAGTACCCGGACGACCTACTACTTCCGTTGAGATTCTAAATTGTGGATCCAAATGTACGCTATGCTATACCATGCGAGAGAATTCATGAATGAGAGTGAAGCAGCACAACTGACGCGGGTAGGTCATGTGATAACGACAAATGACAGATGTAGTATGTTTGAATTACCTTCATACTACTCACTTTCATACTACATAGAATATACTTTTCTAATGGTCGAGTAATAAATTCAAATTCAAATGTAGTACCTACTTGAGTAGTCGGCGATTTTGGACAGTGACGGTTTCGATAATTTTCCTATTTAAATGTAACTACTCAACTCTACTGTAGTTACATTGTGTAGGAACTATATTAGGAAGTATATTATACATTTTGGCGTAATAATTAAGAAACTTTGCTGCCGTACCATGGTTGCAGCAGGTACAATATTATGCAGCACCTGAATATAGTCCCCAGCTAGGTAACAGCACTGTGTAATATTATTGCACCTGCTGCAGCAAAGTTCCTTGATTATTAGGTCAGAATGAGAGTACAGTTCCTAGTTATATCGGCCTAGAAAATAGCAACTTTTAAATTTCTGTCAGTCTTAGTACACAATGTAACTACAGAAAAGTCAAGCTTTAAATAGGAAAACTATCTAAACTCTTTTTTTTTTTTTTTTTGAGAGAGAGAGATGCTAATGGTCTAATCTGATTCAATGATTTATGCTAAGCTAAGCTAAAAGTGCTCCTGCCAGACACAGAGATTGGCTGATTGGAATAAAAAAAAACAGTAATACTGTTTAACTCTTTCCAAAAAAAAAAGCAAAGCATTCCTTTAAACAGGCCAACAAGACAACACTCAGAAGGAGGACACAGAATTAAGTTAATGAGGCGGCCGGCTGGAATTTTAATTGCTGAAAATTGTCGGAATATCTTTTTGTTTGTCTTACACACCTTTGGTAATTTGGAAAATGTTCCCATGTGTGTTTATTTCTTTTCTTCCTGTAACCGTGAAGTGATGCATAACATCTGCTGGGTGGGGATGACAGAATGAGAGCAGGGAAGAAAGAAATGCGTGTGATAATATATTAGATTTGTAGATTATGTGCATATACTGCTGTATGTACTTATTAGATGTTCAATATCGGTTTTACATATGACATATTCTCAGTAACATCATGGGTTGTTTCTCACTAGAAATGTTAATGCCCATTACAGCTCTGTATGCGCTGATGCACTAAGTAATTAAAAGCTGACCAACCTTAAGCTTTTGTAGCTTTCTTTAAAATAGGCCTGCATGCACGGACGAGCACGTCTGTGGCAGAATTTAGCTAAGAGAAGCAAATTGCATTCCCTGGGTCACTCACTTACCCCCCTAATGCCATTAGGTTTGCTCCAGTTGATGTTTCCTCCAGATTTCACATCATGTTTTAATGTAACGTTTCTTGTAATTGGGTAATTTGATGTAATTTAACATGGGTTATGCGTCTGTGTTTATGTTTCAAAATGAACTGCGCTCTACAAGAAAACGGAAAGAAAACAGTTTATTAAAGAGCCCCTACTGATTAAACTGTTTTACTTCTGTAACCAATCTGTGTAGATCTGTAACACATTTGAGTAATTCCATGCAAATGTCAACCTTTCCATGAATTTTTTTTTACATTTTTACCAAAATAGCAAACCCTTTCTGGGTTTTTGTGTAGGTTTGTATTTTTCAGTACTGTAAAAATACTCAAAACTGTTTTCAAACAATTATATTTGATTTACACAAGGCATTTTCACATCTGTCACATCAATAACGGAGAGGTGTCACATAACGAAGCTTTTTCCTTATAAATGCAAAAATGTAAAATAAAATAAAATCAATAATTTTTGTTCTATAGAAAGCAAACTCTGATCCTTTTAATTAGCATTGTTTCTTTAGGCTTCTACAAAGTGTGTTGTACAGTCGTGGGCAAAAGTTTTGAGAATGACACAAATATTAGTTTTCACAAAGTTTGCTGCTAAACTGCTTTTAGATCTTTGTTTCAGTTGTTTCTGTGATGTACTGAAATATAATTACAAGCACTTCATACGTTTCAAAGGCTTTTATCGACAATTACATGACATTTATGCAAAGAGTCAGTATTTGCAGTGTTGGCCCTTCTTTTTCAGGACCTCTGCAATTCCACTGGGCATGCTCTCAATCAACTTCTGGGCCAAATCCTGACTGATAGCAACCCATTCTTTCATAATCACTTCTTGGAGTTTGTCAGAATTAGTGGGTTTCTGTTTGTCCACCCTCCTCTTGAGGGTTCTCAATGGGATTAAGATCTGGGGAGTTTCCAGGCCATGGACCCAAACTTTCAACGTTTTGGTCCCCAAGCCACTTAGATATCACTTTTGCCTTATGGCACGGTGCTCCATCGTGCTGGAAAATGCATTGTTCTTCACCAAACTGTTGTTGGATTGTTGGAAGAAGTTGCTGTTGGAGGGTGTTTTGGTACCATTCTTTACTCATGGCTGTGTTTTTGGGCAAAATTGTGAGTGAGCCCACTCCCTTGGATGAGAAGCAACCCCACACATGAATGGTCTCAGGATGCTTTACTGTTGGCATGACACAGGACTGATGGTAGCGCTCACCTTTTCTTCTCTGGACAAGCCTTTTTCCAGATGCGCCAAACAATCGGAAAGGGGCTTCATCTGAGAATATGACTTTGCCCCTCTCCTCAGCAGTCCATTCGCCATACTTTTTGCAGAAGATCAATCTGTCCCTGATGTTTTTTTTGGAGAGAAGTGGCTTCTTTGGTGCCCTTCTTGACACCAGGCCATCTTCCAAAGGTCTTCGCCTCACTGTGCGTGCAGATGCGCTCACACCTGCCTGCTGCAATTCCTGAGCAAGCTCTGCACTGGTGGCACAGCTGAATCCTCTTTAGGAGACGATCCCGGCGCTTGCAGGACTTTCTTGGACGCCCTGAAGCCTTCTTAACAAGAATTGAACCTCTTTCCTTGAAGTTCTTGATGATCCTATAAATTGTTGATTTAGGTGCAATCTTAGTAGCCACAATATCCTAACCTGTGAAGCCATTTTTATGCAACGCAATGATGGCTGCACGCGTTTCTTTGTAGGACACCATGGTTAACAATGGAAGAACAATGATTTCAAGCATCACCCTCCTTTTATCATGTCAAGTCTGCCATTCTAACCCAATCAGCCTGACATAATGATCTCCAGCCTTGTGCTCGTCAACATTCTCACCTGAGTTAACAAGACGATTACTGAAATGATCTCAGCAGGTCCTTTAATGACAGCAATGAAATGCAGTGGAAAGTTTTTTTTCTGGATTAAGTTCATTTTCATGGCAAAGAAGGACTATGCAATTCATCTGATCACTCTTCATAACATTCTGGAGTATATGCAAATTGCTATTATAAAAACTTAAGCAGGAACTTTTCCAATTTCCAATATGTGTCATTCTCAAAACTTTTGGCCACGACTGTATACTATAAACTTGCAGACCTTTTTTCCACATCCATAAGGCATGTTTATTTTCCTAATATAAAAATAGTTTACAGGTTAATATATTTCTGATCCCATAACTGGTAAACATAAAATGTTTTGGAAAATACAAACAGATGTTTCAATATAATTTTAACATATACTTTCTATTTGAATTTATGTTTTGAGTTTTTACTGCAAATGTCACATCCATAACGCTAGAATTGCTGAAAATGTTTTCAATGGCTACCCTGTGAATAACACTTAACTCGCCCTCAAATGCTTTAGTTGGTTTGCGTTGTTAACATTGTGCAAAAAGGGAAGCATTTATTAATGCGACAAAATACTTATTCTAGTGTGATGTATGCACTTTCACAAAAACGCCTGTTAAAATAAGCTGTTAAATGAATCTCTTGTACTGTATGTTATTTCTTCACTCTGCTGTTTGTGATGAGAGAATTCACAAAAGTGCAGAATTCAGTCCACAAAACTGTTTTTTTCAGCTATGAGTAATCTAAATGCATCTGATTGACCATTGTGTTCATAAGCTCTACTGAACTTCTGATTGGTTATTGTTCTTTGTCGAATGCTGAAGTAAAATAAATATTCTGGGTTCACACCAAAAACAAAGAGAACGCAAATTGTATCACTCGCTCTAAATTACTCTAGGATGTTTTTGGAACATTGTCTTAACTTGCTGCAAACATGCATAATTCTTCTCAATTGTGTAATTGACACAAATTACACATGTTCGCAGCAAACACATTGCACATTCAGCATCATTCGTGTCGCCCAGTGTAAAATTGCTTCTAATCAAATGTTAATCTACTCATGCAAATACTTAAATTTGCATTTGTCACTACACTTCTATAGCATCTAATAAAGCACCACAAAGTAAGTAAAAACTTACACTGAGGAAAATCCTGCTCTAACTGTTGTTGTGATGAAGGTTTGAGATGATCAACTAGTTCATGTTTCATTACTGGACTTGATCTCCAATTGACATGAAATCCACAGCAACATTACTGTCCTACACTGTGCACAAACACTCACAAGTAAGGACATTTCTGGAACTAAAATCTGAAAAGTATTACACCATTCAAAACAGACTAGGCCATTTGACCAATCAGAGGAGAAAAGGCTCACAGAACAGAGGGATCTAAAATGCTTAATGTGTAAATGTTTATGTTTCTAAATAAGGTGGACTGAAAAGGACCATAAGAGCACTGTTAACAATTTCCTCTAGAATCTACAGCAACTGCACTAAAATATACAGCAATTTTCCACAAAGAATCTTTAAAATACAGTAACATACTGCATAACTGTTCTACAGTAAAATACAGTTCATATTACAATTAAATACTGTATAATTAAAAAAAAGCCGTTAACAGTGAGATATAATATATCACAAATCAATCCCTTTCTGCATGGACCAATTCTCACACACGCACACAAATCTAACATGCACATTGTAATAAGCAATATGGAATTCTTATCAGGGAGCAAGTGCAAAGACTTCCCGACATTTCTGACTAGTATCTCTTTTGTCTTAAGCTCGTAGCATTGAAACAGTGCCATAATAAGGAAGAATTAATTGGTTTCTCTCAAGGCGACTCTCCTGACTCTTTTCACCCCGTGTGTCAGTGATAGCGAGTAACAACAGCCAAGGCATATCTGGTTGGATGCTGGTTTTGTTGAACGTGTAATTGGGGTGTCATCAGTTAATTAGGAGCTGCTTTATATTTTACCCCCTGCAGCCAAGAGTATGCCACAATTATACGTCACGACAATCACGTCTAGCCTTGAAAAGACTTATCTCTGTGCACCTGCAACCACAGATAAGAGCTTTTCAATAAAAGAAGATATCTTTGAAGATATGGCCTACTTGCCAAATACATCTCCTTCTCATCATCGCCCGGTTCATTAAGCAAAGTCCACTGTCAGGAGGAGAAATAATTACAAGTGACAGGAGCATATTGAGCCCGACCAGAACTCATCTCACTCCAAAAAAAATAGAAAGTAGAACTGCTCTCTATTCAGAAGAAACAAGCTCAGCCATAAAAGATAACCAATCCTGTTACACTTTGTGTGACACCATTCAAAAATAGATTTGATGGCAGAACGATAAGAAAGGACATTTTAATGAAGTTATATAAATTGTTTCCCAGCCGCAGGCTTCAGCGTATACTCTGTAAAATAGAGCAGTCTAACAATCTGCCTGGCAATGGCATGAGGAAACCTTCATCTTGAGCTTCTGAAGATTTGCATAGATGAATGACAACACCTCACTTCATATCCTTTGCGCGCACATGCCGTTCTCTTCGTAAACAACATGGAAATCTGACTGTTTCAATTGACACCTCTTTTTTTTGTGACTGAGAAGCTGTGGTTTTGAGCACTGCTGACGAGATGAAACAATGGCAGTACTGGAAATCTCATATTCAAAACTGGAAAACAGGTTGTTTACAGCTTATAAGGTGACGTACCAGATGTTTCAGGAAGAATGATGGCAGGACTATTTTCTGTGCAGAAAGGAGGCCAGATCTATCTGCATATACAGCATTATTTCAGGGTTTTTTTCCCCTCCAAATATTGCTCTCAAAATAGAAACACATATTTTATGCCTCAGCAACCTCCGTTTCGCAGGGGTTCATTACTGCTGGAGCTGCTAGGAGGTGTTTTGGAGAAGACTTTCATTCGTTTTCTTCCCTATCAGCCGATTCCTCAGTCCTGTGCTTGACTCCATTATCTCTCTGAAGCTTCTTCAAACATCATCTCTCAGAGGAAGCAGCGATTGCTATCAACTTCAGTTTTTTTCTCTTCTTTTAATCTCTTTCCGTTCCCTTTTTATCTAAATCCCTCAGGTATTCTTCTTTTTTTCACTGTTACTCAATAAAAATGTTGGGGTTCTCCTAAAAAGTCAACTATGGTAGTCTTAGCTACTGTCAAATCTTGTGCGCGCTCTCTCTCTCATATAACCTATATACTGTATATACTAGGATGTAACTGATCACAACCCATAGTTTGAAACACACGTGACCCGCAGATTATTAGCTTTCTAAACATTAAAAGATCGGGATCTCAATTCAAACACCCACGTGAATTAAATGATAAATGATGATGATTTGCATACGTTTATTAATCCTTCGATGCGCTACATTCTGCGTTAGATCGAGAAAGAGATTAAGTTTTTACCCTTTTCAGTTAGTTACAAAATTACAAACAATGAAATAACACAGAAGAACTGGGGTAACAATTTATAGTTTAGATATAACACTAATGTTATGGTAAAGTTTATAATCACCATGCACACGTTCAAAAATGAAAGCTGAAGCAATTACATTATTTAACCAATAGGTGGAGGCGACAACCAGTCATCAAACATATGCCACTGAATAATTCTTAAAAAAAAAAAGATGCATCTACAGTCGTGGCCAAAAGTTTTGAGAATTACATAAATATTGGAAATTGGAAATGTTGCTGCTTAAGTTTTTATAATAGCAATTTGCATATACTCCAGAACGTTATGAAGAGTGATCAGATGAATTGCATAGTCCTTCTTTGCCATGAAAATTAACTTTCCACTGCATTTCATTGCTGTCATTAAAGGACCTGCTGAGATCATTTCAGTAATCGTCTTGTTAACTCAGGTGAGAATGTTGACGAGCACAAGGTTGGAGATCATTATGTCAGGCTGATTGGGTTAGAATGGTAGACTTGACATGTTAAAAGGAGGGTGATGCTTGAAATCATTGTTCTTCCATTGATAACCATGGTGACCTGCAAAGAAACGCGTGCAGCCATCATTGCGTTGCATAAAAATGGCTTCACAGGCAAGGATATTGTGGCTACTAAGATTGCACCTAAATCAACAATTTATAGGATCATCAAGAACTTCAAGGAAAGAGGTTCAATTCTTGTTAAGAAGGCTTCAGGGCGTCCAAGAAAGTCCAGCAAGCGCCAGGATCATCTCCTAAAGAAGATTCAGCTGCGGGATCGGAGTGCCACCAGTGCAGAGCTTGCTCAGGAATGGCAGCAGGCAGGTGTGAGCGCATCTGCACGCATAGTGAGGCGAAGACTTTTGGAAGATGGCCTGGTGTCAAGAGGGGCAGCAAATTTTAGGTCCATGGCCTGGAAACTCCCCAGATCGTAATCCCATTGAGAACTTGTGGTCAATCCTCAAAAGGCGGGTGGACAAACAAAAACCCACTAATTCTGACAAACTCCAAGAAGTGATTATGAAAGAATGGGTTGCTATCAGTTGAGGATTTGGCCCAGAAGTTGATTGAGAGCATGCCCAGTCGAATTGCAGAGGTCCTGAAAAAGAAGGGCCAACACTGCAAATACTGACTCTTTGCATAAATGTCATGTAATTGTCGATAAAAGCCTTTGAAATGTATGAAGTGCTTGTAATTATATTTCAGTACATCACAGAAACAACTGAAACAAAGATCCAAAAGCAGTTTAGCAGCGAACTTTGTGAAAACTAATATTTGTGTCATTCTCAAAACTTTTGGCCACGACTGTAGTAATGAAACATGACGTGTTTTTGAGTGGGTTACTGAATCATTAAACGAAAATGAGACTAAAAATAAATATATGTTGTACAAATTATAATGTTGGATTTATGCATGTAGCATTTATCAACAACATTAGCAAATAGATAATGTTTCACAGTAATTTAACAATTTATTTTATTCAGCTGGTTATTTCTTGATTTTATTTGTATTAAAATGACAGATTCTAAGTTATGTTTGTTAAAACCAAAAGTTTCTTGCATTACTGTTTTTGTAATAAATGGAAAGCAAATTATATTGGCCTCCTCCCCTTTCTGGCCAATCCGAAAAATAGTCCAAAGTCAAACCTTGATTCAAAATCCGTGATGTGATCCGAACCGTGAGATTTGTGATCCCTTACACCACTAATACACACACAGCTTATACAGTATGTTAATGTATGCTATATTAATTTGATGCAGATCCAAAATGGTCTCCTCTTTGACCCATTCATGCGATGACATTTAAGGTTACATGAAAATCTAACATTTCAGTTAAATTTCAAATGAACTGCATTTGATTCATATCAAAATTCATTTCATAATTTTCAAAAAGTAACCCTTAACTTACCATGGTATATTTACATACCTGCTGTTGTTGTAACATAACATTAGTCGGTTCTAATTGTTGGATGAAATACCTCAAATAACCAAAGCTGTTCCCCGGCCTGTAACGATGAAAATGAATCATGGTCGCATTTGTAACATTATTCAGTTTACAGTCTTTGACCTTGTTTAACACAACAGATTTATAAACTAACTATAACATAGAATTGAGTGACATATCTTTATACACAGCGTTTAACTGTCAGCCTTTTTCACCAGCAAATAAACTTTTAAACACTGCAGCCAGTAGAAATCGCGCGTCTCTCCAGCAGTTTTGTTTCCGAACAATTCAAATCCACTTGTCACCACCTATTGGCGTATCGATGTAAACACACAAAAAAATGTCAGTAAATTAAAGAAATTGCATACGAATTGAAGTTTTAAATACAAAAGAATTAAAAGGAATTGTACAATACATATTGTAGTCAGTAACGTAATGCAGATTAATTAATTCTGACTATCTTTAATAGACTACTGCTGAAACTGCACAGGGGTTAATAAGATTATAAAAGGCTATTAAGTAGGCTACATAATGCAAATTTAAATTCAACATTTTTTTAAATAAATAAATAAGACTTAAATTTGAAGTATTGTTTACAGTTATTGTTACAGTATATTTTTAACATTACAACCTAAACAGAACAAAAAAAACAAACAAATAAAATTATGTAATATAGTTTCAATAATCTGTAATCTATAGTAAGCAACTATGAGATGAGCATTTTAAAATCAAATGTAATCATGAAATGAAAAACGTAATATCTACAATCTAAATACTATAATAATTTACCACCCAGTTCTTTTTATTTAGTGCAGTGATTTGCCGCAATAACACTGGTTGCATTAAGACATTATTAGTTCATATTTTGCAATGTTAAGGCATAAAAATCAAGTTCACTGTAGCAAACATAAGGCTAAATCCACCTAAGTTTTTTTTTTAAAAGTTTTTTCTAAATATTTTTCCAATAAAGTTCACATTTTCTTGTAGCAGGGTCACCATAGTTAACTTAAACTTAATTACTTTAAACTTGGAAACATTTTTTTGTTACTTGAAATAAAGTAACTGAAATTTAGTAAGTGAATAATATT
Organism: Danio jaintianensis; assembly: GCA_903798115.1. Taxonomy (NCBI): domain Eukaryota; kingdom Metazoa; phylum Chordata; class Actinopteri; order Cypriniformes; family Danionidae; genus Danio; species Danio jaintianensis. Next base: position 4,897,612 of record CAIGQV010016734.1, read on the forward strand.
TTTAGAACACATTTCAGCTCGTTGCTAAAGCAACATTTAACAGCTTCCTTCATAAAGATATCATTCCAGATATATTACAAAATACAGTTGCTAAAACATTACTAAAGACTAAATTAAATTCAGAACGGTGTTTTTACTAAATATGTTTTAGCATACGGGCGTCACGGTGGCGCAGTGGGTAGCACGTTCGCCTCACAGCAAGAAGGTCGCTGGTTCGAGCCTCGGCTGGGTCAGTTGGCGTTTCTGTGTGGAGTTTGCATGTTCTCCCCGCGTTCGCGTGGGTTTCCTCCGGGTGCTCCGGTTTCCCCCACAAGTCCAAAAACATGTGGTATAGGTGAATTGGGTAGGCTAAATTGTCCGTTGTGTATGTGTGTGAATGAGTGTGTGTGGATGTTTCCCAGTGATGGGTTGCAGCTGGAAGGGCATCCGCTGCGTAAAACATATGCTGGATAAGTTGGCGGTTCATTCCGCTGTGGCGACCCCGGATTAATAAAGGGACTAAGCCGAAAAGAAAATGAATGAATGAATGTTTTAGCATGACTGTAACCATGTTTTACTTGTTTACTTTTAAAAATCAAGCACAAACTTGCATACCCATTATTAGCAATTTCACCAAATTATGTTTTATCTATTTAAAGTTAAGACTAAATCAACATCCCTGACCGACTTATGGTGTTTGAAGTGCAAGCCCACCATCTAGTGGTAAAAAACAAAAATAAATAAAAATAAAAATCCTGGGTTCCACACCATTCATTCAGGTTGTCTCAAAACAAATTGATTAATTTAACTTCAGTTTAAGTAGACTGTACATTTGTGTCTAATTAGTGCCGAACTTAATTCTAAAACACAAATAATAATAATAAAACAATTTATAAAAACCACAATAAACTGTATGCATGGTTTTAAGATGTTTATTTAAAAAATAAAATAGAAAAAAAAATACATAAAAATATTGAAGGAAAACAAAAACAATTCCTCCGTCTGACCTCTTGGATGCTGGGTGGCCACAATGAAGTCTTTCAGTATAATAATAATTGACAAGTTCAGAGTGCTTTTGGCCACTGCGACATAACAGACGTCAGCAAAAAAAAAGAAAAAAAGGGGGTTACATTTAAAATCGATCATTGATATTCAATGAGGAGTCTCACGCTGTATCTAGCAGTACATCACCACAAAGGTCAAACCATCACAGAGTGAAACACCTTTCCACACACACACCTCCGCAGGAAAAGCAGAGCCATTTCCATTAAGACAAATCGAAGGAGGGGAGGGATAAGAGTTGCCTCAACGTCTGACCCATTCGCAAAAGATGCTGGTTCTTTCTAAAAGCAGAAACTGCTATTAGAGTTACATTTGCCCTATTGCATTGATAGGCAGGCGAGTCAAAAGTTACAAGGACAATTCGTATATAGTCTTAGACTTTGTAAAGCACATCAAGTTTGTGGGCATCAATCCTCCAATACGGAGCGCATGTCAAGGTTGTAGTGTTGGAACAGCAGTAAATGTAGTCCGGTTGATCTCAAAGAGGAACTATTTACTCCAGACAAGACGTCCAGCTTTTTTTCCCTCCATTAAAACAGACTGAACTTGTACCTCGACGCGTCACTCTCAGATCTGGATGGTCTTGACAAGATTTACAAGCAAAAACGGCTGTCATGAGGGACGCAGGAAGAGAGATTCTCAAAACTCCACTTGCATAGTAACGATAACCTGTATGCCTGTGATGTTCTGAGCAACAGCAATACAGTTTTAGTGTGCCATATACAAAAACAAAATATACAATACATACAGTACAGGAATAGGTCATTACCAAAAAGGCATATATTAGCGCAAGTACCTGGCAATAAATGCACGTCAAGATTCCATAAAGGAATCAAAATAAATTCCCTTTCTCCGCCATGTCTGATTCGGGTGCCCGTTCAGAAGTCGAAAGGTCCGATTAGGGCACCTTGCATAAAGCTGCACTGATCTGGAGTCTGCTCGCACGTTCATTAGAGCTTCCCTAAAATTATTTGTGTCTCACACTTACCTACAACGATTTAAAACGGACACACACATATAAATGAATGCGCATTCAGACTTTTCTTAAGTCCAACAAACGCAATGCCACACATCAACAACCTTAAAGACAGACGACCGAACGAGACGAATAAAAGCAACAGTTCCTGATGTGGGAACACAAAGTGGGAAATGGCGACACCTGTAGGCAGAGTGTCGTTTTGCAAGATCTACACTGGCCGCTTTTAACTCTCGCTTCATCCAGGTGCAATTTATGCTGCGAAAAAGGGGGAAGAGGGAATATAAACTCTCACAAAACAGTTTTAAAACAGACTTTTTCCCTTAAGGAGCCTGTCTGACAGGATCTGTAAACGATGAGCAAAATTAAAAACGTTACAAAAATAAAAACATTTGTACAAAAACAAAGAAAAGAAAAATCAGACATAGAAATCAAATTTAAATACGTTTCCAGAGAGAACAAAAAAAAAAAAAACCTAAGAGTTATTGCACAAAAAAAACAAAGTAAAGTTTGCGTGATGTGTACAGTCAATACGGTGGAAGTCTCTGGAAGCATCTCGAGTGCAGGATTTGAAGCCAGCGTCTCACACACACAAACACACATCCTCACCCAACACCACAGACAAAAACAAACAAACACTTGTAATCCACTGAATCAAGTCCGTCCAGCATGTGAAGGGTGTCCCGTTTCGACTGAAAATGTGAAGACAACACACACTCACAAAAAAAAGAAACGTTTCACCTGCCAACCTGAAGGTAGACGACCGAAAAAACAGTTCCTGTTCTTGAAGCTTCCTCGGGAAGATTGCACAGGTCAAAAAAAAATTAGAGAGTCAACATTTACATGCACAGATTCAGTGGCAGACTGAACTACTTAGCACCACCAATCACCACAACTACTGAAGGAGGAGCTGGGTTCAAACGCTGGTTTGTCTGCGCTCTCAGCATCAGTAGGAGGGCTCAAAGAGTTCTCATCGGGTTAGGATGGGACCAGAAGGGTGGGAAAGGAAGCGAGTGGAGGGGGAAGTGTCTTTATCTGCTGACACTGGCCGGCAAACTGTCCCTCTTCCTGCGGCGCCATGTGTTGCGGTTGTACTGAATGTGGCCTCGGTTGGAAAGGACGGGACTGTGCACCACGGCGGGATTGTGGAAGCCCTTTAGAGGGAACTTGGGACCTGCCTGAAAAAGAGAAGACAAAACATGACAGCTTAGGATGATGCTAGGAACCTGAGAAAGAGGTATTACCATTTTAGATTTTACATAAACATTTTTCATATTTAAAAGCACAACCATTTAAAAAGTCAGTGGAGATTAGAATTTTTTTGTAAGCCTTTACAAGAATGTTTAATTTGTAAACAACAAGCAATGAGCAATGCTTCTAAAGCATTCAATAATCGATGACTATTTTAATGTTAATGTTTTAATCAAATGTTACCTGACAGTATAATTTAATAATTCCTTACATATATATAGCGCTTTTCTAAACACTCAAAGCGCTTTACACAATGGGTGGAATCTCCTCATCCACCACCAGTGTGCAGCATCCACCTGGATGACGCGACGGCAGCCATATTGTGCCAGACCGCACACCACACACCAGCTGATTGGTGGAGAGGTGATGGGCCTGTCCTGACCTCATATTAATTGAATTACATTAGGATTCATATGAAAAGGTAAATACTGAATACTCATTTTAGTTTAAAATAACTGATTAAAGCATTAAGGTTTACTAATATAATATTACTGTAAAGGATTTTACAAAGAAACTAATTTAAACAGGATATATTTAAATGGTAAATAGTGATAGTAAGGAGATTTATGTTGTGAAAGATTTTCATATACACACACACACATACATATACATATATATATATATATATATATATTTTTTTTTTTTTATTATTATTATTATTATTATTATTATTATTATTATTATTATTATTTTAAATAGACGCATGTAAAAAAAAAAATGTCAACAAATTAATCATTCAACCATTCAATATCAAAATGGACTAACTATTGAGAATTGTATTGATCTTTTGCTGTTTATTAGATTTCTATCAAATAAACACAAACATTGTTTTTTTTTTATTATTTTGGTTTTTTCTTTTAATAAAAGTCCAAATGTTTGAATGGTAGCGTAAAATTCAAATATAGCAAAAATATACATAAATTAAAACTTAAATTAATGATTTATGGGAAAACAAGGAAAAGAGTGGCTACAAGTATTTTACTGTTAAACACCAAATGTGCTTGGGGAAAAAAAAAAAAAAAAGAGCAAAATCTAGGTAGAGCAAGTTATTAAAATGAGAACTTATTACTTATTACTACAGTAGTGCCAGTATGAGCAATACGCTGCCGGCTGCAGTTCATTTATTGGCCACTGATGTCACCAAAAACCAGCCCTCACATCAAACTGACCCCATCCTGTCTTTACTATGAAGTCTTGCTGAAGCAGGGGAGGTTCAGTTCACTATCATGACACTCACAGCATGTAGAGGAGAGCAGAGGCGGGACGGCCTACCTTGGGATGGTGGTGGGGATTGGGTAGAGGGCTGGGGGGAGCTGGGGGGACTGCAGGGAGGGGTATGTGGAGGTATGGGGGAGGTCCATCTGCCATACACACCTGTCTGCCAGGTAGAGTGTGGAGAGAAAGATTGCCTGGGATTGACACTCTCGCCTGGAAAAAACAAAGAGAGAGAGATGGGAAGTTGGATTCAGGAGGAACAATTATTAAATCATCAAAATTAGATACTAAGCCAACAGTCCTGTCTCACCTGGGTGACTGGAGGCATGCCGAGTCTTGCTGTAATGCTGGCTTTGACCATCTGAAGCGCTGGTGGCAAGGGCCCCGGAGCAAGAATCTGGAGAGGGAAAGGGGCTACAGGTGGAGCGACATACGGTGTGGAGTCAGAGTCCTGAAGAAGCAGAAGTCACATATGTGAGGCATATCTAAAGCAAATAACCCTTATAGCCTGACATGTGAAACATTTAGAGAGAAAAAAACTCTTTAAAAACTACAATACACTTAACAGTCTGTCCAGGTCAGTGTCCTCACCATATAAGGTCTATGTTCCACAAAATGTTATTGTAAGGAAGTTAATTAAACATTAATGGTAAATGGAGTCAAAAATAGAGTTTTGTTAAGTTATTTTGAGATGGATTGTTGGTGACTGGGTGTTGGCCTGATTGCATAGCTTTACATGCACATAGGAAAATTAAGACCCCTTTTAAAATGATCTAAGACCAACAATACAATATTTCAGTGAATTTAAGACTTTAAGGCCTAAAACTGTTTTTGAAATTTTAGACACTAAAACTTTAACACTCTGTGTCTATAATTGAAATTACAATATGACTAATTAATTATTAAAATGTAATAAATACTTGGTTATAAACAAAGTTAATGCAAAAGAAAAAAACAAAAAAAAAAAAAAAAAAAATTGGATGTGGCCATTTTTACAACTGTACTAAAATGTTAACACTTTAGGTTTTACAGCAAATGTTGCCAATTTAGAAAAAAATTGTGTAAATCCTTCAGGCTCATACATTTAAATAATGAACAAAAACAAAAAGTTTATGCTCACGATATCGCTGCCTGACAGTGAGGATGCAGATGAAGCAGAGGAGTGCTGTTGAGGACTGGACAGAGACATCGGAGAGTCTGCGCTATGAGGAGAAACAGAATCCCTCTGCTGCTGCTCCTCCACACCTACACCCAGCAGTGAGCCTGTCTCCACCTGATCCACAGGCTCCTTATGAGAAGAGCCTGCATGCAAAAGCCAATGCCATCAGCCATAACACCACCAGCAGTAATACGAAACATTACCTTGAAGAATAATCTAAATTAAAATATGCCACGATTATTATTTACAATAGGAAACATAACCAGAGCCTAAAAGTAACATTCTGCAACATTTGTCAATAGCCAGTGCCTCAAGAAACAATTGGTCAAGATTACAAATTCAAAGATATAACACACTTTGGTCACACTGTATTTTAAATGTACAATTCACGCTATTAACAAACCATTAACTAAGACTTTTAGCTCAAACTACTTAGTTGCTTATTAATAGTTATTAATGTAGTGGGTAGTATTAGGAGTGTAAAATAAAAATTATATTTTATAATTGATAATAAAGTGAATATATTAATAATTTGCTTGTTAAGTCTCATGTCAGGTGAAGCAGCTTTCGGGTCCAAGCATTCTATCAAACTGTACGGAGAGGCTCAACAAATAGTACTAATAAACATTTACAAAGTGCTGTAATACTCTCAAAAATCATGATCGTAATATACACTCACCGGCCACTTTATTAGGTACACCTTACTAGTACCAGGTTTGACCCCCTTTTGCCTTCAGAACTGCCTTAATCCTTCGTGGCATAGATTCAACAGGGTAGTGGAAATACTCCTCAGAGATTTTGGTCCATATTGACATGATAGCATCAAGCAGTTGCTGCAGATTTGTCAGCTGCACATCCATGATGCGAATCTCCCGTTCCATCACATCCCAAAGCTCTATTGGATTTATATCTGGTGACAGTGGAGGCCATTTGAGTACAGTGAACTCATTGTCATGTTCAAGAAACCAGTCTGAGATGATTCGCGCTTTATGACATGTTATCCTGTTATCCTGCTGGAATGAGGCATCAGAAGATGGGTACATTGTGGTCCTAAAGGGATGGACATGGTCAGCAACAATACTCAGGTAGGCTGTGGCGTTGACGCGATGCTCAATTGGTACTAATGGGCCCAAAGTGTGCCAAGAAAATATCCCCCACACCATTACACCACCACCATTAGTCTGAACTGTTGATACAAGGCAGGATGGATCCATGCTTTCATGTTGCTGACGCCAAATTCTGACCCTACCATCCGAATGTCGCAGCAGAAATCGAGACTCATCAGACCAGGCAACGTTTTTCCAATCTTCTATTGTCCAATTTTGGTGAGCCTGTGCGAATTGTAGCCTCAGTTTCCTGTTCTTAGCAGACAGGAGTGGCACCCGGTATGGTCTTCGGCTGCTGTAACCCATCCACCTCAAGGTTGGATGTGTTGTACGTTCAGAGGTGCTCTTCTGCATACCTCGGTTGTAACGAGATTCTCCTCTGGCATCAACAAGGCATTTGCGGCCACAGAACTGTCGCTCACTGGATTTTCTTTTTTTCTGACCATTCTCTGTAAACCCTAGAGATGGTTGTGCGTGAAAATCCCAGTAGATCAGCAGTTTCTGAAATACTCAGACCAGCCCGTCTGGCATCATCAACCATGCCACGTTCAAAGTCACTTAAATCACCTTTCTCCCCCATTCTGATGCTCGGTTTGAACTGCAGCAGATCGTCTTGACCATGTCTACATGCCTAAAAGTGTTGAGTTGCTGCCATGTGATTGGCTGATTAGAAATTTGCATTAACGAGCAGTTGGACAGGTGTACCAAATAAAGTGGCCAGTGAGTGTATATAAGCCAAATATCAGCTGGCCAAAACGTGATCCATTATTTATAAATTGTTAAAATATTGGTGTCTGTGATGCGGCAAGTCCAAAGACTGTTGAGTACACCATGATTTCACAGGAAATTCACTTTAATGTGTGATATGAATAATAAGTGGTCATAAATATTTTCTGTTCAAATGAGTAGCGGTTTTCCATACGCCACGACTTAAGCAGATAGACAAGTAATAAGCCAGTAGTACATAGTGAATTATTTAAAGTGTTACCCATACTTTAGATAGATCCCATTGCCATGTGGATACCAATATCATTACAAACTTGATATTCTGGTAGCATTTTCATGTCTTGTGTGACATACAGTGCTTAGCAAACATTTATAGGCCGTCTACATGTCAACATTAGGGTTTATTGTAAGGACGTACCTGGGTTCCTCTCAATGCGCGAGTTGTGTCTGCCACCCCACTTCTTTATAATCCACTCCCTGTAGTCAATGACCTCCTGGGTGACCTTAATTATGCGGCCCAAAGTGCTGAGTGGACAATAGAAATGACATGCATTTAGAAAAAAAAAAATGACGTAATTTGAGAGAATGAGTTAAATATACCTACAAGCACATAAGAGTTGTACCTGTCACTGTCTTTGTTGGGGTAAGAACGTGCGAGAGGCGAAACGGCGTGACTCAGTATTATGTATGCATAGTCAAACGCCTCCTTCACCTGCATGGCACCGTAAGAGCTTCTGCCCACATCATTACCTGAACAAAAAGTATAAAGGACAACACAATTAAAGCATGATACTTTTTATTGGTTAACAAAACAAGAAAAGAAAACTGTAAAGCCACTTATTGCCCCATTGACTTCAATTCATACATATGCGAATGTGGCAGACCAGAAACACAAGCTCGTGCAACAAGTCATTTCAAAGTTCAAGCTTGGTGAACTACCATGACCTGTGAAATTGCATCAAGAGATTGCATGAGACCAACAGGAGATCAAAATGTGAGCTCTCTGTACAGTAATGTAAAATATTGAGCAATTGTTCACTTTATAATTGTCTAATCATCTTGTTTTATCTCAGCCCGTTACGCTGCACAACAAAATAAATCAGATGGTTAAACTCTAGTGTGACCATGGCTTAATACCAAAAAGTAAATAACAGCAAGATTAAACATCTCATGTTCTTAACCAATTTTAAAAGCATTACATCAACAATGCCTTTGTCTAAAATGTAGGGGCTGTTTACACGACAATGTTTTCAGCCAAAAATGGGAAACGTTTTATACGTTTTGCTTGTTTTAGGTACCTAAAACAAGGACCTAAACATACATTTGAAAACACAGCTGTTGATGTGTCCATTTAAACACCTGAAAACACATGGACACCAATGCTGGAGCACAGATGGCCCATCGTCCCTTTCTTACGGGTACTGTTTTCTAACAAGGTAACAGCGCCAAATACTGGCCTAGCGTACATAATACAACCTATGAGTAAACGCAGATTGTTTTTAAAATGTTCTTGTGTAGACGTCAAACTTTCAATACGCAACAGAAAAACTTTTCTATTTTTGACTACATCATTGTCATTTAAATGCAGTCATTACACATAGTCATGTCACTTTGTATGAGGCTTTGTATCCATAGATGCACAACTTGAATCCACGTATGGACAAGCTGGATGAATGTGCATTTGCCAACATCTTTGGGAATCCAAAACAGCTGCCTGATGTCAATTCCATAAGCTTTTGTTGTTGAAGCTTTGAGAAACAATGTGTATATTTTATTCACAGGTTGACCAGTAAATAATGTAATTAAAATTTTATTTTATTGTACATGAGGTTTTGCATTAAGCATGCAGTTTGCTTAATCAATTTACACAGGTGTACTAATTTTGTACATAATTAAAATGTATTCAGCAACTCCAAGCACAAACTTCTTCACCACTGTTCCATCATGCGATTACTCCGAGTCAACCCCTGTTGCTACGAATAATAATATAATTGTTTTGGATGTTTAAGCATTCCAGGCCAGATTGCGAGTAGAAAAACCATATCAGGTTATATAATTATTTTATTTCTAAAAAATAATAATAATAATAATAATAATATAAAATAAATAAACTACCAGCCAGTACCACAATTTGTAGAATTGTTTTGGTTCACAAGTACTTACAGGTGCCTGTAGACTATTAGTGAAGTATTCGTATGCTTTGATTAATGTGTTACCTTAACAACATGCTAGCAACAAACTAAGACTATTCCAAATTTCAATGTGCTTCAAATTTTTTTTTCTTAAATTACATTTTAGGTTCCTAGAAGCAATCACATTTAAGAGATTTATCTGGTTTTCTCCTTCCTAAAAAGTACCTGGAAGAAGAGGGTCCTCAATACACAGCATGGAGGGCCTGTAGCCATTGCTCATGGCCTTCATGATGTCTTCTTTAGCCATGTAAGCGCCGCCATTCTTAATCCTGATGCCCGTCTTCAGGTAATTGAAGTGTCTTCCGTACAGCTCAAAGAACTCGATGAGCAGAATACCAAGGTTCATGTTGGGACTCCTAGTATCAATTCTTGGGTGTAACTGTGGGTGAAAGTAAAAAAAAAAAAAAAAAAAATTTAAAAAGCAGGCAAGACAGAACAGAGTCTCTTTATTTGTTTTGTACAGTTATTTATGAGTGCAGCTGATGCAGCCAAACAAAGCTAGTAAATATGCAATGACAGATCTTTAAATGAGACGAGAACAAGTTATTGTTAAAACAATCTGGTTCATCTTTACATGTCTTAATATATTTTTATGAGGGTTGCACAATCAAAATAAAACAAACTTCATTATTTAATTGATGGCAATCTTTCAAAAGTTTGACGGGTTAACTTTTCGATATTAAATCTAGCCAAATAAAGGGCACTGCTATTTTACAGTAATAAACTAAAGTGTATTTACTATATATTATTCATGTTAAGAATTTTAAGGGGGGAAAATGGCCTATTAAACTAAAGTGAAAATTCTACTTTAACATGAAAAACATGTATATTAAAGAAAACAAAACAAACAAACAAAAAAGGTAACTGGGACTTTGTTTTATACTATTTCTACTAATGAACTCATAACTGTGAGGCTATGTCTTGCTGTCCTGTGAAATCAAAAAGTCAGAATTACATGAAATATAATCAAATGTGAGAAATAAAGCCAGAATTGCTAGAAATTCTGTTGAGATATAAACTCACAATAGCAGAAAAATTTGTCAGAAGTTTGTTTCACAAGTTTTTATCTCAATAAAAAAATATCTCAGAATTTTAAGCTATAATCTCACATAGTGAGAATTCAAGATAAAGCTAATTGTTTCTTCGACAGAAATAAAATGTGAAAGTGACTGACTCGCCTAAAAATTAAATAGAATTTACTGTTAAATATTTAGTCAAAATGGTAAATGAAAATTTAAATTAAAATATGTCACAAATAATTAAACAAATGACAAGAAACATTAAATGTAAAGTAGAGCAAGTCTTGTATTTCCTTGTAAAATGCATTTCATTCATTCATTCTCCTTCGGCTTAGTCCCTTATTTATCAGGGGTCGCCAAGGGGTCAAAAATGCCTTTCAATAAATTGATAAAAATAAAAATACTTTTATTAAAGTCAAGCTTTTCTTAAATCATTCAGTACTAAGAAGCTTTCCCATAAAGTCTTAGAGTAAAAAGAACTTTTAAAGCCTTTTTGGCAAGTTTTATCTCTAAACCTGTACTCCCCAACAAAATAGTGGGAGTTATCTAGTGAAAATTTGTGCATTACTTTATCACAATAATTATCATTCCATAAAGATAATAGTAAACCGAAGTGAAGATCTAAATTAGCAGCTAATGTTTTACCTGTAAGAAACTGATGACCATCAGGATGAGACTGTAGGAGCTGATTCCTCCTGTAAAGACTTCGTTAAGGTCACGCTGCAGCAGGAACTGTTTCAGCACGAAGATTAAATAAGGCAGCACGGTATACTTCTGTGTGTGTGTAATAGAGAGAGAGAGAGAGAGAGAGAGAGAGAGAGAGAGAGAGAGAGAGAAAAAGAGATATTTTAGGCTTTAGTACATCAAAAAGACCCAGTTTATACCAAGCATTAACTGGCATCTCTAAGGCAACTCCAGTTTGACCACTTTTGGTTTGATTTCAGTCACAGTTATGTTTTTTTGTTTTTTAAATGAAAGGGTATTTTACGAAAACACTATCATTACAACTGACGTCAGGAATATCAGGAATGTCCTGTGCATAATGTTCTTTTAAAAGCCTAAAACATGGGAATTGCATACGCAGCTGTCTTTCACTGGAGAGAACATCCAGCTGTGCAGAAGCAGCAGAAATATTTACATGAGGCAAAGTGTTATGATAACTGGGGACAAGCCAACAAATCTTACATTCCTCCCCCATGTAAAAACGACAGTCACTGTTGTGTTTAATTTCTACTGGGAAGATTCTGCATTCTGGATCTCTTATGATACACCTGAAATGTGTTCTAATCGTAATAAAAAAGCTACAAATTGACTTGATATAATATCGTTTCAGATCAGCCTTATCAACAAATCAGTTAAGCACCAAGTTTCACACAACATGCAGTGCGTGTGTTGTCCAACATCTGTAGGGTAAAACTAACCTGTCTCATAATGGACAAAATGTAGAAAATAAATGTTAAAATATAAAACATTTTGAAAAACTAATGATTTCAGGTCCAAAATAAAACATTTTGCTGAAGAGAATTAAAAAATGTAAACACTGCACTTTGGGTCCAACATCAGTAAGGTAAAACTAACCTGTCTCACGACGGTCAAAATGTTTTATTAATAATATAAAACATTTATAAAAAAAATAAATAAAAAAAACTGTACATTGTAAAAAAAAAAATAATAATAATACAAATAAATATATATATATATAGTACTTTGAAGATAAGTCTCACGATGCTGTTATTCATATCTCTGTCTGCATTCCCATAATGGCGACTAATATTGCGCTCAAATTATGTAAAAATTATTACAATAAACAGCGTATTTTGTGATACCATGAAATAAAAAATAGAGCATAATATGAAATGATAAGACTTTTTATTTTGTCCATAGGATACATGTCATCATATTGCATGAGTAAATTGAAGAATTTTCATTTTTGGGTGAACTATCCCTTCTCAGATGGAAACTACGATTTTTCGAAATTATACATTATAAAAAAGGTAGTTACTGACGAATCGTGGCTTGTTTTTGACAATGGCTGTATTTCAGATTGCATGCTGAACTAAAGAAACGAGTTTTCTGATGGCGGCACAGATGAGAGATGAAGGTGATCTGCTGTCAGAGGACTACAGCAGGTATGCACATGGAAATGAGCTTGGCAGAAGAGCGGAACGCCAGCAGGTCATCTGCTTATTCAAACATCTGCAGTGAAAGGCTGCTGACAGATGTGAAGTAGTGCTTCAGCCTCCTCCTCCCTTTAGTCAAACACTGACACCATAAGTCTGACATCAAATTAGCAAACATTGAGCAAATCTACGATAGCCAGAACATGTAAATACAAGTGGCATCCAAAACCTACTTCCTCAAAACCAAGAACCTCCCAATTTTGCTTGTCTTTGTAATATCAGCTGAAGACAACACTAAAATGTTTGAAATTTATTTAAAATGAGCTGAAACACAATTCTTGAGTTTTTTTTTGTGGACAACTTAATAGTTCAATCCATTTCAATTTGCTGAAACTAATAAGTTAACTTAATTCCTTCATGTTGTCCCAACACAAATTAATTGTGTGGAACTGAGCATTTTTTACAGTGAAGAGTGTTTCCAAAGAAGCAAATTTGTTTCAACTTTGCAGTCCAACTTTAACAGATGTCTTCTCTCAACTGCAAAAGTTATAAATATGTCAAACTAATTTTAAAGCATAGTGTGCTAGGTATTGGTCATTGGTAATCTGAACTGCTATTCGTCTATGATAGATTATTTTTCAGCTAGTCACATAAAATTAGTCAAACCAAAACCTTTATTTACAAGAAAATGAAGCAAGCAAACTTAGCTCAATCCATGTGTCAGAAAGTGACATTTTCACTGTAAATACCCGTTAGAGTTTGAAATTAGCATCTTTTTTGTTAATTGTCCAGACAAAACACTTATGCAATCATTTGTGATAATAAAATGGTCTAAAATGATTAAATATGATATTAAAAGTGCTGAGTTGATGTACTATGACTATGATTATGTTATGACAATTAATGAAAATCTTTGTGTTGAATACAAAAAAGACATTTTAAACAATGTAAAAAAAAAAATTGGTAGCATTAACTTCCATAATATTATTTCCTAATAAAGTTGATGACTACTGGTTACAAAATATATCGTGTTCAACAGAAAATTAGAAACTCAAATAGGTTTAAAACCACCGGAGGGTGAGAAAACGGCTATATTTTCATTTTCAAACTCAATATCCTGCAACTAAAACCAAATAAGGCAAGAATAAACACTGCTTTAAAATAAAAAAGGCAACAAACAGTAAGCAGATGTACTCACCGTTAGCACTACACACATTTTTTTTTTTTTTTTTTTAAACCTTAACACACATACACAGACACAAAATATATTTTTTACCTTCACATATTCTTTGATGAAGCTAGCAGCTTTGATGCCCGTTTCCACATTGAAACTGATGTCCACCTTCACCTCAGTCTCCTGATCTGTCAGTTTGATGATTGGTACCTACAAAATTCAAACATGTAATTGATAAGAACATCCCAGAAGTGCTACAAATAAAACAAAAATTACCCAAAGACATCTCAGGAAGAAAAAAAAAAAAAACACCTCCACATAAATAAGTCACTGTGTTAATCTGATAAATGATCAGCAGAGGGAAAGGACATACCGTAGCTTTGTCGAGGACTTTGATGGAATAGGGCTCTGCCACACTGTGTTTTCTGAGGGCCTGCTCCAATTGCTGCAGGGGAGGTTTCTCCCATTTCCCAAACACCACCAGGTCAATGTCACTACAGTGTAAAGAATCAGCCAGACGCCTTTTATATAGCTCAACATAAAAATCTCTTGCAATTGCGGTTCAGGTCATTTGTTAAAACAACATTGTGCAAGCCTAAAGGTACAGTGGCATTAGAGAATTGAATATACAATTGCGAAATGCTTGAAACATAAAAAAAGCAGTAAAATGACCAAAACCTGTAGCCCTTAAACAAAAGTCCAAATCATGTTTTCTCAGACATGAGAAAAACACTTCAGGCTTTAGCGACTGACCTAATCTGGGCTCATGAACCATTATACAAATTATACTTATTACTTAAATAAATAAATGTGTACATTTTATATATAGGAATGCATAAGTGATGTTTCACTGCTCTTCATTCCAGTCAGCAGAGAGTTGCCAAAAGCAACTCATCAATTGCCAATTATATTCACAGTACAATAACCAATGTGATATTGTAAAAATAAGTGGAAAACAAACAACTGATTTTTATGTAAAAATGATTTTATGAATGAGCTATTCCAATAATTCTATTTATTTACAAAATACTTTAATGAACTTTTTTCCCCACATTCGCTCAAATGCTCCTTAAAAAAAATAAGTAAATCTTCATTTTGAAATACAGATCTAGTGTTTTCTTTTGTGACATCCCCAAATTACATTGCAATTGATTTAATACTGGAACGACCAGAATTCTATAACTACTAGAATTACCATAGCGGTCATTCTGATTGTTCTCATAAAAGACGTCATATTGTCACATCATTTACATTCAATGCTTCTATTGAGATATGAAAATTAAGCTTTGAATGTCTGTCATCATAATTAAGTCATCACCTTAAACATACAATCTGTTTGGTAATACAGCCTATTAATGTCTAGTTAGGCTACTAGCCTCACTTTCATTTTTATATGCAGGGGAGAGGGCTTTTTTGTGGCACGGAATATGCTGTTTTAAACAAACATATCTGAAGTAAAGTTATTTATTTGTTAGCAGGAAGTTGCTAGGCAACAGAGGCATGCATATTTAAAATCATGGGTAAAAGTACCAGACACTAAAATGTAGGCTGTCATTTAGACCGCTATGGTAAAGGTAGAAATACCCATAGTTCTTTTGTTTTGCAATTTTTATAAAATAATGTTAGAAAAGTAAAAAAAAAAAGTACACATACACAATTTAAGTATGCCTTGGTAGTTCTAGTGCTAAAAAATAAGTTCAGTTGTTTAAAGACAAAAAAAAAAGCTAGCATGCTATGATTGTGCTAAAGAAGAAGAACATGGACAGTTATTTTACTGTGAAGTGTTAGGAGCGTACAGCAAAAAAAAAAAAAAAAAAAAAATCATAAGAGCAACTTACCTTGTATTTGGGAACAACTACAAGTTTTGTTCAACATCTCTCTTTTGCGCAAGATCAAACACAAGTTCACATGTTCATTTACCTGGTTGGGAGAAAGAGTCCAGTGCTAAAGCTGCCAAAAATCTGGACCTAAGTACATAAAAGTGAAAGACAACATTTGACTAATTTACAATGCTAAGAGCCCAATTATTCATGTACATCAGCACTTAGAAAATTTGCTTACATCAGCGGTTGGCCACAACTCCTTGATGACCGTCTCTATCCTGTCCACCACCTCCTGTCTCATGGTGGCCTCTTCAGGACGAGGAGACATGAAATTGTAAAAGTCCATGATTTCTTCATGTAACCTTGAGTGAAAAAAGGAGGAAATTATTGAAAGGCAGCTGGTGCTATTTCAAAGCACATTCATCACATAAAGATCCCAAGAATCTCGTGTTTCGAAGACTAAAAGGAAAGATCCATTTAAAACCTGCACAAACCTGAGCTACAGAGCTAAAAAATTGATTTGTTAAATATTACCCAATAGCCTTTAATGTGTGGTTTTTTTTTTTTTTAGCAAACCTTCAGACCTTGCGCCACTCTTTCACAATTCTCTATACCCAATGGATAAAACCAACAGCCAGAGGTTTTCAATGTTTTAAAGTGAAACAGAATAGAAATTCTAGATTATAATAAACTGGAGTTTTATTTATTAACTAGTTTGCTCTTTAAAATTCAATTTCATACACAGAAATTGCATACATGTAATATTCAACACTTCATAGTACTACACAAGCTATACTATCCTATGATACTCAATCTTTTAGGCTACATTTTGTCAAATAAATTATATAATAAATAAAACCAACTAAAAGACTTGCTTTACAAGGTTAAGCATTTAACAGAAAACTAAATGAAAAACTAAATAAAACTAAATTAAAAACAAAGAAACGCTATCTAGACTGGCCACTCATAGGTTTTCAGACAGTCACACTGTCATTTGTTTCCAGATTCTTTCGTGGAAAAATTCCAGAGGTCTGCAAGCATCCACCGCAAATATAACAAGTCCATGCAACAGATTTGTCCCTTCTTACAAGGCTATAATTGCTTGGTTACTAAAGGCTCAAACATGCATTGCATCAAGTGTCCAGTGTTACATTCATTTGATCAAAACACCAGAAACCCAAACCTAAATAACCGCTAAAGCTAATAGTAAGACAAAAGCAAACAGTTAGAAGCACTGATGTCAGACTTTGAATGCAGAAACTTTATGCAGAAAGTATTTGAAAAATCTGACAATTTATGGCTTTAATAAGGGAAAGAACTGTAATTTCTTGAAGCATTGCCAACTGAAAATAACAGACTATTAATACTATATAGCCTATATAACTACTTATTTAAAAGGTGCTGGCTAAAGCTATAGAAATCACATTTCAAGTTTATGGTAGAATATATATATTTTTTTATTTTGATATTTGGAAACCAACTCTACTTCATACTTGATGCTTCATGGAAGTGGGTAGAGCTAAAGATATCTATCCTCTGGCAGGCTTTGCTCACTATGACTGATGGCTAGAATTTTCTTTACAACATCATAAGTAGATTCTGAGAATGCATTTCATGATGAAACATGGTCTTTAAAAAAGATTAAAATATGCAGTTGGGTTTAGCAAAGGCTTAAAACTATTGATTAAATAATTTTTATTAAAAGGTTTATTATTATTGTTTGTCAAGTGAGGATTAATAGAACTTTTATTCCTGAAACCCGACTGTTGCTGTGTGTAGTCCAGTTAATAGAGATTTATCTACAGAACCAAGAGCAATGCCATTTTTCCAACACACACTCCATACTGAAAAAATGTTGTGAAACTGAATGACAACCTATCAGCTCAGAGTCAGTTTCAAAAGACTAAGTTCTCGTTAAAAAAAAGATTTAGCTCCATAACTTGGCTATTGCACTGTATAACATTCTAAAGGGCCTGATTTCTTTCTTTCTATCATGAGTTAAAGTTCAGAAATTGTAAATATATTCCTAACACTTTTAGTACAGGTCTTTTGGTCTGTATGCATGTGTACCTCACAAATATGTTGTGGTTTTACTGCACATGCTAAACTTAACCTAAAACGTAGTTTCATATATCTTTATTTTAAATTAACCAATATAGATCCTTTAACTCCATGACGGATCTTTCAATGTCATTCTGTTGAAAAACTTTACTTGACATTATAGAGTGCACATTGACACCAATAATGCCAAGGAGCTTTGTATTTATTATTTTGATAACATTTGATCAGTAAATTCAAACAATAAGTGCAATCTTCTGAGTGAGAATGACCTCTAGAGAGGAGTCTCTAAATATTAAATTATATTAGCCTGTATTCCATGCTTTATATCTTAATCTTTTAGTTGGGTTATTTATGTAAATTACGTTTCTACAAACCTGCTTAAAAGCATAGCTTTCAAAACAAACTGTGAAAATACATAAACCGTTTTCTGAATCTTGCGCATTTGCACATGCAACTTTGTTCCTTAGCTTGTATCTTTAAAATAAAACATAATAATAATAATAATAATTTGACCTATTCTTAAATGGCAACCATTAACATTATATTAGTTTGCAAAAAAAGCCACAATTTGTTCAATACAGTCTTTAATGAAAAAGTAAAAAAAGGCTAAATTGTACCCATTTTTGGAAGCAAGCAACTGTAGTTTTTCTGTACACTTACAGCACTTTTTTTTTTTTTTAATAATAATTTAACCTAAATATACATTTTCACACACCACTGTCAGTTCAGTGAATCAATGAGTCGACTCGAAAAAAATAAATAAAATCACTACAAGTGACTCTCTCGAGACTGAATCGCACAGACCGGATTAACCGATTCACCGAAAAGATCCGAGTCAATGAGCGGTTCGACGAATTGGACATCGCCACTAAACGTAAACTGTTAATCACTCA
Organism: Danio jaintianensis; assembly: GCA_903798115.1. NCBI lineage: Eukaryota > Metazoa > Chordata > Actinopteri > Cypriniformes > Danionidae > Danio > Danio jaintianensis. The sequence goes on from CAIGQV010016734.1 coordinate 4,916,368, forward strand.
CGCACACACACACATTCCACAAGTAACCCAACCCAAACACCGCAGCGGCCCCGACCCGAACCCAGAATACGCCGGCTAACGTGCTAAAGCTAAAGCCCCGGCCCAGGACGTCAAATAGGCCCAGTGACACTTTACCACACACACAAAAAAAATCAGCGTAGTATTACAACGTCTCATCTAGAACCAAGCGAGCGAACGCCGCCGCGGTCATAAATCAAACTCATCTCACCCGTCAACCCCTGGGTTATATTTCCTCGTCTTCCATGGCGTGCCGGAGCTCTCATAATTGCCGTTAGTCCAGTTGGAAAGCAAGTAGTTTATCCCGTAGGTGCTGGCCTTATTGTCGCTTTTCCTCCGGCCCGGGTGATGGTGGTGGTGGTGGTGATTGTGAATCGCCGTCGGATAGGACGGGTGGCGCTTCATGCAACTCTGCTGCTCTTGATGGAAATGCCGTAGATGATGATGGTGGTTGACATTATTCAGCACGCTCTCGTTTAAAGTAAAAAACGGCTGACCCTTATTCATATTCCCAGCGATCACATTAGGGCTTGTAGTCCTTATTTTGTTGCAGCTGGACGCCGAATCCGCCAACAAGCCTCCGGTCTTTTGGGTAATTTCTCCGTCTACCGCATTCCCATTTAACGCGTGAACCGCAGAGCCGCTGGCCGGGATCGCAGTGCCGTTGTTTTTGATGTTAGTGCTGTTGTTTGCATTGGACGCCACAGTCTTATAAACGTCAAACGCCGGAGAATTGACACAGAAGTTGTGGTGGTGGTGATGGTGGTTCTGGTGCTGACCTGTGTTAGTCCGGTTTACCTGAGACGTTTCCCACACACGCATCCATAAAGCGTTCGCGGGACCTTTCTGTTCCGGCTGAATCCAAGCGACCCTCGGATCCATTCAACTCGTCTTTCCAACCCTGTCAAACAAACGAACGCCTTTTTCCCCCTCCTTCGCTCCGCGGATAAGTTTGAGTCCGGGCCGCGAGGACGTGCCTGTAAACTGGGCTACGCGAAACGACAGGGAAAATAACGACGTGCCGAACACCACAACAGACCAACGGGAATCTATTAATGGCCCTTTTTCCCCGCTAGCTATAAACTGTTAGCTAAACTATACAGTGTTTCCAATATGGCGTGCGTATTCCCTTGAACCCCAAAAATCCAGTACGCATGTGTAGGATTTAAACCATCGGGGCAGCACACACCCCCAGACTCCACACCGAGCAGGCGCAATCGGAGCCTTTTCAGCAACCCCACCCTTTTAAACGGCACCACAGCGACGAGGACACTTTTGAATTTACTAGCAGTTGCTGCAGCTCTCGCTAAGATTTAAAACACCGCGAGACACTCGACGTGATATAAAACCATCGGCTTTGTGCAGCTTGGATGTGCACAATGACAGCATAGTGGTGCATTTATTTTTGATCTCAAAAGGTTGCATCTTGTGTGCTGTACAATATAATTATTAAACTGATATAATTAATTTATTGTAAATGGACATTTACGTGAATGCAGTTATTTGAAACATTTATAATTGAGGAAAATAATAAAATCTGCTTTTGTGTTTGTGCTTTTTGTTGGTACTTCAAGGTCACCTACTGCAAATGTATCATTAAAAGCCTATTATAGTTTACAATTAAATATATAATAAATTATTAATAGAATATATGCGGAAAAATAAGATTCAGGACTTATAAGTTATATGGGTTTGAGTAAAATGTGTAATGTTGTGTAATTTGTCATTCTACAAAGGTCTGATAATTTTTATTTTTCCAAATTTCAAGTATACATGTCATTTAGAGCTTTTTATTTTATTTTTAAGAAAATAATTCGTTAGAATAACCAAATATTGATTTCTAAACTCTTAAGAACATGTAAACATGGCACTTTTCTGTTGTTACTTTATGCTAAAAAAAAAAGCTCTAAATTACACGCTTTTAATTTAAATTTGGAAGAAATGTTATTGGAAGAAAGTTTACAGAATAAAACAAATTTCTTTTTACTTAAATACATAACCATGAATTGCAAATCCAAAGAAATAGACATACACACATATATCCAATGCCTGTTCTTTTTAATATAAGATAGATGAAATATAAGATACGAAAAACATATGAAACAAATCTGTTTTTTGAAGCTGCAGAAGTTCTCCAGATGCAGAATAGTCAAACAAACAAAACCCGCTGATAATTATTGAAGAACCTGAATAATGTATAATATTTCCATTACCAAACTGTCACCTTGGAATTATAAGATTCAAGACATTTTTTGTCAAAATTCAGCTATTATTCTGTGTCAATTGTTTTACTATTTTTTTATTTGTACATTTTGTGACTTTGCATTTCTAAAACCTGATCCCCATATCATAAGTGCTATATGGAATGCAAAATCTTAGTATCTCAAAACCACTGAGCATAAAAATAGAACCATATAATTCCAGAGTGGTGAATTATACAGCCTACTATTTTAATTAAACTAGAATTGTGCTGATAATGATAAAATAAAGATCTACAGGTACACAGAAATAAGCAGCTCGATAGAAAATAAATTCAATTGATCATTAATTTCAAGGAAGTAACAATTTCATGCATTCAAATTATGTTGCAAATAATGACACTATATTGTTTTTTAAACGGTCACTATCACTTGCCAAGTGCTAAATTGCCATCATGCTTTCGAAGAAAATCAGGTCTTCTCTCTTGCTCCTAATAAATTATAATGTGCCATTCCGAAGAAGAGAAAGGCTCCTCCTACGGTGATTACGCAACCAGAGCTTTGCTTTCAGCTCACGTGCAGCATGTGTAAGGTGGGGGAAGCCCCTCGCAGTCAGAACATCTCGTGCGCTCGCTGTTGCTTTGCATTGTTGTCACAGTAGATGCAGAAATGCATGCAGGGATTGTTAATCCATCTAGTCGATTGTAATACTGCTGCTGTTGAATGTTACATTTCTTTGAAAACAAGTCTTCTGCTGGCTCCTATGGTACATTACTCAAGAGATTGTTCACACAAAAATGTAAAAACCACTGTTATTTTCCACACTCTCAGGCCATCTGAGATATACATGACCAGAATATTTGTTTTACAAAAACCATAGTGCTTAAGGATGCATAAAATTTACAGTTGAAGGCAAAATTATCAGCCCCCCAGTGAAATTTTTATTCTATATCAAATATTTCCCAACAGAGAGAATATGTTTTCAACACATTTAAAAAAATGTATAGTTTTAATAATTCATTTCTAATAACTAAATTATTTTGTCTTTGCCATGATGGCAGTACATAATGTTTAATACTAGTACTAATAGTATTGATAATTAATAATTACTATTACTACTAATAATACTTAATACTAGTATACTAGTTTTCAGCTTAAAGTGCAATTTAAAGGTTAAACTAGATTAGTTAGGTTAAAGTACGTTAGGTTGATTAGGAATGCCATTGGACAACAGTGGTTTGTTCTGTAGCTAATTAAAAAAAAAAATCTTAAAGGTCCAATAGGTAATTGTCTTCAGAAACATTTATTTGTTGTGCCATTTATTTGTTGTGTCTCTTCGGCAATGTATTTATATGTATTTTTATATTCTGAGTAAGGCGTAAGACTAAAACAAAATTTATCCAATCAAAATGTTCAGACCGAACATTATGATAGGCAGCCAAACTGTCTGCCAACATATGTAGATTCAACCAGCCTTGATGTAGATTTGCGCACCCTGTTCACGCAGATAGATACGTCATAATTGTGTTCACGTGCAGTATGCCAACCTGGTGCAGGCAAACAACATCAACCTGACCTCTTTCTGAAAGCCCAACGTAAAGTGGCCTTGTATCCAAAAGACAGATGGTTTTTGAAAGGGCTTCTGCCAAAAAAGAAAAGATGGATCTAAACATTTCTAAAACCCAAATCAATATCGGCCAGAACGATTCTGTTTGTTTAAACTGTTCTATTCTGTGACGATTCTGTCCAGTCAGCACAGAAACAATGCTATTTTTTACTGTAGTGCTGATAACGAAACTCTTTGGAAAGTGATACAAATGCGTCAGTCGTTACCTTGGTAATGTATGTGTAATGTAAACAGTGATATGGACGATGATCTTTTTTTTCTGATATTTGCTTAAATGAATGAATAAATAAATAAATAAATAAATAAATAATGCTCTTCCACATAGCCATCTATGGAGAAACTGTAAGTAATTAATATAATTTGGGTACCCCACCAACTACACTCACATCCGACAAAGTGCTTGTCTCCATAAAGACGTCAAACACACTGTCATCGTGGAAATCCTTGCATGCAAGAAATATTAATCCACACTGACAAGTTTTATTAATCCACAAGTTTAGCTTGCTACACAACCGAAAACGTGCTTGACATAATTCCATTTTTCAAAAGGTTTTTAAGTTTGGAATTATCATATTATAAAATACTATAAATTTTTCTCACGGGTGAATGACTCATGATGTAGTGTACACACTCTGTGTGTATTCATGACTTCAGGAGGCGTGGCTTTAGACAGCAGTTTGCATTTAGGGAGGGATGTGCGTTTTTAAACGCTATAAGGCTAAAGTTAGCATTTTCCAGACCTCCTACTGTACCTTTAAGGGTCAAATAATATTGACCTTATAAATTTTAAAAACAATAATAATATTTTTCTTATTCCAGTCAAACTACAATAAATAAGAACAATATAACAGGAAATACTATGAAAAATTACTATGATATACTATGAAAAATACTTGTTTTCTGTTAAACATCACTTGGGAAATATTTGAGACCTGATCATTTGTTTTTCAACTGTAAGTCTGCCATGGCTATTAATTTAGTTTTGCCTGTATATGTTGTTTTGACTCTAAAAGTGCCACCATGGGTTTTATGAATCACAAATAACAAAAAAATTTCTTTCTACTAAGTCACTTCCATCTTGGATGACCTGAGGGTAAGTGAATTAACACCATATTTTCATTTTTATGTAAACTATCACTTTAAACCCATGCTGAAGGGGTTGCACAGTGTTGCAAAAGGTTATGTATGCCTGCAATGGTTTGCAGGGGGATTTCATCATTGCTTTGCCTGAGGCTGGGGATATTTCTCCACAGAAGGGTCCGACAGATTGCTCACTGCTCGACCCCGACACCTCTAGCAGCTCCAGATTGACCACGAACATCTGAGGGGAATAAACTAGAAGGATTTTTTGAACTTCAATGTCAATAAATAAAAGCTGAAGCACATCTGATGCATATGTTATATTAAAAGGATGCATGCATCCCTTGAATTATATATAACTAGACAGTATTACACTATAGAAAATGGGATGTTTATAAGCAATATATATATATATATATATATATATATATAACCTTCCACATTCCAGAGTAAATTAACACAAGCACCTTCACTGCCGACAGCGCTGACATACAACACATAATTCCTGCCATATTTCATGCATTACGCCTGAAGATGTTATGAGAGGCCACCTGCAGCACGTCAAAACATGTCAGGGATGGTAAATGATGATGTTACGAGCAAAACTTCATATAGAAAAACAGTTAGCTCTAATGGGATTGAAGTATTCATGGGTTTGTGGCAAAGTACTTTAACGTTGCACATTTATGCAGACCATAAAAGTATGATAATTTTGCCATTCAGCACATTATTTTAATAAAAACACACACCATGTTATATATATTCAGCCATTTTGAAATGTAAATAATAGTATATATAATATAATATTAGGAAAAGATTAATCGCAATTAATCGTATGCAAAATAAAAGTTTGTTTTGACATAATATAATACATAATATATGTGTGTGTATATTTATTATGTACATATAAATACACACATGCATGCATATATTTCAGAAAATGTTTATTTATTTTTATATATGTATATGATACAAATTATATATACATTTCAATATCTATGTAACAAAAATTTTTGTATAGTTTTGTATGTGTGTGTATCACATATACATAATAAATATATATAAATAAACAAACATCTATTGTGTCAAAACAAACTCTTATTTTGGATGCGATTAATCGTGATTAACTTTGACTATAGATGTCTTTTTAAGGCATGGCATGCAATTCATTTTCTTTGGTATACTTCTGCTTATTGATCTTAATTATTCATTTTGACAGCTTCATGTACTGACCCTACTGTATATCAGCCCTCCCATCTGTTGCCTAAAATTTCTTGGTAAACGTCAGCACTGTTTGACAGAATGTGCGTTTAGTTAAGCGTTTGTTGAGACAGATTTTACTGGAGGCTCTTTGGTAATGACAAATGATGGCATACATTAATACAGCCTGTATAAAAATGTATACAGTGCTGATATTCAATATTCATTATAGTTTTTTAAAGGTGAAGATATTTTTGTGTCCAAATATGCTGTTTCACTACTTATTTGCGACTACTATAAGTACATAATTCATCTTATTAAAAAAACGTAAGCACTAAACCTCCTGGTCACGTAAACCTTTAACTACTGGTTTCCAACATTCTTCAGAATCTCTTCTTCTATGTTTAAGAAGAAAGTTAAAAACAGTTTACAAACAAGTGAAGGGTGTATACTATAAAAGCAGTCCACACATCCGTCAATGTTTCAGCTCAGGTTAAATAGTAAAATAATTTTAATGATAAGACTTATTTTAAATTGTGGTAAGTGTATATTGTAATTACAAAGGCTGTTCAAAAATATTTTGTTTGTAATTCTGCCTTTAAACTGCCCACTTTTAAAAGTTTAAGGTCGACAAATCAATAAACATACAATTAATGTTAAAATCTATATTGAAGATATGTTAAGCGTGTTGTACTTTAATGCTCTCATCTAAATCACTGCTTTTCAGCAACCAGAAACATTAGAGCTTTTTCAGTTGTCAAAAATTTTGAATGTCCAAACTGACGGAAATCCCATATTTCCCTATTCTCTCTTGAAAAAAATTAAACTTGGTGAAATCCAGGATTTTAATTGTGCAATGGATGATCTTATGTGTTTTGAAAAGACTTGGTGTAAATAATAGTATATATTGTTGAAGGTGTGTTGAAAAAAAAAATTCTCTCTCTCTCGCTCCCCTCCCTCTCCCTCTCCCCTCTCTCTCTTTCTCCTTCTCTCTCTCTCTCTCTCTCTCTCTCTCTCTCTATATATATATATATATATATATATATATATATATATATATATATATGCATGCATATACACACACAGTGTTCTGCTGGGCTTACCGCAAGATCAGAGCAGAAACGGTATTAAAGCTTTTCTGGATTTTGGATAGTCTTCAAATTTTGACAGATACCACCTGTAAAATGAAATGGCACATTAAACAGACATCTCTGAATTTATTATACAACAAAAATATTTATCTGTCCAGATCATATTTCACCCCAGATCAAGAAAGGGTGAAAAAGAAAATAACTTATTAATCAGTTTCTAGTTTTGAGAAAAGCTGTCACAAAATCAGTCATTTTAGGCTGTAAATGCATATAAAAAGTCCTGTATGGACTAGTTATTTAAATAATATGTTGATAATGTGGCGATGCGGTGGTGCAGTGGGCCTCACAGCAAGAAGGTCGCTGGTTCGAGCCTCGGCTGGGTCAGTTGGCATTTCTGTGTGGAGTTTGCATGTTCTCCCCGTGTTTGTGTGGGTTTCCTCCGGGTGCACTATAGGTGAATTGGGTAAGCTAAATTGTCTGTAGTGTGTGTGTGGATGTTTCCCAGTGATGGGTTGCGGCTGGAAGGGCATCCGCTGCATAAAACATATGCTGGATAAGTTGGCGGTTCATTCCGCTGTGGCGACCCCAGATTAATAAAGGGACTAAGCCGAAAAGAAAATGAATGAATGAATGTTGATAATGTCATGATGGTAGATGTTGAAATACGTTAACGCTTAGTATATCATATTACATACTGTAAAGAAGATATTCTAACATATAATTTTCATTATTTTTCAGCAGAATATTATAGTGAGTAAAATAATCAGCAAACATCCAAATTTAGGCTTCATAGAAATATTTGTGTTGGTATAGTCAAACTAAATTAAAAAACAGTTTTGTTAAAAATACTAGAACTTTAGCAAAAATTAAACTGAAAACAGAAAAAAAAGTAAAAAGGGTAAACTGTTAGTAAATACTACAAAAAAAGTAAACTAAACTTATCCCATTTATTAATATTCTAATTAATATTCCATATGATTCTGGATTTAAATATGTCTTAGACATTGATAAACTTATGAATTGAAATCGATATTTTGTCATATGATTTTAAGTAACTCTAGTCAAACTGAGAAAGAATCTTTTGTTCCATATACTCTAATGACATACTTGTGGTGGGCCATTCCTCTGCTGGACAGCACAATGAGAGTGAAGAGAGCAAAAGCTGCACTATGGATCGATTGACCGGCCAAAGCAAATCCAGCCCATTCCACAATCTCTCCAAAGAAGTTTGCTCCAGACACATACTCAAACATGCCTCCTACAAGCAAAATAGAGACAACTTAATCCAAAACATTACACAAAAAGTCTGCAAAGATAAACAAATCCATCACATGTGTCTTATTAAATGTGAAACCATCTGACTAACATGCTGTCTGGTTCAATGCGTCAGAAATAAAGCATGTCTGATTCATCATGTCAGTCATCACTCATGCATCAAATAAAGCTTTTTAGATTTCAGATATGGCGAACTACAATAATTTGAAATCCTTTTGTTTTGGCTAAACTATTGATATGTTTCCATCCACATGCTTTTTTTGCACATTTTGGGATATTGCTGGACAGTTATGCCAAATGTTTATAAAACATTAGCACATAACTGAGGTGGATCATTTTTATATACAATAATGAGAGCAATGCAGATGTATTGAATAAATGAACCAATGTGCAACTCAAACCTCTCATGACTTTGTCTTAATTTGTTTTGTGATTGGATTAGTATTTTTTGGAATTAGTATTTCTATTGAAGTCAATGGTTAAAATCAATGTTTGAGAACAACATGTTTCCAAATGTCAGTTGCTACAGTATATTTATGTTCAGTAAATAAATAACATCTGTAAAAAAATTGTTTCAATATTAGATTTTAATTTAATTAAAATTAAATCATGGTCATCCATCGTATCATCCATTTAATCATCATAATCATAGGTAAAACCCCATTAGCATGTTGGTATGTTTTCAATGATAGCTACAGTATGTTTACACACTGTTAAAATTGCTGGATTCCACACAATCGATTTGTGTTGGGACAGCATGAAGGAATTAAGTTAACTTATTAGTTTTTACTAATTTAAGTGGATTGTCCCCCAAAAACCTTAAGAATTGTGTTGTTTCAGCTTATTTTACATAAAGTAATTTAAATAAACAGCAAAGTTTTTTTTGAGTGGATGTAACAAGTAGAGGGTGAATAAAGGATGGCAGAATTTCTCTTGTTCCTTGAACTATTTCTTTAAAAAAAGCATTTTTTGGTTTGCTTGTTTTGATTTTTTTGATTATACCCTGTGAGGACGGCTTTGAAAGCATTAGCATCTTGCATGGACACTGGCTGTTTGGAAAAAGAGACAGTAGTGGATGTCACACACTATTAGGATCTCTGGATGAGGGTGTTTGCGACAGGTTGCTGAGGCAATGAGTCATGAACTGAAAGGGCATCTATTTTTATTTTCTTTCAGAGTCATGCTAAGCGAAACCGATTTTAGGGTTTACATTAACGTTCAAATGGGTACTGATGATAAAAAAAACGACCACCATTTTGAAATGACACCACAGAGCTGCTTGTGGTATATTTAAAATGGCCTAAAAACAATGCATGTTTATACTTGTTGCATATTTAAGGCCAGGGAAATTTCTGCAGGCGATTATCTGACAATGAGCAAAATAAAGAACACAAATGCAGTAGCACATTTCTATTGTGACTAACTTGCAAAACTTAGGAAGAGCAGAGTTGTCGAGGTGGCAAAATAGCAGAGTGGTGTATAATACTGTGGAGGTAATCTACTGACAACATTGGTTAAAGGAACACTCAATTTTTTTCTTTCAAAATAGTCTCATTTTACAACTTCCATATAGTTAAACAGTTAAGTTTTACCATTTTTTAATCCATACAACCGATCTCTAGGTATGTCAGGAGCACATTTAGCTTAGCTTAGCATAGATCAATCAGATTAGACCATTAGCATCTCGCACAAAAATGACCAAAGAGTTTCACAAATTTTCCTATTTAAAGTTTGACTCTTCTGTAGTCACATGATATTGTAAGAAAAATTAAACGCTGCTATATATATATATATATATACATATATATATAATCAAGGAGCTTTGCTGCCTTAGCATGGCTGCAGAGACACAAAGATATTATGAAGCACTTAATATTAATTCGGCTAACCTCATATAAAACTGTCAAAAAATAAAATTCAGGATCTGCACCAAAGCAAATATATTCTGAATCTTCTCTCACAAATGTCTCACTTCCTGTGGCACATTTCCTGTGCAAGAAGTTTGGTCATGTTGGTTATATTGATGGAATTTAGCCAATTTTCATGCATGGTATGGCAGCAAAAAGTTCCTTGATCGGCTCAACTGTTTATCTCTATGGTAGTCGTAAAATGAGCCTATTTTCCAAAAAAGTGGAGAGTACCTTTAAGACAAGCTTTGTTTGGCCATTAAATTAGAGCTGGGCGACATGGGCAAATATTATAATGATACATTTTTAATGTATCAGGTCAAACTCCTTTTTTTATTCAGACAGGTGATTCATTTTTAACTAATTCAAATGAAATTGCCAATTATTTTAATGATTTTTTTTATAAATAAAATGAATAAGCTTAGAGAAGAAATGTTAACTGATAATATCATGTCAAGCGAAAAGCAAATTGAAAAAATAGTACGTGATAACCCAGCTCTATGTTTTGAATTGAAGGAAGTAAATGTACAAGTGGAAAAAAAATTATCACTGATAAATATAGATAAACCATCGGGAAAGGATAATTTAGATGGTCGCCTTGTAAAATTAGTAGCCAGTTGTTTGGTGGAACCAGTCTGCCATATTTTCAATGTGAGTATTAAAGAAGGGATTTTCCCTTTAGCTTATAAAGAAGCAAAGGTTATTCCTTTACAGAAAAATGCAGCACTGAGTTTTAGTGGGGCTAATAGTCGACCAATAAGTTTATTGCCAGCTCTTAGTAAAGTGTTTTAAACGATAGTGTGTGAACAAATTCAGTTATTTTTTAAAGAAAACAATTTATTCTCTGATTTTCAGCATGCATATCGAGTAGGACATTCAACAGGAACAGCATTAACACAAATAATTGATGATTGTTTAGTACAGCTCAACTTAATAATGATAATTCTTGTCATACCTCTAGGTATTTTATAACCTGTTTCTCCAGGTTTTCGGAGGTTCCTGAGAATATGGTCAGAGTGAATATTAATAATCCATCCCAGTAACCACATACAAGACCCTGAAAGACAAAAAAACATGAAAAATAATAAATGCCCAAATATCCTGAAATAACACTGTCTACACCACAGTAGATTTGTTTTTTTTTAAATAAGAAATAGTTATATTTATTTTGGCACTGATGCACTAATGGAAATGATTCAAATTGACCAAACATTTCCATACCACAAAAACACACAGCAGCACATCTATTTTCAACATTGACAATAAAAAATTTCTGCATTTATAGCAGCAAATCATCACACTGAAATTATTTCTGAAGGATATCTATCTATCTAGTTTAGAAAAACTGAAATACTAATTTGAGTGCTGATCTAAATGCAAATCGAGATAAATCTGAATGCTAACATGATTGTGTCCTGATACAATTGAACTATACTCTACCAATCCTTGCTCCAAGGGCCTGTGGAGAATACTGATGAATAGCGTGAATGGCAGCTAATAATCAGCCAACCATGACAGGTCAGCTAGAGTTCAGAGATAACCAGCATCTATACCCTGCAAAGTTACAGTAACCAAGTCAGATGATGTAAGGTTTAAGGAAATGATCTTGCGAGTAACAAGGATCCTAATAAATGACTATTTTTGCCTCCTCATTAAAAAAACACTGCAAAACATTCATATTGATAATCCATATAAATGGTTTTATAAATTCTGAAGAGAAATTATTGCTTTTAAATAAATTTAATTCAAGCTTTTATTCACAACACTGATCAGTGTTGTTTTGCACACGATTGAGCTACAGGTTATGTAATATTAATGTATATATGAGGAAAAAAATATCCAGGTTGGTTTTCCAGATAATAATGTATCTTGCTAAAGAGCGATCTGTACATGCAAGGTAATGTAAGCTCGATTCAAATACACGTGTGTTTCTTAAAAATGCACATAAACATGGTTGTACGACAATTCGTGGAAACTCGTTCTGCGTACAACTCAGCTGTCGCTGTCCATTTCCAAATTGATGAAATATGACCTTATATGGAGTCGTATTTTGAATGTTTAACTCAATCATTATCTCATGTGCAATCAAGACAAGTCTATCAAGCACCTACTTACAAACTGAGACACAAAAAAGGTTCAAGAACAGAAGGTTATACATAAGAAATGCAAGTCATTGACATTTGTTTTTGAGTTTATTCCTACACTCAAAAAATGATTTTTGCTGCTTGTTCAAACTTATTATTTAAAATGAGCTGACTCAACACAATTCTTGAGTTTTTTTGGGGGACAACTTAATTATTTTATGTTCAGCCCACTTAAATTGTATAAAAACAATGAAGTTAACTTAATCAAATTGTGTTGGGACAACATAAAGGTAGACGGGGGGAGAAAAAAAGACGGCACATGAAAAGTAAATAAATATAAATGAATATTAAACAATGCACAAATTCTAGGAGTTTAAGCATCACTCATTGTTAAGCTACTAGGAACCTAAGATTTAAAATTTAGAATATTTAGTGTTCCGATTATCTCCGTATGCTGAAAATTCGGATCCGATTTGAGCTGCGAATCCTTTTAGCCGCCTTTACACTGTACACGACATTTGGACACGACTATCGGAATACGCCCCCATGTGGCAGTCGCACAGAATTTTCAGTTTTGTCGTGCACCATAGGAGAGAAGCTGATTCTAGAAAATAAAGGAGTGCAAAAGCAAGAGCTTTTATTCTCCGTGAGTTCACCATGGTTGAATGAATGAATACTAGAAATTCATAGACCGCTAAAAAGTTGAGGGAATGTGGAGACAGCATTAAAAAAAATTCTATTTTTATTATTCATTAATGAATAGAAATATGTTTTTTTAATATAGACTTTTTTTCTGATTCAAAAAGTAACAAAAAATACCAAAAAACTACTAATTCTCATCTTACGCACACGAACCTGGAATACATCACATCCAGTTGGCCGGTTGCATGCGGTCTAGTCGCAGTCCCTCCAACATTTTTAGAGGTCTATGAATTTCTAGTATTCATTCATTCATTCATTCATTCATTCATTTATTCATTCATTCAACCATGGTGAGAATTCTGTCACAAGGGGGCGTATTCCGAGAGTCGCGTCCTACTGTGTATCTGTCTGCGGACTGCAAGACAAGCGCGTAACATGAAGGGGGCGTAACTTGTAGTAGAGGCATAACTTGTCGTGTGCAGCGGAAAGACGGCACCTTTTTCAACTCCGCCTCGTTGATCGCCTTGGTTCAAGCCACACCTACTAGACCTACAGTCGTGGCCAAAAGTTTTGAGAATGACACAAATATTAGTTTTCACAAAGTTTGCTGCTAAACTGCTTTTAGATCTTTGTTTCAGTTGTTTCTGTGATGTACTGAAATATAATTACAAGCACTTCATACGTTTCAAAGGCTTTTATCAACAATTACATGACATTTATGCAAAGAGTCAGTATTTGCAGTGTTGGCCCTTCTTTTTCAGGACCTCTGCAATTTGACTGGGCATGCTCTCAATCAACTTCTGGGCCAAATCCTGACTGATAGCAACCCGCCTCTTGAGGATTGACCACAAGTTCTCAATGGGATTAAGATCTGGGGAGTTTCCAGGCCATGGACCCAAAATTTCAACGTTTTGGTCCCCGAGCCACTTAGATATCACTTTTGCCTTATGGCACGGTGCTCTATCGTGCTGGAAAATGCATTGTTCTTCACCAAACTGTTGTTGGATTGTTGGAAGAAGTTGCTGTTGGAGGGTGTTTTGGTACCATTCTTTATTCATGGCTGTGTTTTGGGACAAAATTGTGAGTGAGCCCACTCCTCTGGATGAGAAGCAACCCCACACATGAGTGGTCTCAGGATGCTTTACTGTTGGCATGACACAGGACTGATGGTAGCGCTCACCTTTTCTTCTCCGGACAAGCCTTTTTCCAGATGCCCCAAACAATCGGAAAGGGGCTTCATCGGAGAATATGACTTTGCCCCTGTCCTCAGCAGTCCATTCGCCATACTTTTTGCAGAAGATCAATCTGTCCCTGATGGTTTTTTTGGAGAGAAGTGGCTTCTTTGCTGCCCTTCTTGACACCCGGCCATCTTCCAAAAGTCTTTGCCTCACTGTGCGTGCAGATGCGCTCACACCTGCCTGCTGCCATTCCTGAGCAAGCTCTGCACTGGTGGCACTCCGATCCCGCAGCTGAATCCTCTTTAGGAGACGATCCTGGCGCTTGCTGGACTTTCTTGGACGCTCTGAAGCCTTCTTAACAAGAATTGGACCTCTTTCCTTGAAGTTCTTGATGATCCTATAAACTGTTGATTTAGGTGAAATCTTAGTAGCCACAATATCCTTGCCTGTGAAGCCATTTTTATGCAACTTAATGATGGCTGCACGCGTTTCTTTGCAAGTCACCATGGTTAACAATGGAAGAACAATGATTTCAAGCATCACCCTCCTTTTATCATGTCAAGTCTGCCATTCTAACCCAATCAGCCTGACATAATGATCTCCAGCCTTGTGCTCGTCAACATTCTCACCTGAGTTAACAAGACGATTACTGAAATGATCTTAGCAGGTCCTTTAATGACAGCAATGAAATGCAGTGGAAAGTTTTTTTCAGGATTACGTTAATTTTCATGACAAAGAAGAACTATGCAATTCATCTGATCACTCTTCATAACATTCTGGAGTATATGCAAATTGCTATTATAAAAACTTAAGCAGAAACTTTTTTTTATGTAATTCTCAAAACTTTTGGCCACGACTGTACACTAACCCTAAAACCAGCCTACTTGCAAGTGTAAATCCCTCCCACTTGGAGTTCTCCGGGTTGACCACTGATTGTTATTCGAGCACTTTTTGCTTTACAGTTTTAATACATTTGTTTTGCATGCTGCTAGGAGGACCATCTGTCATTTACACAATGCAAAGTGTGAAGCCTGTATTGCACCGGACAAGATATCACATTGCTGCATGTCTTTAAAATGCTATTTGTTTTCTATGAGTGTATCTTTTGAGTACCCCTGCTTTAGACTGTGAATAAAAACTTACTTGCACTTACCTATGATAAAGCATGGGTGTGTAACCCAATCAGGTGGGTAATCTGCATAGTGACTCAGGTATCTACCTTGGAGGTACCCATTATAGATGCAGAAGACAATGGCCAGGACAAACGAGATGAATGGTGTTGATTTTCCTCCTCTAATTAAAAACGGGTAGATGAGAGACCTGGAAGAAACAGATGCTTCAGTTTGTGTTTAATATATAAAACAGCCACATGCAAGACAATAAAAAAACTAAAACAAATATACATGTAACAAGTAAAAACATTTGTATATAATGACAAAAATATGTTGTAACAAATATACACCTACCTTTGCATATAATGACAAATGAACATGAGCAGGAGAAGTTGGTTTGGCAGGTGCATTATTTTTGAACTTGAACTCCATAAAACTAAACTCAAAGGCAACAGAAAAGAAGGGAGCTCTTGAACAAACCAAGCGAGTTTGACATCTACAGGGAATCCATATCTGCTGGACGCATACCTGCCATAGGGCAAATGCTCAAAGAGTAAAGTAACAAAAGTTATGAGAGCCATGACCATCATCAAATACGATAAGCAATCCAAAACGTACAATTCTTCCTCCTTGGAAGAAAATAACGTCCTAAGAAGAGCGTCCATGCTTGGTAATCAAAACCGATCAAGAAAAATACGGTAGCTTACAGGTACAGTTTACAGTAGATGTATTTCGCGCACGAAACAATCTGACACCATGGAGAAATCCGTGTCCCCGCCCATCACTACCACCACAACCTGGTTTCCGCCAATCAGCAGACGTAATGGGCGGGGCATATACAAGCAAAAAACATCTTTTTTTTAAATATATATATATATATAAAGAAGTATTTTACCCTTTTACGATCTAGATTTTATATTTATCGAAATATAAAAAATATATAGCAAACGATAGTATTGATTTTGACAATGTAATAAAGAACAACATATTCTAAAGAAAATCATATTTTATACATTTACACCAATTTGTATTCGCATTCAATTATATTTATAGCAACATTTAAATGCTAACATTAGTTAACTCGATTATTTAACAAAGTATATTAATATTTCAAACGCATTTATTCATCTTTTAAGTTGAACATTTACAAACATGTTATTACATTTAAAATGATTTTGAATAAATTTTGTTTTGTTTATAAAGTTGAATGAACGCTGTAAAATGTATTGCTGAACGTTCATTCATGTTAATCAATGCAATGATGAAAAGTGATGTTAATTAACTGTAAAATCTTTTGTTTTTTTAAGCACCAATATACTTATTACCCCCGAAGATTAAAAACATTTTATATTCTAATAGTTCAAAATAAAAACATTACGAGTTATAGAGAAAATGCGTCTCGTGCATAGAAGTCAGGCAATACTGCAGACACCAAGAAAGGGGTCTTTCAGTCGAATGTGCGCTTGTTTAGATCGCGTCACGAACACGTGAGTACAGCAGGAGCTGAGAAGTGCAGCTATCCACACATTACATGCTCAAACAGCGCAGATTTATATCCAGAGTTATATGCGTCGCTAACATGGGCAGGAGAAATAAAAACAGACCTCAGCAGAACAGAGATGGAAGAACAGAGGGGAAAAGGAGCAGAGATGATGCTGTAAGTTTGCTAGCTGCTTTAGCTGCTTACTTTTCTGCGCAGTGCCAACTCTGCACTTTAATTTCTGACTCTAACATGAAAACTACACTGTACAAAATATGTTAACTGTTTGTTCTTGTTCTTCGTTAACTACTTATTTAAAATGAGCTGAAACAACACAATTCTTGAGGTGTTTTTTTGTGACAACTTAATTGTTTTATGTTCAATCCACCTAAATTTGTCAAAACAAATGAGTTCACTTAATTCCTTCATGTTGTCTCAACACAAATCGATTGTGTGGAACCATGCTTTTTTTTTTTTTTTTTTTTTACAGTGTATGGAGAATACACGCAGCGTATAATCACTTAAGAATGGCTGTCATAAAAAAAAGAAAGAAAAAAAAAACAGTGTGAGCTCTTGTTAAATTATACATCAAAAACCTGTAGTAAATGTGTGCTCACATGGGCTCTTTTGGTAGGCTTGGGGAGCTGGATATGCTGATATCGTCAAGGAAAACAAACTCTTTGAGCATTACTATAAAGAGCTGAAGATTGTTCCAGATAGAGAGTTTGAGGAGTTCATGGAGGCCATGAGGGAGCCACTGCCAGCTACAATACGGATCACAGGATACAAGAGGTAACATGATATTGTCTGCAGCTCCAAAGTGTCATATTAAAGGAATTATTCACTCAAAATTGTCTTCTATCCGGATAATTCATAAAACATTTGTGAAGAGTATTCTTATGACATACTGCTTCTGGCAAGACTTTTCAGAGTTCCCACTGAATTTCTGAAATGTCAGGGACTTTTAGATTGAGGTAAAGTTGGTTCTATATTCGCACATTCAGACTTGAAAACCCGAATAATATAATTTCAGAAAAGCTTTACGATTTCTAAATGAGGAAAACATATTAGCAGCCAATGACTTTCAAAATACAACATTGTTCACAGTCAATTAAAAAGTCATACTTTCATGCGATTTTATGACAAATATCCAAAATAGCGTGGTAAACATTATAGAGAGCATTAAAATGAACGAATGTGCGAATATAAAACCAAAGTTAACTCAATGAATTTTTGAAGGTCTGTTCCAGACATTGAAGGTCAGGGATTTTGTATGTATTTTTTTGATCAAGTCAAGAATATCAGGTATTTTTGTTTGTCACTTTATATTTTAGTTTCCATTTATCAAAATGTAATTCTTTTCTATTATGTATATTTTATATAGCTCTGTTTATATAGCTGTTTTTCAGCTCCGTTTTATTCCTTTTACGCTTTTCAACTGGCAATCCCTTAGTTCAAATGCAGTGACCAGCTAAGGTTAACATGCCAGGATAATATAAATTTTAAGAGATTTGGCTTTAAAATGACCACTTCAAGGACTGGGAGTTATAGAATAGATGAAAAGAAAAATCAGAAAAGCTAAATGTAAAGTACTACTACTGAGCTGTCAGAGGGAGGTCTTCGCAGACAGTCTTCCATGCAAACAGTAAGTTCATCAGATTTCTTTTTCTTCACAATCTGAGGTAATTTATCAATTGTTGTTCTAATAGTGGCTGTTAAAGTCAAACAAAATTATATTTATGTTAAAACAATTTTAATATTATGCAAAGTGGGCTGGCTTTTTCCTGGTCATTTAATGTCATAGAAATTCAGATTTTTAGTAAGTGGAAGTCAGGGAAAGGTTAGAGTGAGAACCCTGGATTTTGAAGTGTGCATCAAATACTTACTATCCAATGAGGCCGTGGGGAGGATTTATGAATAGTTACTGACTCCCCAGCAACATTTTCAGTACCATTGATTCCATAAGCTGTCATGGAAGCGTTATAAGCCATGCACCAACCTAACCAGTTTTAAACATTAAAAATTTAGATTTGAAGCAAAGATGTATATGAAAAATTGAAAAAGTAATGTTATGAAATGGCATTCTTAACAGCATTAGACATGTTATGGTATCCAGTAACACACTACATTGCTGTAATATGTGCAATTTTGTTATTATTGGTCTTTTAAAATACCCTGAATGTTTTACCACTATTTGACAAACAGATTTGTTAACAGATTTACAACAGTGAGATTCAGAAGTAGAGCTCTTTGTAATTTACTATAGTGCCTTAACGGTACAGTTCACCCTAAAATGAAAATGGACTCACTATTTACTCACCCTCAAGTGGTTTCAAACCTTTAAGGATTCTTTCTTCTGTTCTTTTTTTTTTTTTCAAAATAAGCTAAAAACCTGTAACCATTGACTTCCATAGAAGGAAAAACATATGCTATAGAAGTCAATGGTAACAGGTTTTCAGCATTCTTTGAAATATCTTCTTTTGTGTTCAACAGAAGAAAGAAGCTCATAATGTTTGGAAACAAGTAAAGGGAGAGTAAATGATGACCGAATATTCTATTTTGGGTGAACTATTTCTTTAAACTGTGATAAAGGATTCAGAAATTATCATGTCACAGAAAATCTGATTCCATCACATGCCTGAACAGCAATTATAATTGATAGAACTACGCTCACAAGAAGCATTGGGAATTTCACACTTCGATTAAAAATGGAGAAATATTAAGCAGTCGACCAAATCAATACATTTCAAGCTTATTGTAAAAGCACTGTATTTGTTGATGAAATTCATTGATTTTTAAGAGAATGATAGTTTTTATAATTATGACCTTTCATTCTCTTATCCTCTGTAATCAGTCATGCAAAAGAAATCCTACATACCCTAAAAGAGAAGTACTTCAAAGAGGTTCAAGATCTTGAGGTGGATGGGCAGACAATTGAGGCTCCTCAGCCCTTAAGTTGGTAAGGCTAGTTAAAAAATTGTTATGTGTGAATTTTTTAATATCCATGTAAATCTGTGTTACAAAGTACTTCAGATTTGATTTGTTATAGGTATCCTGATGAACTGGCATGGCATACAAATCTGAGCAGAAAGATCCTCCGCAAATCTCCCCTTCTGGAGAAATTCCACCAGTTTTTGGTCAGCGAAACTGAATCGGTAAATAAAAATGTTTGTTGTTTTGACCTGTCAACTCCATATCCCACTTAACACTAGTTTTATTCTCTTTTCTCTTTGATGTACTTTAGTAATTATCAAAAATTCTAATTCAAAAGCTTTACCACTGAAATTTGTGAAAACAGTTTAGAAATTTGACGTTGTGATATAAAAACAATATTATTCGTTTTAAGGGCTGTTCCCTTTAGTTTGTGGTCCAGTGTTTAAAAAAAAAAGTTACTTATTATGATTATTATTATTTTAAATCTTGCAATGTCAGAAAAGTTTTTGATGTCAGCCTAAAATTTGGACCTCAACTGTGTTATATATTTGACTTATTATATTTGATTTTTTTTTTTCTGGCAATTTTAAGAATCTGATATGCTCATGGTGAAGTTCTTTGTTTAGGAGTATAAAAATGTACAAATATCTGAGCAGTGTATTTTCCTCTTAACATAACGAATAACACAAATAACAATGGTGGTGATAAACTGCATTGAAAAGCATCTGATAATAGAGATGTTGATGTTTGTACATGCTCTGCAATTTCAGTACTTAAGGTAAACGGTCTACAAATGTTATTAATATGCCACTATATGCTTTTTGCTTTAAAACAAAGTTTACAGTGTCAACATGGTGTTTTTACTATGGCGCCTGATGTTGATAGACTGAACAGACGAAATAAAACCAAAATTTACTATTTAAAGAAGGTGGAGCCCCAGAGCCACACCCACTTATTACATAATTAGCACTCACCAATAGTAGATCATTTTGACCAATTGTTTCTCCTGAAATAAACCTTTTCTCGAAATCAAAACAAATTTTATTTTTGTTTTGCAAAGTTAGCAACAAGTAGCACTATTTTGCTCCACTTTTTGTGTGTTTTATTTTATTTAATATCTCATACAAAAGAGAGTGGCAAAATTACTAGTTAGGTAAATTGATAGTTACACTATCCAACAAGAATTGCAGAACTGCTTGCATCATCTTTTAAAAGTAGTGACTCGTATACGATGTCTGTATTTACACTGCACATGCAAAGACCTGGAAAAAAGAGCGGGCGCTGACTGACAACTGTGGTGCTCTTTTCTCCATTCCTCTATTTAATCTGTTCACAGGGTTTAATTGTTTTTATTTACTTTTTTGACAAGTTGTTTTGCAATAGTTTAGGACAGTAAAGTTCTCATTTGGCCATCTTATTTTAATCAAGATTTTTTTAAACCAATGTCATGTCAATGGCGTGGTTTATGAACGTGATCTATACCGTTTTAGCTATATTAGTTTATACTGTTTACGCGACGGACGTTTCGCTCACTCTCTCTCTGTTTAACATGTTTAAATGCATTAACTTGTGCTACATGACAATATAAAAGCTTTTTTGTCCTTGTATATAAGATTTAAGGTGTAGCACTTGGTTCCGAAATGAAAGCGTCAGAGTTTGCGTCATTTGTTATCATTTTTAATGATGTACGATTCGCATTGACAGGTGAAAATCCAATCTACCTGCTTACACTGCAGACATGAGGGCGTGTATCTGATTTATATCGGATACATTTCTACATATGAACAAGGCCTGAATCTGATCTGAGCAAATCGGAATCTGATCTGTGCCATATGGGAGAAAAAAAATCGGAGTTGGGTCACTTGAATCATGCAGTGTAAATGCAGCCTTTGAGTTACTGTTAGATTACTTGGATTACTGTTTCATACAGTATGCTGTATCAAATATAAAATGTTTAGTGCAGTACATTTAATTTACTGTGAACTTAAATTAATGATTATTTTTTTACATTTTCACGTCAGCGTTTACAAGCATTATGTTTTGTGTATTTTCTGATCTTTGCTCAATAAGATTTTAATTGACCACAATGATTGTGTGGTTATTTCCTCCATCAGGGAAATATTAGCAGACAGGAAGCAGTCAGTATGATTCCTCCTCTTCTACTGAAAATTGAGCCTCAACATAAGGTACATCTTAAACAACATCATTAGTTTGCTTGAATACCAGTTGAATGATTCCTATTTAGTATATCATTTGTCTCATCCGTCATCTTCATGATTTTAAATATTTATATCTAGATTCTGGACATGTGTGCGGCTCCAGGATCAAAGACGGCTCAACTAATAGAGATGCTTCACTCTGACATGGATGTGCCTTTCCCCGGTAAACCTTGGGTACTTTTATGATGACGTGAATCCAGATGTCTGATTTTAAAGTCTTATAGTTATCCTCCATTTTCTTCTGTGTCTCCAGAGGGTTTTGTTATTGCCAACGATGTGGATAACAAACGCTGTTACCTGCTGGTCCATCAGGCCAAAAGATTGAACAGTCCCTGTATTATGGTGGTCAACCATGACGCCTCTAGCATTCCACGTCTGCACTTTGATAACGATGGAAAGAAGGACATCCTGTTTTATGATCGGATCCTATGTGATGTTCCCTGCAGGTGAGCAAACTTTTATTATTTATTTATTTACTTCTGATTCATATGCCAATGGGGAGATGACTAGGAATATAAAACAATTGTGTTTATGACAGTACATAAAAATAATGTAATAAAAAAAAAAAATACTAGTTTGCTACATTAAAGGTGCTGTATGTAAGTTTTTGACTTTTCTAAAGCATAAAAATGCCATAATATGTTTGCAGATATTTAAGAAACATGCCAAGTGAACGTTCTTGTTTATCTGAAAAACAATGCTGAAGTCAGTTATTCTGCTTTGAAAATGTCTGTTATGTGCCGTAACGCTGTCTTTGTTTGGGTAATTTTAACCTGCCTAATGCCAGTTTAGCCAATTATATTTCAGCACCCTGGGTTGCCTTGGTGGAAAACGGCGTATTTCATTCATTCATTCATTCAGAAAGGCTCTCAAAGCATGTGTCCGTGACCGAAATGCGACCTCCGGTGTACAGTAGCAGACTCCAAAACGAGACGCAATATCAGTTCCACATGAGGTTATTAATTAGCAAATGATATAAATATTATATAATAATTATTACGAACGTAAACGTTAGGTTAGCAGGTTACATTGTAACCGCATGTCCTAACAATACGCTATGTGACGAGATACGCAGTGATAAGCAATTTGGCTGTTTGCACCAGACAAAACATGACAGAAATTTAAATACAGCCATTCAGAAGCACAGAATATGCATTCATTCACGAAATGGTAAGGTTTATAATCTATTTAATACATTTTAAACCTCTTTAACATTATTAAATGTGCATACTGAATCACTGATTTAGTTCTAAAGTTCAATTTCAAACGGTTTATTTTATTTTCAAGATCTGAGGTGATCTGCTTTCAGTATATGGCAATAAATGTCATGTAAAATGGCATTCAAACTTACATTGTTAGCATTTAACACTGAATAAAGCACATGAGGTTTACCTGAGGTGATCATTGTCATAGTTTTCTGTTGTTCACTTGAGATAAATAGAAGCCGTTTCTAATATATCAATTCGAGGTGTTGGTTAGGATAAAAACTCCTTTTAATATTGAAAATATTCCTTCTATCAGGTGCCGTTGCTTTTATTTAGAACACAGTTTAAATCACTGGCTCCTGTCCGCAATCTGGCAACCTGCGCTTGGCTTTGTTTTGATACAAGAGTGCAATACCTACTTCAACCACTGAGTGTCAAACTTACATACTGCACCTTTAAGCAGCATAATGAGTTGTTTTTTGCAGTTAAAAATTAACGGAAGTGAATTAGACCAGAAGTCTCAAGGTCATTAGGTTGTAATGACTGCACCGGCTCTTAAGTAAAAAAAAAAAAAAGCTCAATATTTAAAACAGATTTAAAAAAAAAAAAAAAAAAAGGAAGAAAGAAAATGTAAGTAACTATATAATTGTAGTACACAATTGTATAAATAGTTATTGAAGGGATGGTTCATCCAAAAATTAAAACTGTCATCATTGATTTATACAAGCTTATTTTTTAAATGCTAAACCTGAAATAAATATAAAAAGATACATTTAAATGAAGATATTTAAAAAGAAAATGCATCAATATGTCAAAATTACATTACAAATTACAAAAAACATTAATAAATACTACAATATACAATACTAAAATAAAAAATCATATAAGCCATAGGTTCCAGAAAAAAAATTCTTGGTTCCGTGTTTTAAAGGTGTAAATAAAATTAGAAACAAATTTGTGTACGTGAGATTGTTTGGCTTTTGGGAAGCCTATACAACATTTGTTGTTGATCTAAAACTTCCCGCAAGCTTCAACCCGATAGGCTGATTTCAGTGTGATTACTGGTTGCTTAAAATATCATTCTCTTCCTCTCCGAATGAATATAGGCCAAAATAAAAAAATAATTATTTAAAAAAAACTTCTGAAAATGTAGATTTATATTCTTGTTTTGCTTGGTTAGACCATTTTTGCATCTTTTTGTGTATTGTCAATATGAAAGCAGGAAACTGCTCTTTTGTACACAGATATGAAGTTGTTATTATTACCACAGAAAATATATTAATCACAATTACAGAGGTGCAGAGACACACAAGAGCTCTGTGTTTTTACTCGAGAAGTGAATCAATTCTTCAATCACGTAACATCATATAGTAAAATCTATAGTTGGTGGAGTCTATACTTGGCCTGCAGCAGATTCAGGTGCCAAACACAACACTGTCTGCTCCGTACCAGCAGGCCAAACATCACACACACACACACACACACACACACACACACATACACTGTGGTCAGCCTGGTTTTGCTGTCTAAACATTTCTCTCCATTGATGAAATGATTTGAAGTGGACTTTAAAGATGTAATTATGGCTTATGTTATTGCCGCATATGATTTTAGTTTCCTATCTGAAAGAGTTTATTTCTGAGTAGCACTTTTATTTGATGCAAAATGTGCTGCCTTTTTAACCAACTCTGACATCATTTATTTGTAAAAATGTGATCATGTGATCTCATATGACCGCAGGAAAGGGTTTCAAGTTATATAGTATGGTTTAAAATGACTTAAAGTTGATGTAATCCTATTTTTGCTCAGCGCTATACCTTAAAGAGACATGAAAAGATCTGAAATGGGTTTGCATTTAAACTGAACCATTAAATCAGCACATTTATTTCTGCAGTGGAGATGGAACCATGAGGAAGAACATTGATGTGTGGAAAAAATGGACAACCAGCAACAGCCTGCATCTCCATGGGTAAGAGTACTACTGTTGAGTGTTCTACTATAACTATTAGAGATGCACCAATAGGATAAAAAAGATCTACTTATTATTATTATTATTATTATTATTATTATTATTTATTTATTTATTTTTAATAAAAAAACAACAACTTTTGACTAATATTCATATTGATACAGTACTTTTTTGCATCAAATTAAATTTACTGAGATAAAGCCTATAGTAATATAATAATGCCTATTGTTAATTTTACCGTGGTTTACAGGAGACACCCTCTTAAAAGTAATTCAGTGTAAAATAGTTATTGTACCAAAAAGTCTTGTCAGGCATAAACGAGAATCATATGGACACAGTCCCAAAATATTTATTCATTGACTTTAAGCCTTTACCAGTCCTTGCCACTATCTTTCAGACCATTAGCCTTTACCCATTTGTCAGCAAGAATTTACTTGTACATTCATTTATTTTACTAGTACATTTATTCTTTTTATACAGCTCAGAAAAAAATAAGTATGCCATTTCACAGAAATATTTACAGCTATATTTTAAGGTTTTAAGATAACCAAGACATTTAATTGTCTGCATTGAATGTGCTTTCTATACATATATTAAGATTTCTTTTGTAATTAAAATTTTTTTTTTTTTAAATTTCAAATCTATACTCAAATGCAACACCTCATTGTAGACCCATACATGTCTATTTTTTCCTCCTCCTCTAGCAGACCAGTTAAATAGACCCTTTTAAATCCTTTGATTGCTATGTACACGACTGTCTTGAAGTCACAGCAGAGTCTCACGCTTCTCTGCAGTGTATACTGATCATTTAGTTAGCAGTACAGTAGGACTCCATTCGGAACGCATCCCAGTGCATTTATTGTCTCATGTCTTAATGCATGATGATCTTTATGTCAGGAGCTGGAGCTTTTTGGCAGCGGCAGTGAATTAGCTGTGATTTGTTGTGGTTTGTTGAAGATGCTGCGTCTATTAGAGTTGTATTTTGTTTGTGTTGCACTGTCAGCATGGCTCTGTGTATCTCAGTTGTAAAGTTGCAGTGGCTGCAGAACAGAGCAGATTGTTGTGCCGTAAGTGTGTGTGTATTTTAAATTTTGTTTCTGTCTTTCAGGCTTCAGTTGCGGATTGCAGTGCGCGGTGTGGAGCAGCTGGCTGTAGGGGGCAGGATGGTTTACTCCACCTGCTCTCTAAACCCTATCGAGGATGAAGCAGTCATCGCCGCCCTGCTGGAGAAAAGTGAAGGTACGTCTGCTGTGCTCAGCATTTTATTTACATTTAGATTTTTTTATGACATTTTAAGTTTGTTTTTGCCATCCAGTTGTCATAGTTGTCATGTTGTCATAGTACAGCAAGATGATTTCCTTTTTTTTTCATTCTGTTCAAACAATTCTTTGTGTGATGTACGTTAGCAGTCAAAAGTTTTAGAACAGTAAGATGTTTATTTTAAATTATAGTCTGCTCACCAAGACTGAATTTTTTTGATGTAAAGTACATAAAAAACTGTCACTTAAAATAACAGATTTTAAATAACATTTAAAATAACAAATTTTCTATTTAAATTAGTTTTAAGATGTAATTTATTCCTGTGATTTCAAAGCTGAATTTTTAACATCATTACTCAGTCACATGATCCTTCGCAAATCATTCTAATATATCTGTTTAAAAAAACCTTAAATTTATATTGTTTTTATTTTGAAAGCAGCTGGGAAGATTTTTTTTTTTAGCTTTCTTTGATGAATAAAAAGTTCCAAAGAACAGCATTTAAATGAAATAGAATCTTTTGTGACATTATAAATGTCATTATCATTACTTTTGATCTATTTAAAGCATCCTTGCTAAATAAATTTATATTATTAAATATTATTCATTTCTGTTATTTCTTTAAAAAAAACTGACTCCAAGCTTT
Source organism: Danio jaintianensis (assembly GCA_903798115.1). NCBI lineage: Eukaryota > Metazoa > Chordata > Actinopteri > Cypriniformes > Danionidae > Danio > Danio jaintianensis. Next base: position 4,943,490 of record CAIGQV010016734.1, read on the forward strand.
ATTCATAAAACAATCTGAACTGTTAATAATAATAATAATAATAAATATTATTATTATTATTATTATTATTATTATTATTACTCCTACTACTAATAATAATAAGAATAATTCAAGTTTTTTTTTTAACCGCAAATCTGAATATTAGAGTGGTAAAACTCAGGTCTTTAAAACATTCAAAGCATTTTAAAATGTACTCAAATAGAAAGTGTTATTTTAATAACATTTGTAATGTTTTTGCTGTACTTTGGATCAAATAAATGCAGGATTGATGATCAGAAGAGACTTTTAAACATTAAAACATTTAATGTTCTAAAACCTTTGACCAGTAGTGTTTTTTTTAAAACATATTAAAAGACCAAAATACACTTAAATTTGATACTTTTCCTTTACTATCCTTCAAACCACTATGTTTTACCTTTTTTCAGCAAGAAGTTTAAAACATATCTTTATTTATTGTTTTTATTTCTTGTTCTGCTTATTTCTCAGGTTCTTTAGAGTTAGCAGACGCCTCTCCAGATCTTCCAGGACTCAAATATATGCCTGGAATTACATCTTGGAAAGTAATGAACTGAACTGAACTCCACTCTGACACAAATTAGATTTTGCATAGGTTTATGTCTCTTGCATAAATTCAGTCATTTCCCTGCATTCACTGCAGCTGTAGGAAACAGAGGTCTTCACTAGAGCGAGGGCCACATGAACACTAGTCAGGTTTCCATCCCAGCATGAAGCAAATCTCTTCAAAATTTGGAAAAATGGAACAAATTCAAATGCTAATTAGTTGTTTAATCAGGTGACTTTGTTGCTTAACATAGTAACCAACAGTAAATAAAAAACGCAATAAATAATAATTTAGGCTGCTTTTAGTAGCAATTGAGAAAGTTATTAATCTCCTAGCAGTGCAATGGATGAGAATAATCTTATGCTATTCATTCTAATGCACACATCAGCAAAATGGCGGCTTACTTTTTGCTACATAAATTTATAATTTTTTTCCTTTTTCTCGTTAACCCATTTTAACAAGTCAAAAAACACCTCCAGAGAGCTTCATTTATTTATAATGTTTTTTTCAAAGTTCAGCATGCTCATCACTCCTTTCTGATACTTATAAAAAATTGATTAAAACATAGCTCATATTTTGATAATCTGGAATATCTTTCATTATGTGATTTCGGGCTGAATCACTGGTTTAATATTGCAAGTTAATGCTAATAATATTGCAAATTTGCTAATTCTGTGTTTTAAAATGTCATTTTTTTCCTGTGACGCAAGACTGAATTTATAGCCTCATTATTTCTTAGTGTCAATCAGATTATACATACAAGATGTAGAATTGGTCACTCAAGACACATGAATATTTTTTGAAAGGGAAAGAAAAACCTGTTTGTCTTGTGTAAGAATGTTTGAGGATAAAACATATTTAAATAGATTGTATATTTTTAAGTGATATTCGAGAATGTTTTTATTCAGGAAATATTTTAAGGGAAATGTTTAAAAACGTGTCTTCTGGAGAATTTTTAGAATATTTATCATCGATCACACTGAAAGAACTTTTTTTTATTTTTTTTATCAGCAATTTAGTTATTTGTATATTTCTTTTGTACAACGAATGGTTATTAAGAAACGGTTATAATTGTAAATGATTATACTAAATATTCAGTACAAGAGTTGCCATTAATATAGCCATTGCTACTGATCTGGCATTACAATAAATAAATACATTTCTTAGTGTCACAAAAACCTTTCTAATACATTTTTTTTAAATGCTCAAGACAATTTTATTTGGATCTTTACATTGAAAACAATTTGTTTTTGCTTAATGCTTGTGGAATACATTTAATTTTTTCATACATTTGATGAATAGAACATTTGAAAGGACAAATTTGTTGAATTTGCTCAAATAAAAATATAATTTATTTACAAAGGAATCTTAAATGACCCCTAACATTTGTAACTTAGCTCTGTCTCTCTCTTTTTTAGTTAATGACCAAAGAAGGTCAGTGGTTTTCTGACTTTTCAGAAGTGCCAAAAAGTAGACACACACAGATCAGACCCACCATGTTTCCACCATCAGACTCAGAGAAGCTGGCAGAAATGAGACTGGAGAGATGGTAAGTTCTGGAAGGACTCTGTGGTTTACAGATACTCCACCAGATGGCACTGTACCACCACAATATTAATGTTGCAGTACCAACAACTGAGTAAACCATCACTTAGTGTTTATGAACCCAGATTGTTTTGTTGTTGTCAAGCTGTAATGTTTCTTTTGTGTTTTCAGTATGAGGATATTGCCTCACCACCAGAACACTGGCGGGTTTTTTGTGGCTGTGTTGGTAAAAAAGGCTCCAATGCCATGGAACCGCCGTCACCCAAAGGTATTGTCTCAGATGTGCTGCATTTTAAGCTTGAGAGCCACTGATATAATGCAGTTAACACAAATGAGTGCCGAATGAGAAAGGCACTTGAGTATTGGTTTAGCACATTTAACACACATTGCTAGTTTCAGTTTCATATGAAATAAATTGGTTTTGGCTTGACGTACATAATAAATGTTGTTTATAGTGGATGCCATTATAATATATTTTATATGTGGTTATATTTAAAGGATTTGTTATGGAGTGTTGAGGACTACATTATTATTATTATTATTATAATTATGGTTTATTTAGGACGATCGGTTTTTTTTGGTGCTTTTTTTTTTTTACGTTGTCTGAATTAAATTGTAAAATGTGAACATGAGTGTCTTTTTTTTCTGCTCAGCACAGCTTGTCTTTTGTTAGTTACAATGATGTATTATTATTATTATTATTATTATTATTATTATCATTATTTTCATTAATTGCATTATTATTATTATTTTTTATTTAGGACTATCGGTAGCCTTTTGTTTTACATTTATTTTTTTATTAAATTGTAAAATGTGAACATGAATGCCTTTTTTTTCTGCTCTCTGCACAGGTTATGACTTTTGTTAATTACAATGATAGATTATTATTATTATTATTATTATCATCAGTATTTACATTAATTGCATTATTATTGTTATTATTATTATTATTATCAGCAAGTAACACTATTTCATATACTAGTTATTACTATTATACACTACTCCATATATTATTATTATTATTTTTATTTTTATTATTATGATTTTTTATTGTCATTTTCATTAATTGCGTTATTGTTAGTGTTATCATTAAAACCATTATTATCATTATTCTCATCTTTATTTTTGTTATTAATATTATTATTATTATTATCAGCATCAGCAAGTAAAACTATTTCATATACTCATCAATGATCGACAATGATTTATGTTAAATCATTATATTATATTGGATTATAATAAATGCAAACTAAAGCATCGAGAGTCCAGTATTTTTAATAGACTACATTTCTGGCATCTTTGACATTTTCTTTAATCATTTAGTTTTTAACTAATAAGCAAGTTCATTGATGAATCTCCTCACTTAATCATTGCCTTTGAAATGTGAAACCAGCGTATTCTCAATCCCGTTGTCTCTGGGGTTTCTCTCTCTCTCTCTCTCTCTCTCTGTGTGTGTGCGTGTGTGTGTGCGTGTGTGTGTGCGTGTGTGTGCGTGTGTGTGCGTGTGTGTGCGTGTGTGTGTGTGTGTGTGTGTGCGCGCGTGTGCGCGCGTGTGCGCGTGTGTGTGTGTGTGTGTGTGTGTGTGTGTGTGTAGCTCCGTAATAAGGAAGTGAGCTCCTCTGGTGAAGTGGCTCCTGTGGAGGAGCTGCAGATGGGCGAATCCCCCACTGACGTCCCACCGGCAGACGGACCCTCTACTGACACCCCTGTGGAGGAGCAGGAGGGGGAGAGAAACCCGTCTGTCCTGGACACACCAGAGCCTGCAGAGGTCAAGAAAGATCATGTCTGTGGGTGAGTGTCTTCGGTCAGGTGTGTTTTGTGGGCATCCAGTTGTTCTATTGTTTTCAGGACTGTTTGCCTGTTCTTTTGTTCTCCGTGTGCTGTGCATTATGGGATGCACTAATGAAGATGTGTTGGTCTGTGATGTAAAAAAAAAAAAAAAAATATATATATATATATATATATATATATATATATATAAAGCTTATGAGTCCATATGTGGTTTAATAAACACTGTTTTAAATGAGTGGTCTTATTTCGGATATGCCAGGTGATTTTTTTTAATGAACAAGGTTTAGCTGTAATAACTAATATTAAGAACAATGATGATAAGCAGGTGTAAAATGATATGACTGGAAATTATAAAGGGATTGATATCAGTTATCCAATGATAATTGTAACATGGTAACATCCGTAATCTCCAGAAACATTGGCAGCTTTGGAAATTATTATTATTAATAATAATAACAACAGTGTTATTATTAATAACAACAATTATTAACAATAATAATAACAGTGAAATTTAGACCACACTGAACTAAACTACACTGAACTTCAACTCTGAAATCTGGACTTTACTAGAACTATGTTAAGCTGCTTTGACACAATCTACATTGTGAAAAGCGCTATATAAATAAACTTGACTTAATAATAAACATAATAATAACTTAGAATAAACTTTTTAGAATAAAATGAACGCATAGAAGCAAGTTTAAGGCCCAATCCCAATTCTACCCCTTAGCCCTTCCCCTTCCCCTCGTTTTACGCTTTCATGTGAAAGGGTAAGGGTGTACCAATTCTCTTTAGCTTGAAGGCATAGGGCTAAGGGGAAGGACTAGATAGCCCTTGAAACTGAGACACACTAGAAACCAAGGGGTACGACAATTTCCCAGAATACACCAGCTACAACTGCAACATGGCTGCGCACGAGAGTCAGGAGATGCACAAATTTAAGCTTTTTTTGGCATTCTTAAGAATTTTTACAAAAAGCAAGAATATGTTTTAATATATTCATAATGGCGTTCGTGTTTTACTGTCATGCTTAAAAAAAAAAAAAAAAAAAAACCTGCTAAATTTCGCTGTCTATAATCCATAATAATAGCTTCTGTATAGCAGTCCCACAACATACTTTCACATCTGTCACTCGATGACACATACCCTGTCAGAAAAGTCTAGTGGCTGGGAATTACCTTTTTACAGTATCTGGTAAAACGTTAATGTTGTTTTCTTGTGTTTACATAGATGAATATGGCCACTATGTAAATACACAGTACAGTTACTTGCCACATTATATCGTTATGCCAACAAGATATTGTTGCCTTCGGTGATTTCCTGAAGATAAATACCAAAAAATAAAGCAACTGGAATAACTACAGCAGTGGCCATCGTCGATCTAATATGAGCTTGCGACGAGATATGATGACATGTGCGGGTGCTGTAGTGGTGTCTCATTTCTTAGGTGTAAATTTGAAGCCCTTCCCCTTCACACTCTGTTTCAAGGGCCAAGGGGAAAGGTTAGAGGTAAAAAAAAAAAAAACAGAATTGGCATTGGGCCTAAATCAGTCCCTTTGGCTCCTGATGACTTCGTTACGATCCCTATATTAAATATCACAATACCAATACTAAATCGATCTAAAAAAAAAAAAGCCCATCACCATTCACTTACATTATATGAATCATCAAGGAACAGGAAATTTTCTCTTTTGGGTGAACTATACCCCTTGATTTTATGCAACGTGTGTGTAACTTGCAAATGTACAAACCCAGTTATTGTCCTAAAAATAGCCTCAGCTTCTGAAATGCCTTTTAAAATTTCCATTAACCAACTAACAATCCATCTCCTGCACATTTACTTTAAGCGCTTAGTAGTTCTGCTGGTCTCTGTGTCTCCTAGTGGATGGTGTGGGATACTGCAGTCCTGCCTCAGTTTCTCCCCATTGACTAGCTCACTGTCTATTCCAGCCCTCCTCCTTCGAAGAAGATGAAACTCTTCGGCTTCAAAGAGGATCCTTTTGTGTTTCTGACAGAGGACGACCCCATCTTTCCTCCCATCCAGTGAGTGCTTTTCCTCTCCATTTACAAAGCCTTGCTGCTCAATACAAAAACTGTTTTACTCTGACATCTTGCTACAGTGTTTGTCTGCCTTCACCATGCCTGAATAAACCTAGACTGGATTTCATTTATGTAAATGAGCATTTATTATGATATTCTTCCTAAGTGGCCAATCACAGGAATGTATATGATTATTAATAAATAAATTAAAATAAAAGGAAATGACAAGGAAAAAAATAAAGTAGATTTTTTTTTATCTGTTGTATGATAAAGGTAGCATGGCCACATTCATAGTTTCATTAATCCAGTAGCACATTCTGCTATAATAATAATAATAATAATAATTACAACAACAGTAAAATAATAACAATGTTGCTGCAGAAGTAGTAATAATAATGTTAATAGTTACAAATGTCAATATTAACATATGGTTGTTTATTTGTATTGTTTTTGTTGTTGTTTTTGATTATTATTATTATTATTAAGAATACAAACACTGTTTAGGTAATCTAAAAAATGTAAATGGATAATAATACTAATCTTTTATAAATTTTATTTTTACACCACCTTATGGACGTTTATTAATCAGGGGTCGCCACAGCGGAATGAACCGCCAACTTATCCAGCATATGTTTTATGCAGCGGATGCCCTTCCAGCTGCAACCCATCACTGGGAAACACCCATACACTTACATTCACACACATACACTACGAACAATTTAGCTTACCCAATTCACCCATAGCGCATGTATTTGGACATGTGGGGGAAACCGGAACAACCGGAGGAAACCCACGCGAACACGGGGAGAACATGCAAACTCCACACAGAAATGCCAACTGACCCAGCCGAGGCTTGAACCAGCGACCTTCTTGCTGTGAGGCGACAGCGCTACCCACTGCGCCACCCCACCGCCTTATATTATATTATATTATATTATATTATATTAATGGTAGCATGGTCACATTCCTGGTCACATTTTCCTGAAATTTAATTTCCTTTTATTTTCCTTAAGCCAGAAACATAACCAACAACAAAAACAATGTTGATAATATTAATAATACTAACATTAAAATGATTAATACTAGCACCATAAGTAGCTGTTATGACAATCATTATTATAATTATCAGTACAAACACTGTTTTTACAATGTTTGTTTTTGCAAATGCATCTTGCTGCAGTATTTGTCAGCGTTCTCCATGGCTGAATAAATATGAATTTGAGTAGGCTGAAGCCTTTGTTTGTGCGTAAAACAAAACAAAACAAAAAGGGTTTGTGTGTTATTATGCTATACATCCTATGAGGCCAATCACATGAATGGATGATAGGATCATGATCATTCAGTTGCTGTGACTCGCTCTTTTGTTTGAGATGAATGTTATTTATTTTCTTACACAGATGCACAGTGCCACAGCGCTGGCAACCTGCCATTTTGACTTGTTGGAGACAACGCCTCTGCTCCATATGTCGTAGCATTTCCAGCGCTGTGGGCATATGTGCATTTTTTTTTTCCTTTGCTTCTGTCTAACGATTAGGAATGGGCAAAATCTTATTGCTTGCAATATACCTATAAAAATTCTCCCAACAATAATGATTAGTCTTCCCATAATAATAGCAATAAAACTTACAATCTGGACGTGGTTTAAATCAGTGATGCACAGTGTGACAAAACATTGTCTTTGCAATGAATAAATGTATTACAGTAGCAAATGTGTAGTACAGATTTGTATGAGTCTGTTTACAAACAAAAGATTTACTCCAAATTCACTTCACAATGTCAGTGTTTGAATTTTTTTGTGACCAGACATGGTTTCATTTCACAGAATGAAGAAAGGATTTTTTAAAAGAGTATTCAATACATTGATAAAGTCTGTAAATAGCGTTGCATTATAACTGCACTAGGTTCTTATAAAATTCCCAGGATATCATGAATTATTATTCATGTGTTTATTGACTTCATGTTTGATCGGTTTAAGCTTTTGTCTTTACTACTGTGATGCATATGTAAAGTTTGTTCCAGGGAGCCCTCTAGCTTATACAGTATGAATGAAACATTACATGTGCTCATTATGTCCTATTTTGGTTAAAACAAATTGGAAATATTATACTTCTATAAAAAAGTCTTTCAGCACATCCAAATTATCATCATTCAGTATGTGTACATGGGCAAAAAATATTTCAATATTAAAACAAAACTCTGATTAAACTCTTACTTTATTACCTTAAGTCATACTCCAAGTAACACAAATCAAATGGAGTATTCAAAGTGCAGTATAGACATGAACTCAACTTAACAATATAGTTTTGTAGGGTTTTTCCACAACATTTTGTGAAGGGATACACACATTTGAAGATGTATACAACAATTTGATTGCAAATAAGAACGCTATGACCTAAAACTATATATGATACTATAATGAAGACTAGCTGTATGTTGGTTTGTGAAATTCTGGAGGGAATGGTGTTGTATAGTTGTGTAGTGTTGGGCAAAAATGAGATTACTGATTGTCCATGTAAATACACCCAATAATCGTATTATTGCAAGAAATGCAAGAAAATATTGTCATTTTATAGTTTTAAGTCTGTATCTCCCAGACTGTGGTTACACAGAGCCATTATGTCCATCTACCTAATAACCTGTAGGATTTGCTTTAGCCTACAAAACTGTGACCATACGTTTATTTAGTGAGTCTTTTTAAAAATTTATTATCATTGTCAACAGCAAGTCCTGATGTTTATGTACATTGCTGGATAATGGTGGTGTTGAAGCATGAACCCGCTTTTCCAAGTTTAACCACCATTTTTTTGGTTGTTTATGTCATGCGAATTTGAAGACCAAGACATTGACTGAAATTCTTCTGCATGTTCCTTAAAGCATTCTTGATGATTCTGACAGTTTGGCATGGCGCCTTATCCTGTTGCCATGAATGAGTGAACTTGGTCTGCAGCAATGTTCAGATACTGACAGCTGTCAGGAATAGTGGCATAATGGGTCCAAAAATGTCCCAAGAAAACATTGTCTATGGCATAAAACCTCTGACATGGGCTTGTTTCATCAGACCATGTATCCATGTGCCATGAGCTTCTGTTGTTAATCGCTGTATCTGCACATGGCTGTTGATGTGATGAGCCAGGAATCTTGGTTCATCAGACCAGACTACTTTTTTCCCAATCATAAACAGTCTAATTTTGATTATCTTGGGTTCATGCGTAGTAGGTGACTGTGTGTAGGTAGCATGGGAATGTTTGAGTCGTCATCTACATAGCCTTTTTGCAGAGGACTTGGAGGATCTGTGTGACACATTGCCCTGGTGGCCACTGTTGTATCTGCTGGTGATTTGTTGCACTGTGCAGCAAAGCAGCTTTTTATTATTTTTTTTGTCAAATAAGTATTTATTGAAGACACAGATTCAGGAAAAATAATTCTCCATTTTACGTATTTTGTCCATATATTTCATATGCTAATAAAAAATAAAAAATAAAAAAATAAGCCCACCCACATCACAAGCAGTCCCTCAAAAGACTTGTTTACAAAGACCCGTTTAAATTGCAGATTATGATGAAAAGAATATTAAAACATTGGATACAAAATGATGCATTAGTCCATATTTTTTGTCAAGGTAAAAAAACTCACATTATAAACAGCTTTTTCTTTTCATACACTAATAACTACTGACTAAAAGCTGTTAATGCGTGCGTGTGCATACATGCATGCGCTGCGTTTAATATGCTACACCGAGAACCACAATGTAAACAGCTATACAAGCAATTCTTTGGAATATTTGAGATATGAGGAATTAATTATTGTAAAATGATGTTTGGACTGTGATGTGTATTCATTGTGTATTATATTTAAAATTAATCAATTTTAACTAATCATCATTCGTTTGCAAAATGCTCTCATTGCTTCATAATTGGATGTTCATAATGCAATGGCTCATTGGTGTACATTTCTTTGTCTGCCACAGATCTTTCTACAACCTTTCTCCAGATTTTCCCAAGCTTAATGTGTTGACACGAACCCATGAAGGGAAGAAGAGGCACCTGTACATGGTCTCCAAAGAGCTGCGCAATGTCCTGCTGAACAACAGTGAACGAATGAAGGCAAGGCACACACGCACGCACACACACACACACACACACACACACGCGTTCATCAGTGATAGCAGTGATTGAGGCTGGCGTTCAGGCAGATGGGGACAGCAGCTTCACTATGATCTCATCTCTATCTGTGCTCTAGTGCCTTCACATTCATCAAGTATGAAACAACCATCTGCTGCTGATGTAAACAGACATCACTGGAGTTACGCTAGAACAAAGAACGGCACTGTAAACACGTACGCACAAGAAACCCTTTGGTGGAGTATTTGGGATATGAGGAATTAATTGTTGTAAGATGGTGCTTGTGCAGTGATCCATATTTATTAGCCATGTTTCTATCCAAAGATGCGAATAAAATTTATGCGCAAAGCTGGAAAATAGCATAAAAGACGTGCAAATAAAGCAACGTTTCCATCCAGTGAGTCAAAGAGAACAAAATCGTCACTTCCTGATTAACTGGCACAAAATATCAGAAGTAAAAACTTAATTTTCTGAGGTAGGAGAAGCTGCGTGAATCTTTTCTTTATTTAATAAATGACTTGCGCCTCAGAAGACAATGCCAACACGCAATGAATGTGTGGTGGCGTGTGAAGACATGAGACGCGGAGCACAGATGCTCTTGACAGTTCTGGAGGTAATTAATAATATAATAACACTAATACTGATATGGTTAAGGCGTTTTAGAATGACCAAAACAACATTTCAGATGTTTTACAATGTGGTCAGCATGCTGGTTTGTCCATTCACACACATTTTTATCATCACATGATCTCTTATAACAAAATCACATGACTTTTTAAAATGGTCATACTGAAATTTGTTCGGTAAAAGTGTTTCCATCGTAGTTCATGAGCATCTTTTCTTATCGAATAAAAAGTTTATCCTACTCAGTTATGCGCATACATTTTTTAATGTGCATTTTCAAAATTGATGCGCATCTTGGCGTTTCCATCAATTGTTTTTATTTATGTGCATATCCAAAATGCGCATAGAAATAGGTGGATGGAAACATAGCTACTGTTATTATCTATCCAATGAATTAGATTCATTAAGTCATTGTATATTATGTTAAAATTAATGTTGCTGTTATATTATTTAAAATGTTATATGCAGTATAATTGTCAATTTTAACTGATTATCACAATTTTAAAAACAAAATTAGCACAATGATATAATTATTGATATTAATTAGTAATAGTATATGTATTGTACATTGTTTAATATTATTTTGCCACTCTAATAATGTATGTACTATACATTATGTAACAATGATGTAATAATTAGAAGTAGCATATAAAGTGATTTAATGGTCAAAAAATAGTAAATGTAGCAGTGTATTACTAATTGTTGCTATTTTTAATAATATAAAAGTACCAGCAGTACTAATTACTACTGTTGCTGATACTACTACTACTACTAATAATAATAATAATAATAGTTATTGGTGTTGTTGTTGTTGTTTATTATTATTATTATTATTATTATTATTATTATTATAGGTAGCGGACTACTTTTTCAGATGTAGATGTTTTTTTTTTTTTTTTCCCATGTCTGAATTGCTGAATTGTTATTTTCTGCAGGTTATAAACACAGGAGTGAAGGTCTTGTCCAGAAATAATGATGGAGAACAGTTTGGTTGTGCTTTCAGACTGGCACAGGAGGTGGGTGTTTTAAAACATTAGTTGTTGTAAAAAAAATTTATTAAAATGTAGTAGTATTTAAATCATTGTATATGTGCTTCACTTAAATTAATAAATAGGAAAATTTTGTACTGGACAATCTGGAATAAATATACCTGTAATATATGGTTTTCAAAAGATCTTTTTCAAGTTGAGATTAAACTGCTGCTTTCGTGTTTCACATGTGATTTTAATCAAAAAGGCTTTGGAAATTAAGCCATACTGCGATAATCGGCCTATAATTAAAGAAACACTCCGTTTTCTCAGATGTTTTTTTTTGCTCAAAAACTAGGTTCAGTGGTCTATAGGGAAACCAGTTAATCCTAATGTGCAGTTAATAACCTCAGCTTGCCTGTCTGTCAGCTCTAGAGGGAACTTCCATTACCGTTTTCCACAACAGTGTATTGATTTTTAGCTTGAGGAAGATCTGTTCTGTTGAATTTGCGTATGGGTATTCATTCAGTTTTCCTGTAGATTAAGAAATAGATTCAAATGTGTCTTCTGCTTTTCAAGGCTGATTTAACAAGAAAGAGATTTTGCACTAGATTAAGAAAAAGCGGTGTTTGTCTTTGAACATGTATGTGATGGAAAAGTGACTTGTCTGTTGTCTGTCTTCAGGGTGTTTACACATTGTGCCCGTACATCAGAGCCAGAATCATCAACATCAGCGTGGAGGACGTGAAAGTTCTGCTCACACAGGAAAACCCTTTCCTCAGCAAACTTGGAGATGATGCTCATAAGCAGGCTAAGAAACTTGGTCAGTGTCTATCACAGTCCAAATAATGGCTTCTGAGTCTTTAAAATCTGAAACATTTCTGAAAGTTGTGTGCATTTTTTTTGTGTGCTTTTTTTTTTTTTTTTTCTTGCATTTGTCATCTAGAAAATTTGGCATGAACAGAAAATATTGCACACTAAATCCAATTATCTGTATTAACACATTGATGAATGGCATCTTTTTTTTGGTCTACTCTCTTCCTAAAAAGAAATAAGAGAATATAATGGGTCTGTCCAATCCTGAGATTACATAGAGAGGAAGAAGAGTTCCACCCATCATGCTGTTTTTCAAGCTTTTCACAGTCATCTGCCATGAAATGTTCTGAGAGACAAAATGGATTAAATCAGAGGTCAAATCCTGTATTTTAGCTTTAAATGCTCAAAAATCCTCTCAAAAGGTTTGCTATAGATGCAAAATACTGGACTTTTTGCTATCACTTTACTTGATGGGGTGTTCATAAGACTGTCATGACACCTTTATGATCAAGATGCAGCATCATGAATGTGAAAATTGTATTAAGTGGAAATTGCTCAGTTATGTCATTTAAATGCAAAGATGACATCTTGACATAAATGCATGACAACCTGTGATGATAACTTAACATTACCAAGACAACTTGTCATAAATCTGTCGTAAACATAATTGTCATGAATGTTTTTCTGATTACATTTTTTTTTTTTTTAAGTAAAACAAAATGAATTGTTTTTTCAAATTTTCCAGTAAAATGTCAGTACTCTGGCAAATAATATTACAACAGGTTTCAAATTCAATTTGTCGCACTGTAGTTAATAACAATATATTATTAATGTATAATACCTTATGTTTAAAAATATGAATATAAATTAACCAGTGAGAAAACATTAGTTCAAAGCACGTAATGTTTCAGTATTACCATAAGGACATATGTCCAACAACACGTTTTATCCTGAGGCACAGGCATTTCTCAATGAGAGCACTGTTTTTAGAATGCCAGGAGTGTGACAAGGTGACTGACATTTTTTTTATTTTTTATAATGTGCTGGCAGAAAAGATCTCAAAGGCTCAGCTGAGGCTTTTTGTAAGAGCGCAGACAATTTTAGCTGCTTTGGTGGACATGTGCTCTGTCAGTCTTCATAGTGAGAATGTGCTGATGATGTGACCTCTCTGCGCAAATAGTGCGTCGAGGTATATAAATCGCTGGCCTTTTGTAATGTTTGGACCGAAAGCTTTTTTGTTTGTATTTTTTTTATTCTCTGCCTTCCACTGATGTTATAAATGCATTTAGACCCCTTAATGTAATAAGTGCTATTGCGATGTGAAGAGACTTTCAACCAGCATAACAAGTGTTTTTGAATCAAATCGCCTACTTTGCCTTTAAATCCCTTTCATAAAACACTGCATGTTACAGTCTTGTTCAGATGTTACTCTAAATTTTTCCTTTTTTTCTCTCTAGAAATGGGCAGCATTGTTTTACGATACCTACCAGATCCAAAGTAAGTACTCTTGTGGTAATCCACATTTTTTTTACTCAATAAGATCTTGAGCTTAATTTCACAACTAGTCTACAGTCTATTTTATATTTGTCCCTTCTTATGACAGACAGGGTCCCCGCGGGTCCTTAAAAAGTCTTGAAACGTCTTAAATAAAATTTTCGATTTTTAAGGTCTGAAAATGTCTTGAATTCTGTAATTTTCTATAAGGAGGTCTTAAATTTCATGTGGGATCTTAAATTTCATGTCCGACTCGTCATTTTTATTTTATTTTTTCAACCGCAATTTGACCAGCGCAACATTTGGGGGCAGCACTTCGTGGGTGCAACCTGCATCATTCTATAGGTGACATACGAGTAAGTGATTGATGAATGCGTTGCGTTGATGGTTCGCCACCACAGCATTTTGCGAAATTGCAAGCATGGGCAAATGTTTGTTTAATGACAATTGGTTGGAGGACGAAAAGTATCGGTGGTGGCTGAAGAAAACAGCCACTAATCATGAAGGGAGGTGTGCTTTATGTAAAAAGACGATAAAACTGGGGACAATGGGCCACAAAGCGCTCGATTCACACATGAAAGCAAAGAAGCACAAGAAGTATGTGTCGTCGCAGGCAAGTAGTTTGCCCATAAGTATGTTCTCTTCGACCTCTCAGCCTTCCACAAGGCCGTCCACTTCAAGCAATGCCTTCAGCAGCTTTGCGAATGTAGCTACACTTAAGGCCGAAATACTGTGGGTATTTCAAACCGTAAGCCGCCACCACTCGTACACCTCAAATGAGGACATCCACCTAGTTTTTCAAGCAATGTTCCCTGACTCAGAGTGTGCGAGTACGTTCACATGTGGAAGGGACAAAACAGCATATTTAGCACGATTTGGTGTTGCCCCATACCTAAAGAAGGAACTAATTTCACGGGCAAACAAGGAGAGCTCTGGTGAGTTGTGCCACGCTAATGCTTCACCACATCATTCTGTGTTGTCACACTTAACATTTTCCTTTTTTTTTTTGTTGAGATAAAGTCTTAAATTTTCCTTTTAGAGGACTTAAAAAGGTCTTAAAAGTTATTAAATTTGCTGTTAAAAAATTTGCAGATACCCTGGACAGACCATAACTCTGTTTTAGTACCTAGTAAGCTGGAGAAATGTTAGTTGCCTAAGTAGGCAATAGACCAAAATGGGAAACTGGGCTAGGAACAGATTTAAAATATAAATACAAGAGCTCTAAATAAAATGCATGGTAGCCATTACAGATTTAAGTAATTCTACAATATTTTGTTGTGTGGTGTTAGTATTTGTGCTGGTTTAGGTCTGTCATGGATAAATCCTTAAAGGGTTAGTTCATTGAAAAATTAAAATGACCTTCTCATTTACTCACTTTCTTGTGGTTTTAAACCTTCGAGTTTCTTTCTCCTGTTGACTTGTACGTTTTTACAAGTCACTTTTAGCTTAGCTTATCATAAATCATTGAATTGGATTAGACCATTAGCGTCCTGCTCAAAAAAATCCAAAACGATTTTAGATAAAAAGAACATATTTTGAAGAATGCTGGTAGCAGGGACCCATCGACTTCCATAGTAGGAAAAAATATTACTATGGAATCAATGGGTGCCAGCAACCAGCAATTTTCAAAATATCATCTTTTGTGTTCAACAAAAGAAACTCAAATTAGTTTTGAACAAGTGAAGGGTGAGTAAATGATGACAGATTTTTCACTTTTGGGTAAATCTCTTTTAATAGGGATTATTTGAATCATTCTTTCAAGTGACAAAATGGCTGATTCGTTTAGAAACAAAGCAACTAACTCTTTTTGTTCATTGAATTATCAGTTCACTCGACTCATCAAACCGATTCTCTGATAAAGGCTTAAAAAGTGTTCTGCTCAGACATTGTAAATATTTTCAATGGTGAAACATTTGCAGTTGCGCTCCTACATTTTGAATGAATAGTTCAGTGAATCACTCCCTTAGACAGAGTCTTATGTTTTAGTTTTAGTGTAAAATGGTATTCATCTATTACAGGCTTAAACCAGCCAAGATACGAGCACAGACTCTG
This sequence comes from Danio jaintianensis, assembly GCA_903798115.1. Classification (NCBI taxonomy): domain Eukaryota; kingdom Metazoa; phylum Chordata; class Actinopteri; order Cypriniformes; family Danionidae; genus Danio; species Danio jaintianensis. Next base: position 4,959,503 of record CAIGQV010016734.1, read on the forward strand.
CAAAATAATGTTTTATTAAAGGTATATACAGGGATCAGAGAGTTAAATTCAATACCTTTTAAGACTCTTTTCATACATTTTAGGACCTCATCAACACTTTAGGTTTCAACCAGTAACATTGGCAACATTTTAACTTGCAGTATATTTACTAAATTTTCATTGTAACCCAACTTAACACATTCATTTATAAAGACACTGATGCACTGATATGTTTTTTTCATGGCCGATTGCAATATATATTTTTTATTTTTTAAACTTCCAAATTGGTCGTTTCCATATTTTAGAATTTCAGAAACCGGAAAAAAATTAAAATAAAATGAGTATGTGACAATTTTTGTAGTCTGCTCTATCACAGGCTGGGGCAACAATTTCACTTTCATCATGATCCACACAAAGATTCAACATACATTAGTGATTTAAAATAGATTGAATAATTTCAAATTATGATCATAATCTGTTCTTGTGAAATTATGCTACACAAAACCTTTACCTAAACTAAAACATTATTCATATATACTGAATAAAAATGCTTATCCAACAGGTGGCGCTCATAGAACAGCAGGAATAACGGTGTTGCCTTGGTTACTGCAGTAAACAAAACTGTGTGATGTCAAATCTAGTAGGATGTTATTGATTTCATAAACTACAGCATCAAAATATTCACAGATTAAATTTAGCAAACAACTATACGTCACATAATCCAAAATGATACAAAATTTAATACCTTGTCAAATGGCATTTAATACTTAAGGGCCTTAATTTCTCTAAATTGATTTATTAACTTTTAATATTTTTTAAGACCCCACGATACACTTATTAGAATAAAAATTAAAAAAAGAAATGTTGGGGTGTATTACTGTGTTGTTGTTTTTTCTGCACCACTGTTTTTATTAGATGTTTATTGGAACTGGAATCGTTATGCTGAATCAAAACAGAGATTTCATACAATTTCCAACCCTAAGCATATCTTTTACATATTTCACACAAAAACCCCTACCAATTTTTTTATTTTATTTATTTTTATTTATTCATTCATTTTCTTTTCGGCTTAGTCCCTTTTATTAATCTAGGGTCGCCACAGCGGAATGAACTGCCAGCTTATCCAGCACATGTTTTATGCAGCGGATGCCCTTCCAGCTGCAACCCATCACTGGAAAATATTATTTATTTATTTATTTATTTATTTATATTAAATTATTATTTTAGGTGCTTTCTTATAGGTTTCTTCACACAGTTTTGTTTTGACTTGTTTCTTTGTAGTGCAAATGACCAACTTGATAATGCCAGCTTACACACTGTCAAAACAACAATTACAATGTTTTAATAGATAATAAACATGACGTGGCCCTAATTCCGATCAACTTTGACTAACAACATTAATACTACAGAAAAAGCTCTTTTTAAATGCATTGCTCACAGATACACATCCTATAATAGCTTTTCTGTATTTAACTGTGCATCAAGTAAATCTTTAAATGCAGTCTAGGTAGTGGGCTCAGTAGGTGGGCAGGAGCTGTGTGTCAGTGTTGTACGTATACACACAGGGCTGTGTGATGGCACTCCTGCCATTCATCAGCCAGTCAGGAAACAAATGAATGGAGATTGAGTGCTTTGGAGCCATTATACCCCTTGTCTGATAATTAAAGGGCTCGAACTGATGCACCCCGCTTCCTCTTCACAGATAAATAGCTCTTCATTGTCTCTCTCAGCAGAAAGCTCATTGTTTGGCCCACCAGACAGTCATGTTTCACGTTGATGGCCCTTACTATGTAGAAAACTAGTCAATCCAAATGGAAAGTGTGTCCTTTTTATTTCGCTCGTGCTCTCTTTGTCACACACAAACACACCCATGCCCATGTACGTTTGTGTTTCTGTGTTTATGCCAGATGTTTCTTAGACATTAAGAAGTTTTTTTTTTAATTGAGCGTTGGCACACAGTACAGGTTTGTCGTTTTCATGTTTTAAATGGGATCAATAACCCACAAATCATAGTGATTTGACACGTACACGCGAGAGAGATTTCTGTACCTCATTTCTTGTTTGAAATCCACCTGAGCAGCTGTTCATTCTAGAGATGATATGTTTTGTCACATTTAATACAATATGAAACGCTTGACATTTTTAGATTTTTCAGAATTTTATTAAGTGTGTCTATCAATTTGATGTTTAAGGATGTACTTTTTAAAATTAATTTTATATTTGCATATTTAATCTTCTATTCTGGGCACTGTATGCATTAAAACAACTAATTAAATTATAGCAAATTTCCAGTAAAAAAAAAATCTCTAACTCTGTTACAGTTTCTCCAAGCTTGTATTATAGAGTAGATCAATAATAGACCAATGTCTTCTGGCAATAACAGAATGATCTTGCAATGGTGCATTTAACTGATTATGTATAATATGAGCAATATGACTTTTTTTTTTTTTTTTAATGGTGTTTTTTTACTTAACAATGGATTAAAGTTGATGCCATTCAAAACAACAACAAAAAACCCATAAAAAAATAAAACAAAACAGAACTAAAAACACTGTTCAACAAAGTGGTGAAGAGAGTCAAAATGATTATAGCATAGAGTAGTTTTTCTAGAATGACAATTAGGTTGGTTTATTACTAGGGATGCTGCATCCTCTATAAAATATTGAACCGTTTGGTACGACCTCCGCAGTTCAATAGGCGTATGTATATTGCAGTTTTTCGGTTTTGCATTAACATGAAAAAAAAAAAAGTATTTTGTATTTCCTCCCATTCTTTTAATTACTCTCTGAACTGGCTCTGCATGTTAGAATGTATGTCTATGTGCCGAAACACGGCTCCCCGTGAGTAAAGTTCGTGACGCTTTCACGTGAAAATGAAAGTGATGTGAACTGCATGTTAGAGCGTAAGCACATGTGGTCCAAAAGCCCAGAACCAGAACTTGTACAAGGCATGGGAGATATGTGCCTGATCTGAACGGGAATGAAAGTTACGACGCGCAAATTAAGACTTGCTTCTCAACGTTAAGACTTAGTTATGACTAATAATTATGTCCATCTGTCCCACTTGATGAGCATTCAATCGATGCCTTGGTATGTAAATTGGGGAAATTGTTGTCTGCAACTTTCTCATTGTGCTGCATCTGTGGATTAAGATGAAACATCTTATTCCTGCTGTCTGTGCTTTCAGTATTAATCAAACAACAAACGATAATGAAATCAGTCTGCTCTTGACGTAATAGCTATATAGCTCAGTAATGATTAATCTTGATTTAATTCATACAATGACAATTATATACAGTATGCAGTGTTATATTTGATAATATTTTTCAGTTTATGTAACTGAAAACTAACGTTAAGTTTATGAAAATCTTGAAAAAAAAAGCACAGTTTATTTGAGTATTTTCTTTGCTATATTGTATTCTTTTTGTATTATATTTAGTTTTTAGAGTTTTTTTTTTATTCATTCATTCATTCATTCATTCGAACCATACTGATACCTAAAACCAAAAACCGAACTCAACCCTATTTTTATGCTGCAACCATGGGCGTAAATTTCATTTAACAGTAGGGGGGACAATAAATATAAAACTTCTCATGAGCAATTTTTGAAGGCGACACAAATAATAGTCAAATTTTACTTATAAAGATATGTCCCCACAGTGAAAAACATTGCTTCTATAATTATTATTGTTTAGGGAATGAGTGGGTGGGTCAGTTGGTCAGTCAGAGACATCAATTTGACATGCTTCTCATATACAAAAAAAACAAGGAATTAAAAAAGGTTAAAAAATTGTATTTAAAATTGACACCTAAGAAAAGAATAAACATGTATTATACAAAGAAAAAAAAGTTGGGTCATTTCGGTCATCACACAGTGGTCATTTGGTAAATGCACAGCTAAACAATATGCTAATTGGCTAACATTATGCCAAGTCGTCACAAATAAAACAATGCATGGGCTACAACCCTCGGATGCGGGGATGCGGGGGGACATGCCCCCCATTCATTCGAACCATACTGATACCTAAAACCA
>CAIGQV010016734.1:4969540-5003643 GCA_903798115.1 Danio jaintianensis
ATATATATACATATATATATATACATATATATATATATATATATATATATATATATATACATATATATATATATACACACATGTATATATATACATATGTATATGTATATATATGTATATATATATATGTATATATGTTTTGTGGTAGAGTTTTGAAAATTGACTCCAGGGTTCTAAAATTTGTGGCAAAACGATTGTAAAGAACTGTAATAGCAAGCAACACATTGTTAATACTGCATTTTTGTTTGGCACTGCCACTCTTGTGTAGCTGGGAAAAATAAGACATGCTCAGTGACATCAGACATGGCTGCACAGTGACTCTTTAGATGGTGGAAAAGCAAAGCTCTTAAGGTGGTACATGGGGTAAATTTTAGAGCAACATTCCTTCAACACCCTCCCTCCAAACCACTTGTGCTGATATAATGAATGCACAACAAAGAAGGACAAAACAAGCACATCGAAAGGTTACACAAAAGTATACAAGGAAGCTAAATTCCTTAATGCACAATTAAATTGGACAGCTGTTGACATTGTAAGTATAAAATAAAATTATATAAAAAACCCTGTTTTGTGTTGACACATGATAACATAAATAAAGGTTTGCGCTTCTTTTCCTCGCTCCACTGCTGCTGAGCAACCACCATTTATTTATTTGACAGCACTTAGCCAGTCACGTGAATTCAAGTCAAGTTTATTTATATAGCGCTTTTCACAATGTAGATTGTGTCAAAGCAGCTTAACATAGTTCTAGTAAAGTCCAGATTTCAGAGTTGAAGTTCAGTTTATTTTAGTTCAGTGTGGTTTAAATTTCACTGCTGAAAGTTCAAACACTGTAGAGCAAATCCATCGAAGCACAGCTCCACAAGTCCCGATCCGAGCAAGACAGTGGCGAGGAAAAAAAAAACTGCTGGCAATCTCATTGGAAAAGAAATTGCCAAAAATTGCTAATGGATCTAGGTACGGTTTTGTTGCCCATTCTCAATGGAGAAAGTAGCCAAGCAACCTCACTCTGCAGCATTGCTCTAAAAGTTTCCCGTGTATCATCTTTATTAGGCTGGCCAGAAGAACCAGCTCCAAACTAGCAACTGGTTTGTGCTGGTGGAAAAGGAGTATGAATGCATAATGTCAAATCTTGAAGCAGATTAAATAGAGAAGCAGAAGATCCTGTCAGCCAGGGTGGGACTGGCCATCGGGAGCACCTGAAGGATTCCTGGTGATCAGGCGACTAATTGGGTCTGCTGCTAATATAGTTAATTTAATTTAAATTATTAACCATAACACTGTACTAAAGTAATTATTTCTGAATTCAGCATTCAATCTAAATGAATGATCATTAAAAAAATAATAATTATAGTCATTAATCTAAATCTGTAATGAATTGTTTCCACTGAGTGGTACATTCAGTTCAGTGCAGTTCGGTATGGTCACCTTTTGGTCCTTTTCCACTAAGCGGTATGGTACGTTACAGTACGGTAGGCTTTTTTTTTACTTATTTTTTATTTTTTCCAATGTCAAAGGTACCAAAAAAAATAATAATAATCCGTACCGTACCAATTATTGGGCACCGTTTCCAAAGAATGGCACCAAAGGGTGGAGCTTGAACCACGGCTGAACACTATTTGTTTACAGAGAATTGTCACCAGTGTGTGGAACAAGCCAGGAGAAATTTTTAAAGATTGTCATCGCCTTTGGACTGTTATGAACTTGGAATGACAAAATTACTTAACAAGAGTAGATGAATAGATACATGATTCATCTACTCTTGAAGAATAGAAGTAGAAGAATATATACATGTATTTCTGCTTTGTCATTCAGATGCTTTAGTCAGAATTTGGCATAAACAATACGAATGCATGGAACCATCCTGCCTTGTACAGTTGAGTCTAATGGTGTGCAATATTTTCTTGCTCTACTTTGTACTAACCGAGCATTGTTGACACTGATTTCTGTGAGATAACATATTCTCCAGCTTTAAATGTCTATTTCCTGAACGCCCCCACATTGGTGCTGTGTTTTCTCCGTACACTTATTTTAAATTCAAAACAATCCTTGTATGTGGGAAGAGGTTGAAGCATCACTCTAACAGCCCCCTCATGATGGTGATGATGATGCTGCTAAAACAGGAAGTTCAGAGGTGTTGGAGGGCCATTTTATCTCCCCCTCCTCTCAAATGGGACATTCCAGGATATGCCTCATGCTAAAAAGTGCTAAAGATAAACCTCTGACATGAATGTACGTTTGGGATTATGCAATGAAAGGGTTATGCAATGGCTGCCAGCCACTGGAAGGAAAGCACCGGCTGATGAGCTTGTGTTTTCTGTTAGGATTAGACCGCTTTTTCCTTCATCTCTCCAGTCGTTTAGCTGTTATATCCACCAGTATGTCTCTCATTCACTTCCATTTTCCCATCCGCTCTGAATTGCTACAGTCTACAACTTGTATTTAAACAGTCACACCTGTTCAAACTTCATATGGTCCAAGACATCTAACTTTAACGTTCCACAATGATCAGTATAAATGATTATTTTCTAGAACTATCTGTCTAGTTAGTTTTAATAGTTAACTTTATTTGTCATTTCATTTTGCAGCTTACACCCACAAAGACATCTGACAATTTCACACTTGGCATTTATATAAATAAATCATTTAAAAACCTAAAGTACCATGGGGTCTACTCTAAATAAATATCCAGTATACTGGGCATCAAAAACTTAATTGCTTGAGGGTTAAATGATCATTTTGACCTATTTCTTATGCATCTGGGAACACAATATCAACAACCTGATGGTAACAATTTGAAGGTGTATGATAAAGGATGCCTCTCATCATTGACAGTCATGATAGCCTTATTTAATGCTCTTTCTTTGTATATACTATCAGACTCTTTAGTTTTATTTTCAACAACTTACTGGCAGTTGTTACCACCTTCCCTGGTGACTTCATCTGGGCCTCAGAAGCATTTCCATACCAACAGATCACACAAAATGTTGCAATACATTACAAAGTAGAACAGACTAGAGTTTCTTTAAGAAGTACATTCTCTGTTGAAGCTTTTTCCTTACACAGTCAGTCCATACATCCCACTTAAGTTTATTGTCCAACATCACACCCACATTTTTATAATTTGTTACTAACTGTATTTGCTCTGTATTAATGAATGTTGGATGAAAACTATATAACAGTGCCATTGTGATACGTTTTGCTCTGACAAGCACCACTTCTGCTGTTCAGTTACTTTCTTTTGGAGTATGTGTGTGCCCAATGACCTTTTCTCCCCCTCAGTTTTATCATAAGTACTTAATACTCTGCTATCTGAGGGGTTTTCAGGGATGTTCAGTTTTTTGACATGTCCGGACATTTTTGCTTTTTTTGTTTTGTTTCCTATACATATTCATTGCTAATATTGCTAATAAAAAAGTGACGCGAGTAACATATACACATTTATATTTTTTAGGTATTTTAGGTTTATGCATTGATTAACAAATATATAATGCTTATATAAAATAATGCCAATAAATACCAGTCAAGAAAGTGCATATTAAACAAGATTTTGTACTATGTAACAATGTATCTAGAAACATTGTTGTTTTTGCCATGAAAACTAATAGGCCTATCAGAGTGTGGAATGTAAGGCAGGTAAGAAAGAATGTTATTATTATTTTATTTTTTTTTTTACAGAAGTGCAAAAAGTGATACTTTCACTTGATGGGAATAGAAAGTTCAAAAGAACATAATCATTTAAAAATTTTTTATAAAAGTCTTAACTGTCCTCTTTGCTTGTTTAAGTTTTAATTATTTTTTAAATATAAATCTTACCCCATAGTTTTTAATATTAATAATAATAATAATATTTCTATGATTACTATTAGCAGATTGTACAATATAAACAATTACTTTAAACTTAAAAGGATGGTTCACCAAAAAAATAAAAAGTTAATCACTATTTTCTCATCCTCAAGTGGTTCCAAACATTTGAGTTGCTTTCTTTTGATGAACACAAAACAAAATATTTTGAAGAATCCTGCAAACCTGTAACAATTGACCTTCATAGCAGGAAAAACAAATACAATGGAAGTCAATGGTTACAGCTTTCCATCATTCTTCAAAATATCTTCTTTAGTGTTCCACAGAAGAAAGTACTGTTTGTAACAAGTAAAAGGGTTAACAATGACAGAATTTTCATTTTAGGTTACAACAACATTTATTTTTATATATATAGTTTTTCTTTTACTGTATTACAATCAAATAAATGAATCCTTGGACTTCTTTTCAACAATCATTCCAAGCAGACATTCCCAAATCACAATGACACATTCTGTCCTGCCGGTTTTCCTCAGGAACTCGAGCATGTGTTTTTGGCTGTTAATCTGTAATATGGAGAAAGAGAGAGTGTTCGGTGGAACCTGGAAGTTGTTAAGAAAGCAGGAGCTGTGCTTTTGTGTCTCTTACATCTTTGGCAGGCGGCTCGCCGGGTGCTAATCTTTATTTAGCACATGCCAGCAGGTGTTGCCTAGTAACAGAGGAGTAACAGGTTGGGGGTGGAGGCCTAAGGGGATGTTCATCTCTCTCTCTCTTTCTAGCTTTACAACCCCACAAACCTCCAGTCTCCCCCAGACCCCTTTCACCCCTTCAGCAAAACCCCAGTGGCAGCACAAACGCCACACAAGACAAATGAGGAGGGTGCTCATTTTCATGGATATCTGTGATATTCCAAGAAGCTTGGTGAAGAGTAATGTAGAGAGAGTTACTTTTGCTGTAAAGAGATGATAAACGACAGAGGGTTACCATGGTTTTTTCTTCTGGCGCCTGTTCAGTCTGTTCAGTTTTTATGCTGTCATGTTTTCATGCCGTGTCGATTCATTCATATCTCAGCTAAACTAATATAGGCAAATCTGAAACCAACTTTCTCTTTGCATGCATTTTCTTTTTCTTGTGTGTGTGTGTGTCTGCATGTTGGGATATGCACTCAAAAAAGTATTGTTGCTGTTTTTTCAAACTACTTGTTTAAAATGAGCTGAAACACCATAATTCTTGTAATTTCTTTGGACTATTTATTTGATTTACTGTTTAATCCACTTAGATTGTAAACCATTAAGTTAACTCAATGGTTTTGTGTGAACATGAATGAATTGTGTTGGTGTAACTACCTGGTTAGTGGATAGTTCCCAGCATTCTTTGCGTGATATTGCATTAAGGAGAACATTTGAAAATAAAAGTAATCTTTGGTGCTTTAAGTTAAAAAGCAAACTTGTTAGAGTTTAATCTATTCATTTTCCTTTGGCTTAGTCCCTTATTTATCAGGGGTCGCCACAGCGGAATGAATGTTTTACATATGTTTGACACAGCGGATGCCCTTCCAGCCACAACCCAGCACTGGGAAACACCCACACACTCTCTCATTCACATACACACTCATTCACTACAGACAATTTTGTTTAGCCAATTCACTTACCACATGTCTTTGGACTGTGGGGGAAACTGAATCACCAAGAGGAAACCCATGCAAACACAGGGAGAACATGCAAACTCCACACAGAAATGCCAACTGGCCCAGCCAGGACTCGAACCAGCAACCTTCTTGCTGTGAAGCGACGTGCTAACCACTGAGCCACCGTGCCGCCCGAGTTTAATCCACACTTAGGTTAAAGATTTAAAAGAGTTTCATGTAAGGTTTTGAGGTTACCACCTTGCAGAAGAGTAGCACTCATACTTTGGGTGTTGGCAGCTTCATTAACAACAATATTGTTTGTTACTTCACTCAGTGAGCCACAACTGTGCTAATACCAGTTCTGAGATCAGTCTTGTAGGCATTATTAAAACAGTTGCAGGTTGAACTGCAATAAATAACAGTTTTTTTTTATTTAATTTTGTTCATTCAACACCTTTTTTTGAGTGTGGGGTGGGGTGGCAAAGAGATCTGGGTGTTTAAGTAAATTTTATTAATATGTTGGCACTTTTTTCAGATTTGTATGGAAATTTATAGATCTTCTTGTGTTTTCATAAATAAAAAAGGCAAATAAACATACTGTAATTGAGTTAAAAATCTTTAACATTAGTACATTTTGGTTGTTATTCTCAGGGGTGATGCTGCTAATGTTAAAATAAAAAATAATGACAAAATATAATACTTCTATGATTTTGGACTGATATTCTGTCCTCTGGGAACCTATAATTGTATAATTATTTATAATACAAAGGTTAAAGGGATAGTTAACCCCAAAATGAAAATTCTAGCATCATTTACTAGCCCTTTACTAGTTTCAAACCTTTATGAGTTTCTTTCCTCTGTTGAACACTAAAGAAGATATTTTGAAGGATGCTGGAAATCTGTATTTATTGACTTCCATAGTATTTATTTTTCCTACTATGGATGTCAATGTTATAGATTTTCAGTTTTTTTCAAATATCTTCTTTTGTGTTCAGTGGAAAAAAGAAACTCACAAAGGTTTGAAACCAGGGCGAGTATGTGAACTTTTTAACCCAGCGGTTGGGTTTGTCCACATTTTGGCAAATTTGTGTTGAAACAAAAAAACTAAAACTGTGGCACTTCAAAAAGTGAACGCATATAAATGAAATGGTTCGATCCAATGATTGCTTTATATAGTCAACATTGAATTTAGTCTTTTATTCACAATAAACATTGTTTACAGCATTCACAGAAGCAGCATGTTTTTTCTTGCACATCAAGCAGGTATAAGCTTCTGTTCTAATATTCAATGTTTTTTATGCAAATAAATGCTCAAATTAAATCTACACATCATATAAAGTGATCAAATCTCCTAATTTCTTCATCCTTATGAACATTTTGCAGCATCAGAGTTTTGGGTGAAGGACAATCTGATTTGATATTTGTTCACTGAAGATTGGTCCTATTGATTTGGAAGAACATAAGGGTGAGTTTATCTTGACAGAATGTTCTCTTTAGGGTGAAATAGCTGCATTATGTTGAACAAAACTGAGAGTAAAGATCTTCATTCAATAAAAATATTTTTTAAGGCTCTTCATTTTATTCAAACAATAACACCATTGTAACCATGTTTTTTGTTGCTTCAAGTTAAATGGAGTTAACTTTTAACTTGCTGTTTTCATTTTCAAAAGCACTTTCTTTTATTAAATAAAGCGTTATGTTATGCAGTGTTTAGTGAGATGGGAAAATGTGGAGATCTGTTAAAGTTTAAGTTCTGTTTTGTTGGAATTTAAAACCTTTATATGTTATGTTTAAATTTTGGTGTTAAAGAAAAGTTTTATTTGACTCACAGGGGAAAAAAAACATTGGACCAACTTGTTAAACATAAAAAATAATATATATATATTTTTTTTCCACTGAAAACTAATATAATAAGTTGAAGTTAACGTATAACATGTTGAATTAATTTAAGTTATACATTTTTTTACAATGCTTGCTAGTATAGAAACAACTTGATAAAATCATGTCTAAATAGCTAACACAATTACGTATTTCAAAGACTATAGAATACACAAGACGTGTCACTCTTATTTGAATGGGGAAAAATGTTATGGACTATAATGTTAAACACGTAAGCTATTGATTCTTATGGTAGTTCCATAGTTTGATTGACAGGATGACATCTGATCGCATCCTCCAGAATAAAGCTGGTTGGAGTCGTGATCTTGGGCAACCTGATTAAATGCAGTATTTTTTTTGGTTTAATTGAACATCTAGAAACAAAATTTACACTGTAAAAAATGCTGGGTTCTACACAATCAATTTATGTTGGGACAACATGAAGGAATTTATACGTTTTAAAAAATTTAAGTGGATTGAATGTAAAACAATTAAGTTGTCCCAAAAAAAAACCTCAAGAATTGTTTCAGCTCATTTTAAATATGTAGTTTGAACAAACAGCAAATGTCATTATTTTGAGTGTAAAAGACAAATGTTTATAAATGCATACAGTTGAAGTCAGAATTATTAGCCCATCCTGAATTATTAGCCCCCCTGTATATTTTTCCCCAATTTTTGTTTAACGGAAAGATGATTCTGTGACACTTGCATGTCAGAGAGGCATTTCAAAGATGGCCGTCGAGTGAAATTACTTGGCTTAAAGGGACTGATATTTTCATTTTGTAAGTCATCGGAGAAATGACCACTTACAATATGTTCAAACATCAGACGTGTCATCATTCGTATTAGCATGTATGTTACCACTTGTGCCTGCCATCTTAATGATTTGTTGTTTAAATATGTTTTAACTACACTGTAAAAAAATCCGTTATTTTTAATGGCCGTTAAATAACAAATTTACTGTAAAATAGTGGACGTTAAAGTACAGAAATTTACTGTAATTCAATTCGGCAGAAAATTTCTGTTATTTACAGTGTACTCTTATCTCCTTTACATAATGTTGATGTTTTTTTGTATAATTATTTTTTAGGGGCTTTTCACCTTTATTTGGATAGGAAAGTGGAGATAACAGGCAGGAAAGAGTTTGGAGCAGAGAGAGGGGGAAGGATTGGCAAAGGACCTCGAGCCGGGAATCGAACTCGGGTCACCGTGAGCACCTCAGTGCATGTGTCGGCGCACTTAACCACTAGGCTATTGGCGCCGACTACATAAGTTTGGTGTTTTTAAGTTTATTTTGTTCATATACGTTTTATTTATTTAGATTTATTTAACTATGTCTATTTTAGTGCTTCTTAATTATGCTTGATTGATTGTATAATTTTTGTATTGTTTTTTAGGGTGACAATTTGGGGACAACGAATGACTTCTGGCTAATTCTGGTGCATTTGCAGCAATGCTAATTAATGTACACTGTCCCTGCCAAACAAACAAACAAATAAATAAATGAAGACATCAGAATCAGTCAAGTGCATGTGTTAGAGTGCTAGTTGTCTTAATGACTGATGGCCACGTTATGACCCTCTGCATACACCTACACTGCTATTACTGTACATATGGAAATCAGTTCACCTTAACTGTAATCTGAGTTTGTTGCTCTTGAAGGACATCATTTTCAAGAACTTTCGAAACTCAAATACTTAGTTAAAGAGATCTTTATTCCAACAATTAATAAAAAATATAACTTTTAATCTGCTTTTTGTTTATTGCTTTACTTAATATATGGTATACATCAGCCCAATCTCACAAGAAAACGTAACTATTTTTACGTTTTATCAGAAAAGTGGCATTTCGTACAAATTCTTATGACTTCATTCGATTTTTAACCCTATTGGGGGATGAGCAAATTGTACTGAAACGTAAGAATGAGATCATACAAATTAATATGAATTAGCCTCTAAATCAAAAAGTTATGAATTTCTGTAAGATGGTGTTGTTTATATATATCGATGGAAATCTGTCACATTTCACTTCTCAGAGCGTCCAATCTGATCCAAGTCATAGGAGATTACAGAGCAGGGTATATTTGGGATTACTCAGCACACTGAACATTATCACCCCCAGATTATCCGGGCCTGTATTACCCTGGATTATTTCCTTCACATGCTCAGATTATTCAACAAAACCATAGAGGCATTATAGAAACCTCAATGTCAACAGGTGGACCGTGGATGATCTCCTTTGCCTACAGAATTTCTCATATACTCAGAGATTACTGGGATGTAGGCAGATCAATGTGTGCGTAAATGTGTTTTGGACATATTGAACCAAGCATGCGAGGATTATTGAGATGGGTGGATCGTTACATAATAATATTAATGCAATATGTTTTAATATAATGAAAACTATGGCATATTATAAGGTTTGACTGAAAATGAAGATTTAGTTGGGGTTATTAGATTATGATTAGGTGTTTGGACATATTTGATATATCCTTGCAGCATAAAACTGCAAGTACAGAGAATATAATGATACTGCATTATCAAAAAGGTCTGATAATTTGCAGTTTAGGCTTAGATAAAGGGTTGCTTAACCTCATCTTTTTTCAATCAATTTTTTAATCTAAAACGAATGACTTTATTCAACAAAACTTTTAAGAGACAGTCATATAGTTTCACTATGGTAAAGAGCAGCTTGAATATTCTGTTCATGATCTTTATTTTTGTTCCTCGGATGTAAAATCATACAGTGTTGGGATGACATGATGAAAATTATTAGCTCTCCTGTCAATTTTTTTTCTTTTCAAATATTTTTCAAATGATGTTTAACAGAGCAAGGAATTTTTCACAGTATTTCCTATAACATTTTTTCTTCTGGAGAAAGTCTTATTTGTTTTATTTGGGCTAGAATAAAAGCAGATTTAAATTAAAACATATATTTAAATTCTGGATTGTCTACAGAACAAACCACTGTTATACAATGACTTGCCTAATAACTGTAACTTGCCTAATGAACCTAGTTAAGCCTTTAAATTGCACTTAAAGCTGAATACTAGTTTCTTGAAAAATATTATGTAATGTCATTATGGCAAATATAAAAGAAATCAGTTATTAGAAATTAGTTATTAAAACTATTATGTTTAGAAATATGAAATTTTCTGTTAAACAGAAATTGGGGAAAAATAAACAGGGGCGCTAATAATTCAGGAGGGCTAATAATTCTGACTTCAACTGTAAGTGACAACAACATTTCCATGTATTCTGTGTCCTTTTCCAAGCAAAACTGGAGCATTTCATGAATCTCCACAATCCTCCAGGAGAGACGAAACACACACACACACACACACACACACACACACACACACACACACACAAAAGAAATCTTGGAATCACCTTGAGAGAAATTTCCTGCATGATGCAGCGGGACAGAGACTCATTTATTACTGTCCTCATCCCATCAGAACAGGGAAGGAAAAAAACAGAGATACAGTACGTCCACAATTTCAAACAGCCTCTAAAAATAATTTTTTTTCCCACTTGCACTGTGCCATAAAACATTTATAGTACACCACAATCTGCTACACTGGCGTTGACGCAACAGTCTTGAAATATTCACAAGGTAGCGCTGGCTTGTTGGCTCGGAGAACACTGGGGGGGGAAAAAGAGAAAGAGAGAGACGAAATGCTTACATAATCCACCAGCCGCAGTCTGAGATGAGGGCGCAGGTTTAGACACGCGTCTCCATGGCCAATATCAACAGCCAGTCTGTCCTCTCACTGCGGTGACATTAGCACTCTTCAATCCATGCCCTGCTGCCCATATTAGTGTTGTTTCATGCAGCAATACGTAAAATTCTTTATCTGTAACCATTTTCATTCATAACAATTGGTGTATGAATGATCAATAAAACTGTATGCTCTATATGAATGATTAGGCTAACGAATGGGTAATACTTTACAATTAGGTGGTATTAGTTATTCAATTATTTACTAACATGAACAACAATGAACAATTTTATTACAGCATTTATTCAACTTTATTAATGTTAGTTAATGAAAATAGTTGTTCATGTTAGCTCACAGTACATTAGCTAATGTTAACAAGCTAGAATTTTGATTTTAATAATGCATAATGTTGAACTACAAGTTATAAATGCTGTATTGTTCATTATTAGTTCATGTTAGTAAATACATTAGTAACTAACGACTGTAAAAATCTGATTCAAAAAGTATTATGAATGTTAGCATTAATTAGCAAATGGTTAGCTAACTATTAAACTAAATGACATAGCATCACCTTCACCTTGGGGCCAGGGTTTTCGTTTCTGTTGTTTTACAGATCTGTTGTACGACTTCTGTTTTGATGGCATTTCACAGTTTTGTACAGATAAATATTATGGTGATCATTGTGTTTGCCTAAATATAGTCTAAATTATCCACATGCTCCTTTTTTGTTTGTTTCCTGTCAGTTAAAACATCTACCGACATAAAAAGCACTATAATATTTAGTTAATGATAATGTTTTTGAACCAAACTATAGTAAAATGCTTGAATTAATGTGTTGTGGTAATGTTATAGTTGCTATGGTAATACAACAACTATAGTAATATAAACAAATGACCAAATACTGTAGTTTTCTACAATTATATTATTCATTCATTCATTCACTTTCTTTTCGGCTTAGTCCCTTTATTAATCAGGGGTCGCCACAGTGGAATGAACCGCCAACTTATTCAGCATATGTTTTACGCAGCAGATGCCCTTCCAGCCGCAACCCAAAACTGGGAAACACCCATACACTCTTGCATTCACACACATACACTACGGCCAATTTAGCTTATTTAATTCACCTATACCACATGTCTTTGGACTGTGGGGGAAACCGGAGGAAACCCACGCGAACACGGGGAGAATATGCAAACTCCACACAGAAATGCCAACTGACCCAACTGGGGCTCGAACCAGCGACCTTCTTGCTGTGAGGCGCAACTATATTATACTGTAGTAAAAATTAAAGTATACTAAAGTATTTATTACAGTTTACTATTGTTAATACCATTCTGTATTACAAATACACTTTACTATATTAGGGTAGACTGAGTATAGTAGAGACACTTTATATTTTCCACAATTAGCTCATAAACATAAGGTGGATTTTTGTCTCAACTGTACCCATATAGAGTACAGTTGAAACAGTACCCTGGTACAGTGGAGACACCCTTTATTAATGCTCTAAAGCTGGCTAAATATGCATTGCAACTGTAATAATTTAGAGTTTAAAATACAGCATTTACTATAAATTACTAGTTTACTAGTATTATAGATATATATTTATTATTTGTAGCAATATTTGGCAACCCTACATAGCTCCCAAATGAAAAACATACTAGTATACTAGTTTTTTCTTTTCATTTGGTAGCTATGTAGGGTTGCCAAATATTTCTACAAATACAAACAAAAGCTAACCCGCTAAAAATCACCAAGTATTACTTATAATTTAGTATTACGTATAACCAAATAGGAGAATGGACAACCCCAACCTTCATCTTCTCACTTTAACATCATAATTACTTCATTAACTCAAATGTCAAATTAAGTACATTGTAAAAAGTGAAAACCTAAACGAATTAATTCAACTTGTTACACATAAGCAAATTTAGTTTTTTTTCCAACTTGATTTATTAAAGTCAGTAATAAATTATGTAAAGATATAAATGTTGAAGTAATTTAAGTTGATCCAATGTTTTTTTCTTTTCTTCAGTCTATCAAAAACAACTACCAACTACCTAATGCTTAAAATAATTTGATCTGGCAACCTTTCAGGCTCCTTCACTGTCTGCACCTCACAGTTGCTGTGTATCAGTAACCCGATTTAAAATAAATTTCATTCTTCGAATTTTAATTTATTTTGTTCAATCATGAAAAATGTATTAAGGTCTGGCTACGACCCTGCTGTCATTCTGTATTTCTCTATGCAGCCTTACATGAGCAGACGCTCACATTAATATATTATAGTGTAGGACATAGAGGTCAGGTTAAGACCATGACTAAATGCACATTCAGTCCTTCCATGCGGCTGCTGTTTGGTGACAATGGAGGGTAACATATGTCTTTCTATAATTAAAAAGACAGTATATCAAGATATTTTTGGAAGATGAGTAAATTAAACATGAAATCCAAAGGGGTCCTATGACTTATGCATATTCTTGGTTTTATTATGAGTGACTAATCTTTGCACATTATTGTATAAAGCGAAGATAAAAAGATATTGTGTGCCTTTGCAATATTTATTAATACCCAAACTTTTGACTGGTAGTGTACATGACAAAATACATCAATTGAATATTTCATAGATTATATAATAAACGCAATTGCACAAAACAAGTGCACAACACCACTTTTAGAACAATTAACTACAAAAGAGCTACAAAACTGTATTATCTTGGTTTTGTATAGTCTTGCAAAAACCTGGAGTGGTATATGTTCAGTCACGTTTTCTGATTAAGTTTTATGAATTTTATGATTACATAAATGTTCAAAAAGGCAAATTATGGCTTTATTTTGAATAAAGTCAAACATTTAAAATGCATTAACCCTGAAAGCTGTGCTAGGTTAAGATCACTTCCACTTAGTTTCACTTAGTTCTAAAATTCTTAAGTTTGTAAAAAATACATAAATAAAACCATTTACTCTAATGCACTTACAATGGAGTATATGAGGCAAGACACTGCACTGAGGTAAACATGATCAATTCTAAAGATACAAACGGTAGTCACAAACTGTAGCTTCAAAAGTATACTAGTGTGAAAAAGAAACACGTGGCAAGCTTTTCTGTACCAAGTCATATCAAGTTTCAGTTGTCATGACCAAGTCAGTAAATGCTGTAACTTGATCAATCCAATCCTATCCTGTGATCTTAATCCTATCTACCTATAGAAATGACATTAGACATTACAGAAACCAGAAGTTAATTTATCTAGAACAGCTCTTCCACTTTTAAAAGAAAGGTTTATACAGCTAAAATATGACTCTTTACATATACAATTATAATAGAAATGCTTTAAAATATACAAGCTGCAGATTTCTTGAAATGTCTTTGCTCATAGACCTAAATTAACGGAAAACACATTTTCTTTCAGTTATTTTAAAACCTGTATCTAAAGAATTTTCCATGCTAATTAAGAGCATGCGGTACTGTGAATAGAGTTTAGAATGTTTTCATAGTCGCTATTGCAGAGGGTGATGCAATCCACAAGACTTTTGCAATTCATAACGTCATTATTACTAGTTGAATAAATTACATTTCAGTTTAGTTTGAAATCCAAAGCTTAATTAGGGCTTTGTTTTCACCTTATACACCTTTTGTTGATCCGTTCATAAGTTGTCAGTGCTAAATAGAGTTGGAAATATGTTCTGAAATGTATTGACCACTTCTACAGATCTTGAATTTTGACATTCTATGTACACACAAGGCCTATTTCTCTCAGATATTGTTCACACATTTGTTTAAATCTGTGTTAGTAAGCACTTCTCCTTTGCCAAGATAATCCATCCCCCTCACAGGTGTGGCATATCAAGATGCTGATTTAGACAGTATGATTATTGCACAGGTGTGCCTTAGGATGGTCACAATAAATGCCAACTCTAAAATATGCAGTTATGTCATGTTAATTTCTCTATCATAAGCTGTCTCCAAAGGGTTTCAGAGAAATTGGCAGTGCACCCAACCAGCCTCATGACTGTAGACCATGTATAGCCAAACCAGCTCAGGACCTCAACATCCAGCATATTCACCTGCAAGATCATCTGAGACAGATGTATGTTATGGACAACAAACAAAGCTGCATATTTTTGATGGCATTTTGAATGACCGCAATGAGATCCTGAGGCCTAATGTTGTGCTATTTATCCACAAACATCACCTCATGATGCAGCATGATAATGCATGGCTCCATGTTGCAAGGATCTGTCCACAATAACTGGAAGTTGAAAACATCGCAGTTCTACTAATTGAGCATGTTTGGGATGTTCTGGATCAGTCTATATGACAGCGTGTTCCAGTTCCTGCCAATATCCAGCAACTTCGCACAGGAAGAAGAGAAGAGAAGTGGAGCAACATTCCACAGGCCACAATCACCACCTGATCAACTCTATGTAAGGCAGATGTGTTGCACTGCATAAGGAAAATGGTGGTCACACCAGATACTGACTGGTTTTAAGACAATGGACATTTTGTTGAAGTGTGTTAAACAGATGAGATTTAAACTTTACTGTTTAAATTTTCAAAAGCACAATGTTCTCTTACCAGATTACTAATAAACAAGCACCCTGACAACCTGAGGAGGAAGAGAAAACATTGGTGAACAAAGTTGTTTTTACAGTTTTTTTTATCATGCAAAAAAATATTCTTAAGAGTTTGTATGATTACTATGTCACATGGAATGTTTCGACAATATTTTTAGTTTCTCTTATGGATGACCCTTGCTGTTTATGGAGGGTCAAAGAGATCTCGGATTTCATCTCAAATATCATCATCTTGAGGACTGGAAGGACTAGAGAGTGAGTAATGAACAGAATTTAAATGCTTGAATTTTATCCAGTAACAAAGTATTTGCACGTCCTTACTCCCCAACTTTGACCAAATCACCTAAAACAGCAAAAATCAAAAATATTCCCTCTAGGCTCACTTAACAACATTCTGGCTGCTTTGAGTTCTGCTTGTCTCTGAGATGAAAATGTACACTTGCCTATTTCATTAATAATTGAACCTGTGTCTTGGTTTTGAGTGGGTGGGGGTTGCACAGATCTTCTGGTTCACTCCTAAAGTGTTTTGCAGGCCTAATCTGAAAAACAAAAATGCATTAAAAAGCAGTATGATTAGAAAGAGGAAATATTGCTGAAAACACCTCGCCAACCGTGACGCAGTCTTCACGGCCCAAAGGTCAGAAGAAAATCAGAATTTGACTGTCTACTGGGATGCGCAGCGACACTGCAAACCAAATTAACTCCACCCAGCAGCATTCAAATGGAAATACACCCACTCCTTTACCTCAGCCAACTGGGGTTTGTTGTTGTTATTTTGTTTGCTCTTTGAAGAAGTAACCTTCAGAGGCCTGGAAAATAAGGCTGGAGCTTTATTGTCTGCTACCTATCTGCCATTCGCCGTCCAGCAGTGTTTGTTTACTGCGTTTTTCAAGCAAATTTCGCTATCTAGTCTGCTCTGCATTGCAGTCTGCGAGTCGACCGGGGTCCTTTAATGCTGCAGATCAAATGTTTTCTTTCTGAAATTGTTCAGATGTTCTGGATCATGTTGATTATCTGTTTTTATTCAAACCAAGCGGTTGTAGTCTTTGAGGGAGAGCGCTATGCAAAACGTCTTTTCATCTGTGTTTATCCCTAACACATAGAGACGTGGTGTTAAGGGAATTGTTAATGCCGGACAAGCAATTCGAAAAAAATGCAGTTATCTAAGCTACAAAGAACTCTAAAATGAGTTAAAGTCAGCGTGAAATGGAAGTTGCATTGGTCTTTTCTTTCCATGTTGTGACATGTATCTGAGTAAAACACTGTCTGAATGAGAAAAATGTAGGAAGGGACTTGATTTTGTGCATCGGGAATTTTTGCATAATTGTTTCAGGCAGTGCAAACAATACCAAGGACATGTAAACATTGTTCGCATGTGGCTTTTGGTTATGCGTTTTGATTTGTAAACCATATTAGATCACATTTGTACTTGAAATAAGTCTCATAGTGTGCCATTACATGCTGAGCTAAAGCTTTAGGACATCCGGGATCTGATCGCATCATGGTGATGATTTTCAACAACATAATTTGAAAATGTTGTACTCACTGAATTACACATGGAAACTTTAAAAAAAGAAAAAAAGCTTCTTTTTTTTTTTTTACAGTATTGTAGCTAACTTGTGCCCCTGGATCACAAAACACAGTATATATACAGTGCCTATAGAAAAATCATCACTAAAGGTATAGATTTTCACAGAGTATGATGATTTTCTATAGCCACCATATATATAAAGTACCTGCAGATTCCAAATTTTTAAATAGCTGAATGTTGTCCTCAAAACAAGCCATATCTATGGTAAGCTTATTTATTCTGCTTTCAGGTGATTTTTAATTCTCAATTTTAAAAAAGACACTTATGACTGGTTTTGTGGTCCACCCTGGACCCACAATTAAGCTTAATTTCTTAATTAAGCTTAATGTCCAACTGCTGGTTAAAGCAAATATCTGTCATATTTAAATATCTAAACAAATTCTACAAATCAATCACATGGCAGCAACATGTTCAGGACAATCTGCTGGAGTTCATTCTGAGCATAAGAATGGGGAAAAATGGATGATATAAATGACTCTGAACCAGATGGGATGGTCTGAGTATTTCAGAAAGTATAGTAAACCATCTGGTTTACACAGAATGATCTCATGGGTCTCAGTTTCCACTGTGACATTCAGATTAAGTCAGAATTTGTCATAAAAAACATGAAATCATAGATCCATCCTGCATTGTGTCAATATTGCTGGCTGCTGCTGAACTGGAAGTTGCTGAGACTTTTATTTCAATATGTTGATGTACTTCCAACTGAAATGGAATATTGAGTAGGGGGCGGGACCTTCTTTTTGTGCATCATTCCCTCATTGCAAACTAACAGTAAGTTAAGGCGTGGTTAAGAATATTGTGGCTGAAGCCGCCAAACGAGAAGGACTGCCACTCCAAACGCGCAAGCAAATGGTCAGATTTTGATATAAGATTACAAAAACAACCTTTTTTGTCATTGGATTAAATTGCACAAATTAACATTGTTAACAGAATAACAATGCGCGCTAGCAAAATAAACATTGTAAATTTTGAATTTAAAAGCCACAGCCTCCAGAGTATTTTTGCTGAATAATAACCGAACGCTCTTTTCTGTTCTGAAAACATGAGGCAACCACACTGCCTTTTTTTGTTGACAAGAAAAAAAGCAGTGCAGTGCACTTTTTATGTCGCTAGGCAACGACTGAATCAGCTGCATATTGTGTGTGAGCGTTGCTATTGATATTATTATAATTGTAATATTGAATAATATTGTGATATTTAAGGTTTGTGAAGTCGTACAACTCGAAACAGCAACCATTAGTCTCTCCTCCATCTTTAAATGTCTCTGTAGTCATCTAACCTGCTTTAATTTTATTGGAGAATGAAAAGCCGACTGATGTAGCATCCTTTTTCCGATCAGAGTTGACTTTATTCAATTGCAAAAACATAAGGGACAGGAGGCGGTTAAAATGCGAGGCGTGCAGGGTGCATAAGCAGCACGAAAATCGCTCTCTGCCATTAGTAAACCCTTCAAAAGATGCGCCTCTCAATGCAAAAAGTGTGTTCGGTGTGATCAGGGCCTATGTCCATTCCTTTATAACCACCATTCTTGAGATGGCTACTTCCAACAGGATGAGCCATGTCACAATTCTCAAATAATCCAAACTGGTTTCCTGAACATGATATTGAGTTCACTAAACTCAAATAGCCCCCACATTCACCCAGATACCAATCCAGCAGAGCACTTTTGGGATGTGTAAGAACGGTGGATTCACATCATGGTTGTACAGCCAACAAATCTGCATAAGCTGTGTGATGCTAACTTGTCTAGACCAACATCTTGAGAGTTGTTTCCAGCATCTTGTTGAGTCTATGCTACAAAAAATTAAGACCATTCTTAAGGCAAATAAGTGCAAGTTGTACCCAATAAAGTGACCTGTGACTACATTTATCTACAATCTGTCTTTGTGTACAGTGAAAAAGGTACTGTGCTCTGGGATCATTTAGAGCAGAAGTGCTTTCAGAACAGACAGACTGTGACTGGGTCTGGCTCATGTGAGAAGTGTGTTTTGTTTGGGTGACAAGTGTGTTTAGCCCTCATGACCTGCCCGCACGTACTTATCAGTGTCCTAGTGAGCCCCGGGGCAGAGCGGACAGGGACAAGACCTCATGTCCTTCCTTCCTGCACACACTGTTAATGGATCTGGCAACTCAACTGCTGTGCATTTTGTCTAATCTGGGCCTGGAGCTAATTACATCTTCTAACTAGATTTACATTTTCTATAGGAAATGAAAGCCATGTTTTCAAGGTGTTGCAGTGCAGTTGCTGAGGTGATCTTGCACATTGCTTTGTACTTGTTACATTATTATTTACTAAAGCATGTTTAAAAAGTCTAAATCATCTGTGTGTGATTTAGTTTCACAGGAGACATCTATTTTATCACGAACGCCAAAATATGGGGACATTCCATGAATTTCCATTGTTTTTATACTGTACAAAATGTATTTTCTGTTGCCCTACCCCAACCCTACACCTTTCAGGAAACTGTGCAATTTTACCTTCTAAATTTAAATTTTTTTTTTTATTAATTCTGTATGATTTATAAGCCTTTTGAAAAATGGGGGATCAGGAAAGTCTTCATAATTCACCGTCTCCTTGTACTTGTGTAATACGTATGTCCTTGTACACATTTGTGTCCTAGTTGGTCATGCACGCACGCACACACATACACGCACACACACAGATTTCAATTTAACATTAACATAAGCTTGACTGTTGTTTCTGATTGGTAACTTAGTTTCTTATTAACTATCATTGCACACAGACACACATGTATAATTTTACACACACTGTAAAAAATCCTGGGTTCCAAACATTTCCTTCATGCTGTCCCACCACAAATCAATTAAGTACAATTTTAAGTGGATTGAACATAAAATAATTGTTGTCCCCCAAAAAACTCAAGAATTGTGTTGATTCAGCTTATTTTAAATAAGTAGTTTGAACAAGCAGCAAAAATAATTTTTTGAGTGTACTTATAAAACAATGTAAGTATATTACAGAGATTATTCTAGTTATTCTATTCCTATTATTATTATAATTATTCTATACTGCAAAATAATAAACTCTTGCTACATTTAATTTTAAATAAAATTCTAAAACATAATAATACAAATAACATTTAATAAATAATTATAACTACATAAATATATGCAATATTTTTAATGTGGATTTAATTTTATATGTGGAAAAAATATTAATTACTATTAGAGAATAGCTCTGGTTTCTGATTGATCGTTACTGTGTTTTAACTGTGCTAAAACCCACAATATCAGTAACAGTTGTTTACTTGGTAAACAGATCACATTCAGCACCCAGTAGCAGATCATTATTCCTGTTGCATAGCAATGAGAGGTTACGTGAGAGACTTTGAAATGAAAGATATACTGTATAAATGAACACAGTTGTCATATTGTAACTTAATTACCATGACAAGCGCGATCAATTCTGTAAATGTGCATATGGCCTTAATGAGGGGAAATGTGGATGAGTGGGTTTCTGGAGAGAAGCTGGTGTTATCATTCACCGTCACGGGTGAGTCGATATCCTCAAACACACTGGGCGTAACATAAAAACCGCATGTTCCAAATGCAGAGATCCTAGAGAGCAAAGAAGACAAACACCAAATGCTTCCAGGGTGGAATCAGCCTACAGCCTTTATTGCACATTCCTGTTTGGTTTTGCTCTGACCACATCCTGGCATGATGTTTACGCAGTGCAGAAAACACATTGTCTTGTAGTTTTTACCTTTCACCCCGTGAAAGCCTGAGATCACTACATATACCAGACTCCTTTCAATTCAGGTACATATATTATTATTTTTTTTTTTCTCCATTTATTTTCTTTCTCTTGTTATCATCAGTGACAATGCCTGCAACATGCTTCAAAATCTTCATTTTGGCAAACTACAAATAAATTAAAACACATTCATAGAACACAATTTAACATTTAAGGACATTAATAAAGAAAACCAGGACAAACGGAACGAACCCAAAAAGTACAAAGAAGCGGCTTCTGCTCTTTTTCGTTACTTTCTTGCATTTTTGAAAAAACAAAACCCAAAAACGAAGAGGAAAAAGAAAACAAGTTGGCTAGCTAACAATCACAGACCACATGCAGATATAATACAACAGAATCATCTCACTCGTTTGGACGATTAACTCTGTTAGTTAGTTTCTGCAAACTACGGATCTAAACTATATCACAAAATTATGCTTTAAACCAGAAAACATCCAATTTCGTGACATTTTCGACTGGTTATAGTAAGTCCTTGGTATAGTATCTCCTCTTGCTAAATAGGAAAACACACGACCACTTCTCAAGAACGTCCAAACAAGAGTCTGGAGAAGACCAAATGCACTTTAGTAGTGAAAAGAGACACCATCTGCGATCACACAGAAATCTGCAATAAGCCACCCACACCAGGGTTTACGCATGTTTTTTTGTTGTTGTTGTTGTTGTTTTTTTACAATCGCTGCATTGATAAGAACATGAAATATAAGTTCTCCAGTGATCGGCATGAGTTTCATTTTCCATGACCAGAACAAAATGATCACTGAATACAGCAAAATAAGTGTTTACCATCGGATTGCCTTATATAGGACTCCATTTATTGTAATGGATAACCTTAATATTAATAACACAAAAACTACTAGACAGAAATAAATATCAATAACAGAGCATCAGTGTCGTTTCCCCCAACATTTTCCTTCAGGGCATCAGAATTTGTTTTATCATTTACACAGCAGTATCTTCATCTTTATTTGTTCAAATGCCGTATTAATTAGCAGCTTCTCATGTGACATTTGAAACCGTCAGTGATAGCAGAGAGTCTTTCTACTGAGAGCGCAGCAGTTACACACAGGAAAACACACAGGGAAATGGTGACACAGTACATTAAGCTTTTGGCACATGCTGTTTCCATGTCTAGAGAAGATTACCCTTGAAATATTACGTACATCAACATGGAAATTACATTATTTTCAACCTCAAAGTGTCGTTTTTAAGGAATTGTTCACTCAAAAATGAAGTCAAATGTGTATGGCTTTCTTTCGACAAGAATCAAATCATTGTTCTTCTCTATATAATGACATTCAGTGTAGATCAAGGCTGCCATGTTGTCACAATGACAAAATGTTACGATAAGACCATTATCATAATCTCATGTTTGCCAAATTAGAGTCTTCTGAAGTCATATGATCATTTTGGGTGGTCCGCAAAATATACACCCCACAAACAAGGGGGATTTTAAACTTTAAAATCATCAAGGACTTATCATATCAGACTTTATATGACACACAGAAGGTGGAAGATAGACTGTCTTACTCCTTTACTTTGTGTACATTTATACAACAATGTACAACCCCCCCTCAAATTGATCCCATTCAGACCCGTGGTTGTCAAAGTCTTGTGTGTGATAATAATAGTAATAAATAATCTTGTATATAGTGCCTTTAAAACTACTGCCAATAAACTAAACACACAATATGCATGTGCATGTGCTGTCATCGGTTTCAAAAATGCGTATTTTTGTAGTTTAGACGATATAAAAAGTGCAATTTGAAACCGGTTTTTGCAAGTTTGTGTTTTCAGGCCCCCTAAATAGTTGCTGTAAATGTAAATGAATAACCAAAATACAAAAAAAGTTTTCAGTTTTTAGTTTAGTGTCATGCAAACACCCCCTTAAATTTAGATCTTTCCTCGCATTAAACACTCATATGCCTTCAGAAAACTACTTTGAGAACAACAGAAAAAGAGCAGCCACTACACATTTCCTATTTCATTTGAACGAATAAAGAGAGCCATACAAACTTGAAACAGCACTACGTTAAAAAAACCCGTTTCTGACAGAGTAAACGTTTTTGTGTGAATTCCTCCTCTAACAGGCCTTATATAATTTCGTCTCCTCGACTACATTTGTATTTTACACACACATAACGTGTGGAGAGCACCATGGGTAGGGTGGGATCTAAAACAAACAGAGCTTCTTCTGCATCTCATCGCTCACAAGATGCAGTCGAGCTGTTCCAGATTCACGCTGACATTTGAAGGAGAAGTCAATAAACATCAAGGCGTGGAGCTGCGTCTCTCGGAGAGCATCAATCAGGAAACTAAACGAGCCGCCCTCATTCCTCAAGGTTTCTGAACAAAGGAATCGCCCCCTCAGCGTCTCTCTCTTCACCTCTGTCCTTCTTCATCTGCCTCTTGTCAGAGTCATAACGGAGCTTGCGCGTTGATTTACGCAGTCGTGAGATCTTGCATCCCGGGCTGTCAGCCATTTTGTCCTGTTTACCGATGTTCTAGTCAAGTATCGATCAAGCACACGGCACAGTGATGCAGAGTCAGTGCAGGGTGGAGGAATCAGGCCCACAATCACAAGCATATCGATCGATGATGAGCCCAATTAGTACAAGCGAATCAACACAATTAATTTTTGATCGTGTTTGGGGCATCGGCGCGTGAAGGTGCCAAGATAGGGCAATATTCTAACATGAGGTCGGGTCTGCTCGGTCGGCAATGTCCTGTTGTTCGGTGCTCTGTAGGGGCCAATGCCATGATGAACGCAAACATCACCATGTCTGTCACATGCCTCTCTCTATCTCTCGCCAATGCCAAGATCCCACTGGGACGCTGACATTCATTAATGCCATCTGGTATCTAAATCATTAGAATTAAGAGCTTTTGGTCTTCTCCGAAAACAAATAACAGAACGATCAACAGAGGTGCTTTATGCTTTTTTTTTTTTTTTTAATCTTGGACCTCTGTATTAGCGACGAAGGCTTTGTTCACACTGCACGTCAATCCAATTTTCAAATCCGATTTTTTGGATGGAGAGTCTGTCATTTTGTAAGTGATGAAATCCGGTGTTTGTTCAGACTGTGTTGTGGAAATCCAGTGCGACGCCAGACAACCGAGAGCAGCTGTCAATGTGGAACGAGTGGATGGAAAACTGGGAATTTTTCCTCCGCTCGTGTCTATCATGTGGTGGTGCTAGACTGGCAAGAGGCATTTTTTTACGCATTCATGCATACACCGTGTCCAAAACTGCTGACTCGTGCACTCACTTACACAGTCACATGGTTCGCTATGTGAGGAAAAATGAACTGAAAATTGATTTGGATCTTAAAATTTCAAGCCACATTGATGTGAATGCATCTGGGTTTTTCTTCTGTTCAGCGTACAGTAATTGAATTTGAATCGGATATGCCTAAAAAATCAGATATTTGCTGCCTGTCTGAACAAAGCCCTAGAGTATTTTTTTTCTCTCCATTGGAAATCAATCACCATCTACGCAACACAGTGATGTCTAAATTTCGCCACGCGCACAGAGGAAAAGAAAGAGCACAGCTCTACATAAATTACAATCATCAAGTTGCATCCAACCGTGAAAAACAGCACAGCCAATGAGGAGGAAACCAGCAAAACTGAACCTCGAATGTAGTGCGATGATCTGCTTATTTATTAAGTGTTAACAAAGTCATTTGCATGTAAATGGAGGCCAGGTCTGATGCTGTTCAGCTCAAGTCATTGTCAGCTATTAAAGTAAAGAGGGATAGATGGTGGAGAAAAGAAGCATCACAGACAGACAATATATAGAGGGAGGATTGGTGCACATTGAACTTTGCTTGGAGCCTCAATCGTATCCGGAGTCTTTAGCTGTATGTTGCTGCAGTGACGGCCACTCATGAGTAATTGTGATGTCGCAGCGAGTGTTCGGTCCATGGCACCTCGATGAAGAAGAGTGAAGGACGGAATGATGCTGAATGTGCCACGTTGATGTGTGAGATATGATGCGCTAGCTTTTGTTGTTGTTGTTTTTCTTTTGCTTTTTTGTCGTAGTTAAGTTTGATGATGAAAAAGAAGAAAACCCAACTGAAAAAGCCATGTCGGGATCACCGTCGAAGACGCTGACATCAGCCGTCGGACACGGGAGGAGAGACCCAGCCGTACTTCTCATGGGTCTTGACAAGACTCTTGAAGGTCGCTTCAGCTTCCTTGCGACTAAAGGCCTTCTTAGACTTGCCTGCTTTCCTGCAGATACGACCCTACAGAGAAAACACAATGTTTGGAAGACTTAATAGTTTATACTAGCTAAGTGAATACCAAATTTACTTAATAATGGAATTGTTGGAGGAGGGATTAAAGCATATTGTACAAAGTCCTGTTAACACCAAGAGTGAAAACTTGAATTATTACACAGTTTTCTGGAATACTTGATTCTGATTGGGCAGTCACAGCATTCCAAGATATGTTATTCCGATAACAGCCTCTGAAACTAGTAGCTCAGGCGCATCCGGGTATTTGGAATCATCTTGACCATCAGTGAATACATTCATTAAATCTTTAGAACAATTCTTAGAACTATTATCTTTATCATTACATTTACTATCTTTGTTGTGAATGTGGCTTAATGCTTATCAGCATACAACAAATTGCTGAATATTTTACATTTTACAATAAGATTGTACAAGTTAATGTATTTACTAACATGAACAAACAATACATTACAGTATTTATTCATTTTTGTTAATGTTAGATAATGAAATTACAGTTGTTAGATCTATAGATAGATGTTAACTACCGTTTCATGTTGGCTTTAAAGATGCATTTTTTAAAGCCTTGAGAACATTAGCATTTGTTCAACCTGAATGACTCTTAGTGCTCAGACCTTCTATAGAGAGTCTCTTAAACACACAACCATTAAAATGTCAACATCTTCTTGACAAAAACATAGGAAAATGTGCAGTGTACAAAGGAAATGACACAATCTCATAATGGATTGTGACATGCCCTGCATAATGACACAACATTTAATTACCAAATATATTTTAATCTTAAAAATGTCAAATGTTAAAATAATATCCAGGCCAGTTCTATGAACAAACAACTATAATAAAGTAAAAAGTTAATAGGTTTACATTCTGAATAGTGTATTAAAAGAGTGTTTTGGAAATATGCAAATTTTACAACTCTCCTAGATTTAAACAGTTGAGTTTTAGCATTTTTAAATCCATTCAGCCATTTTTGGGGTCTGGCAGTAGCACTTTAAGCCCAGCTTAGCATAAACCATTAAAATGCATTAGACCATTAGCATCTCACTCAAAATATAAAAATGTTATACATATTATATTATGCAGCGTCTGAAAATAACAGCGTTCCTTAATATCATTGTGCCTGCTGCGGCCATGGTACGACAACAAAATCCCATCATTATCATTTCAATACTCTTTTTTTGATTTATTTGAACAAGATGCTAATGGTCTAATCTGACTCAATGACTTATGCTAAGCTAAAACTGCTCCTGCCAGCCCTGGAGATTGGCTGAATAGATTTAGAAATCTAGAACTTTAACTTTATAGGAATTGTAAAATGAGCCAAAAAAAGTGGAGTGTTCCTTTAATCTGATTCATCCAATTGAAAAAACAGTTTATTAGTGAATAATTTCAAACTCCAAAACTCCTGATTCAGCCCATCAAGTCTGTCAAAATCAACCTCTGTTTATGAAGTGAAAGTTATGAGAAAGATGTAGGTGTATTGTGACACTAAATTTATTTACCTGTTTTGCTAAATGTGGTCATATATTATGTAACTGACATGCAGATGAAGATGTGTGAATGATGGATGGAGGTGATTAATTGGTCCTGGTGCTCCATTTTCAGTGGTTTTCCAATTTTCAATTTCAAAGCAGACTGCGCTGAGCTTTGAAGACACAGTAAATCAAGAGGCTGTGCTTGATAAAACCTCAGGCTGAATTATTTAAACAAGTTTCAAGAGCATTTTAACACCAGGTTCAGCCATTTTGATTGCTGGTAAAGGATAATGGGAATAGATATGATGCAATGATGCATGCAGGATTGCAGCATCCCGCAGTAAAAACAAGTTCTTCCCCGTTTCAAAGTATGAAAAGAGGCAAAAATGGGATGCCCTTCGCTAATTTCTCAAGATGTCTGTCGGTTTGTGAACCCATCAGAAATAAAATAAAAACAAAATCAACTGTGTTAGAAATAAATTTTAGGTTATCTGATAAAATTTCCAAATGAAAAAAAAATCTCACTCAAGTTTGTATTTGTGATTTTTGGAGGCAATACATAGGCTTCCATTGTTTTTATAATATACAAACTGTATTTTATATTGCCCTACCACCACCCCTATCCCTAACCCATTCCTCACAGGAAACTGCCGTTTTACTTTCTGAAAAAAGCTCATTCTGTGTGATTTATAAGCTTTTTGTGAGAGATGAGGACATCCACAATGCCTTCTTGTAATACCTGTATCATGCCCATGTCATTATAAACATTTGTGTCCTCAAATGTCACAAACATGCAAACACAAACATGACAATAACAGTGTAGTTTTTTTAAAAAGGACATTTTTGTGTAAATTAATGGCTAAATCGCTAAGGCGATTTGACCTCATTGCATTTTTAAGAATTACAAAAAATATATAATAATAAAATACATTTAAAAACATGTAATTGTTGTAAAATGCATAAAAAAATTAAACATTGTCTATTTGGACTTAGATGTTGACAAATTATACTGGGTCATTCAAGGCACTTGTAAGGCAAAGATAAAAGGTATTTAGAGAAAGTATCTCCCTGACTCATTAATCCCTAAAGCCTGTTCTGCACTCAGCCAGTGTGTTAAGGACAAGAGAAAGTTTTTTTTTTCCCATTTGGCATGTCCGAAATTCCAGACAACAATCAGGATTGACCTAACAAATGAATAGAAGTATAGATGCGACAGTGACAGGCATAGACATCCACAATAAAACATCATTGAATGATGCTATATGGAAGAAAATCATCACTTTTTAATTGGCAATTTGTGAACAACTTGTAACAAAACTAAAAATAGAGACCTTCACCAACTTTATAGACTATCTATTGTATAAAAGCCTGTAGAATGATTTTTATGTGAAGGTCTCCAGAAGGAATATCAAAAAGGAGTGACATTTATGCACACTCCAGAGATTCTGTGAAACCTAAATGAATTATATTGTTCAGGATAGTACTGTAAGAGCTGTTCTGAACTGTAATGTCAATATATCATATAAAGACAAGGGATTCAATTAAAACCAAATATAATCAAACTATCACAACAGTGTAATTTCAATTACCTAATCTATCTACAAATAACAAGGGGTTTCCTACGTTTCTGTTTGTGCAGATACCCCTTTTATATTTTTATACTTTTTCTACAACCACTTACTCTATATTGACACTCTTTAAGTAGTTTATATTTGCTTTTATTTCCTATTGCATAACTTCTATTTCTCCAAATTTAAATTCTTATTGTTGTTATTATTATTTTGTTATAGTTGTTATTATTTTTAAGGTCACGGGCAATTGTGCAAGCATTTCCCTGCATATCATACTGTGTATGACTCTGTATCTGACAAATAAAAATTTAATTTGAATTTGGTGGGAACACAATTTTAGCTTAGCTTAGCATAAATCATTGAACCGGATTAGACCATTAGCATCTTGCACAAAATAAAAAAAAGCTTTATATAGAAAAATTATCTACTGACTCTTTTTTTTTTAATTGAGCTAGATGCTAATGGTCTAATTAGATCTAATGAATTATGCTAAGCTAAGTTAAAAGTGCTCCTGCCAGACCGAGAGATTGGCTGGATCGATTAAAAAATGTTTAAACTCAACTGTAAACAAAAAGACGTGGAGTGTTGTTTTAATATGGTTCAAACTCTAACTTTTTTTTCTTTTTCTGTGAAACACAGAAAGATATTATAGGCAGAGTGTTCTTTCCAACAAAACAGGATGTCCGAGCTGCTTTAAAATCTCTTGGGTTGAACTTCTGTGGGCTCAGCATGCAAAAGCACCACCGTATAAATATGCCACTACAGGCTACGTATGAGATCTCACGGACCCAGCATCCACTAAATGAGCAAAAGGGATGTGCTTTCAGATGCCCCAGGACTGAGGTCAGTCTAGTGCCAGTGCTGATGTAAGACAGCAGGGACGGAGAGACCGAAATAGCCAGCTCTTCCCTCAGGCTCTATCAGTCAGGATGAGATCTAATGGCCCAGAAGTAACCGTGTGTGCTCAATCGAGAAGAGCCTGCCTTATCCCCTCAGAATAGCCTGTGATTTTTGGATTAAAAGGAACCAATGGAGCCTTAATTAAGCTTTATTGTGTTTACGGTCTCTCTCGGAAATCGTTTCTCTCACGCTTGAGAGCCAACGGTGGAGGGAGCCGCGTCATGTTAATCCAGGTTATTCGCATCAGCGTTTTCCCTGCAGCACGCTAGCGGCATCACCGATGTCTCCCTGCGCTATTTTGGTTTGGTCCGTATCGAGCACTGCGCTGTACTCGCGCGTAATGCCTGATGGGTAATCCTGTGAATGGAGATCAGTCAATGGTCGCGATCGGCCTCTGTGCATTCTGGGACACCACAGACGGTAGGGATTATGTAACCAACATGTGCCAGTGTTGCTCTTTGCATCATAGCATCACATGAAGGGTACGCCTGTTTGATGCAGCTTATCGCATCATGGCAGAAAGGACATGGTATGTAAATGCAATAAGCGAATGAATATTTGATGGTGATCATTTAAAATAAAGGTGAATTAGACTCTTAATTGGAGGCACATGACAATTTTAATTTTAATGTATGTTATTTTGTGCCGATTCTGATTTAGAGAGCCTTAAAAATCAGCAAATAATTAAAGACTGAATTAAAAAAAGAGAGAAAGTACAATTTAAATGTCTGTCAAAGCACAACATGTCCTCATATAATCAAAAGGAGCCTTTTATAAACAATTAAATGAATCAGGGAGAAATGATTCGCTTTAAAAGTATTATATCCAAAGGCAGGGAACCACGAATGCTCTGCAGCAAAGAAGCAAAATGTGGCCTGTCCTTTATTCTTATAATACAATAGCTGCATATTAATTGGGGGTCTGTTGTGTCAGCGGCAGCTAAAATGGTAATTACCCCAAAGTGCTTTGGTCATTTGGGGGGAAAAATGGTTATCTAGTCACCACTGCCTCAGGCTCATCATGAATTTGGCATTTAAGAGCTCTTTACAGGTTGAGGTAAGGGTAGATGAACAGGTCTTTCCTCTCAGATTTACAGCTGAGGGTTAATGGCCAGTCTCTAGCTTCATTAAGTATTCTCATCCATTCCCATGACCCACGCTGGTCTTCGCAATCATCCTTAGAACAGGACTATCTTAATGACCGATGTGATCCATCTACAGAGCCCATCTAATCACATTACTAGTCAAGATCCAGACTGCAATATACTCTTAAGAAAAGTGGTTTGAAATAGCAGCAGATTATGGCTTGTAACAAAAGCAGAACCATTTTTGGAGCATTTTTGCCTTGCAGATGTCAAAAATGGGATTCTGTAGGACAATATGGTCACAAACCACATCATCACAACCGTTGTGTGGTCATGAAACCCATATTTTGGTTACAATTTTCCTTGTACTCTCTAAAAAAAAGGTGCCAAAATGCTACTGCAATGCAAACAGATTTTTCTTTTGGTACTTTACAAGACCCCATGTATACCAGTACTTCAATATACTCAATAGGACTTTGCTTTGCTAAGTTAATGGATGATGCCAATAGGCTGATCAGAAGAACCTCTAATGGCACATCAAGGATGTTCATGATCTCCAATAAAACAGCCAACAGCTTTTTCACAGTGATGCCATAGAAGAACCGTTTTTGTTTCCTTAGAGAACCTTTCTGTGACCAATTCTTCATAGTAACATTTTTTATAGTGTGAAGAACATGCTAAGAAAATGTTTCCACTTTATAGAATTGTAATTATCATTATGTGTAAATGGTTCCTCATGGAAGCACAAATGCAAATTAAGAACCTTTATTTTTATAAATGTACTCCGGGCAAAAATGTCTTTTAAAACAAGATTCTTTGCTGAAGACAATTCATCCATAAATGACTATTCGACTTCATGTTGTTCCAAAATAATAGAACACACAAACACCAGCCTCAGCCACCATTTTTACCTTCATTGCATGGTAAAATATGCAGTGATCTCATTTGACCAAACCATATCTGGAGCAAAATGAAGGTGAGTATGTTTATTGTGTTATTACATTCACCCGCAGTGTATATGTTACATATGGACCCGTATTTAATGATTTCATGCGATTCACCTGTACGACGATGCCAAAATGGAGGATGGTGTCAAGAAACATGAGATGTGAGGAAAGCAATACTGCTATGGCAATAACCTATCCTCACCTGTCCTTTCACCAGACTGGCAGCAAACTGCCTCATCACGGCCTCGACGGTGTACGCGCTCGACCAGCCGCGGGGCGTTAATAACTCCATGCATATCGCGCCTCCGTCCAGCACGTATCCGTTTTCCAGCCGCGGCGTGAGGACGCGCATGAACGGAGGAGAGAAGGGGAAATTGTCGGGGAAGGTGACATTCAGCAGTATGAACTCGGTGTTGGTCTCCTTCATGTCCTGCCACAGCGCGGAATCCTTGTCCACCTGGTGCAGCTTGACATTCCAGTCAAAGAGGTTATCGTCCGCCAGCTCCACCGTGATGAAGCTGTCGCCGAGCCGACGGATCTCCTGGAGCTCCTTCATCAGCCTCCGCGTCCGCACCTGGGTGCAG
The DNA here is from genome assembly GCA_903798115.1 of Danio jaintianensis. Classification (NCBI taxonomy): domain Eukaryota; kingdom Metazoa; phylum Chordata; class Actinopteri; order Cypriniformes; family Danionidae; genus Danio; species Danio jaintianensis. Next base: position 5,001,335 of record CAIGQV010016734.1, read on the forward strand.
TGCTGTCGGTTCGCCGCCGGCGGGAGCATCACGGAGCCAATCGTCGCCTTGCTGCCCGCCGTTTGCTGCTTCTCTTTCGTGTCCTTGATCGGTTTGTCCTGTTTGACGACTGGTTTGTCCTTGCCGGACACGTCGAAGCGCCTGGCTTTGATTTCGGGCGTGCTGAGGATGTTGTTGGTCTCGTTGCTGGTGTTGCAGTGCTTAGTGTTGTTGTTTTTCTGGTTGCCTTTAGTCCCTTTCAAAGAGCCCTGGTGGTGATGCTTCGGGTCCTCCGTGTCTCGGTCGTGCAGCCGAATGAGTCCGATTTTTCGCAAAAGAGTAGCCATTGTAGTGGTTCGCCGTTCGAGGTGGATGTAATGAAGCTCTGAAGATAAACGCCCGCAAAGCAGCCGGTCCTCAATGCATCATTTCCCCTGCGCGAGTGCACTGAAACATAAGAGCGATCATTTAATGCGCATTCCTACTGCTATAGTTCCCTATGAAGCACAGCCGCGGCTGCTGCAGTAGGCACCGTCGCGTCGCTCGGAATGAACCGATAATCTGGTGCACGCAAACGAGAATAACGGGAGCCGAGCACCTCAGGTCGGTTGGCTTCCGCTGTACCTGGACGGAATGAGTAATCGAGGGTCCTGCACGAGTTATTTTTTCTTCACACCAGTATTCCGACAAATCCCGCCCTTGACCTGATCGCTGTTTGCTGGAGTGACTACAGCTATGGGATTGACTTCCAAGCCGTCCAATCAGAGACTGGCCATGGCTGTGAGGCACTCCTACTAGCCTATCCTGTATTAGGAGGAGGAGCTGGTATGAATACTGGTCGATGAGATAAATAAATAAAATAATGATTATTAACCCTTTGTTGTTTCTGTGCCCCTGCAAGTATCCGTACAGAATTAATTATAACTAATTTATAACAATGTAACTGCCAGAATTTCAAATCAAAATTACAAATTGACCTCTCTTCTTAATTGAAGCTTATCATGTTGCCATGGAAACTAAAACGAAATACTGTGTGTGGAGTTTTAAAGTTGTTCAAAACTCACTCAAGGGAGACAACAATGGAGTAGGGCTGTTCAATTCCCAAAGATTTCTGATTTCTAGTTCTGGAATCAATGGACATATTCTGAGACTTTCAGCAGTATTTCGATATAGAAAAAAAAGGAAAATAAATAGCTGATTTAAAAATAAATGATAAAAACTCTTCATGTAATGCATCTGTTATCTTTTAGCCTATGTATTCAGAGTGGAGCTCAAATACCTCTGTTGTGGACTATAATTCAGTAATGCTGAAGCATGTGATTTATAGGGCACATAACAAACACCATTTGTGTATCAGTGTGTGCATACAAACACATTGAATTCACAAACACCATTAAATCAAACAAATAAAAGGTAATAAGCATTATTATTTAGATTTTTCAGCATGATATACCTGCTGTTAGAAATTAAGGATGGTATAAGTGAACTGTTGATATGGCTATTTGTACTGGTTCATTGGTTCAAATTTGTTCATGGAAATGTAAGCCTATCTATTAATTATTAGCAAGTGACTTCTGATCAGCAAGAGAGAATCAAATTATTAAATAGTTGAAACCTAAAATAAAACTGAAAAGAGGACTTGATTCCCCTTTGTGGAATCAGTTCTGAACTTTAGAATCAACTCTAGATTCTTCATTAGAATCAATTATTTTGGGAAATTACTCCCTGGAGTCCCTGTCCTGTAGTTTATATATTCTAAACTTCACAGTGAAACAGTGAAGTAAGGAATGACTGATGACAGGGCATTAAATTATTATTAGAACAATAATGCACACACAACATTGTTCAGATGTTTTATTTCAAGACATTTGTCAGATTTGTTTGTCCTGTGTTTAGTAGTTTCTTAGGCATTTCATTCAAACAACCTTTTTTATTCCTATTACAAAATATTTTTTTTAATATTATTTCATAACAACAACCTAAAAATGTAAACATTCTTATATAAAAACGCTAAAGCAAGAGCATTTTACATCTTTTATTTGCTTTTTCAAATTGTTTTTGACCTGACTTTATGCACATTTAAATCTCCTTTAGGTATTGTGAAACAAGGCTTGCCATTTGTAAATGTCTTGTAAATATGAACACTGATTATGAAACCATCGTTTAAGCAATGGTCCTTATTATAGTGACCTAAAATGTGTTTATATGATAAAAATGTGCTTTTAAGATATTTGAATTCAATATAGATTATGTAGGCACATTTGTTTATTTTTTATGAATTGATATCTATCTATCTATCTATCTATCTATCTATCTATCTATCTATCTAT
>CAIGQV010016734.1:5003653-5021914 GCA_903798115.1 Danio jaintianensis
TATCTATCTATCTATCTATCTATCTATCTATCTATCTATCTATCTATCTATCTATCTATCTATCTATCTATCTCTGGATGGATAAATTAGGAAAAAAAGGAAAATTAATGAATGGATATAACTCTATTTAATATCACTGTAACATATGTATTTGTGGTTTCTCTATTCCAATTTCTAGTAAGTAAGTAAGTAAGTAAGTAAGTAAGTAAGTAAGTAAATAAAGCGTCTTTGCCCTGTTTTTTGTGAGGATGGGGGTTAAGCTTCCGATGGATCAGCTGCCAACAAATCAATACACCACCTTCTCTTGACCGTCGTATTGAACAGGTCAGTGCACAAGCAGAGCGTGGCATCAGCTAATGGGTTGTATTGTCTATATGTTGTTTTGTTTTACATTTCAACGTAATATAGTCTCGGCCACTGAATAGTTTCAATTCATGATGTTTCTCGGTGATGCTTTCTATAAGGTTTTACAACAGTGCCTTTGCAGCATTTCGAAGTGCTTTACAGCACAACGAAAGCTCTGTCACCAGGGCAACAGTCCATTCTCGCACACTATTGGATGGAAGGCAGCCGGAAAGCAGTTTGCTGTCATGGGAGCTACGCTACGTGAGCGGATGACCATCTTTTGTCAATAATTATTCTGCTTTAGTCAACCGTACGCTCACGTTTACGTTAAATTTACCTCGCCATGGCCGAGAAGTTCGATAATCTCGAGGAGCACCTCGAAAAATTCGTCGAAAACATACGACAGCTCGGAATTATTGTCAGTGACTTCCAGCCCAGCAGTCAAACAGGACTCAACCAGAAACTGTGAGTTGTAATCACAATGCTATTTATTTTAACACTAACGCAAACGCATGTGTTGGATTTTAAACAAGAATCACTAGAAAATAAAGTCGACGTTTAAGCTATTTAATTTGTTGGTTCATTACCAGTAGTATTGTCTCATTTAGTTGGAAAGTGAATGACGAGGTTATTTATTTTTCAGGAACTTTATGATCACAGGACTTCAGGATATTGAGAAATGTCGGCAGCAGCTTCATGATATCAACGTACCTTTGGAAGTGTTCGAGTGAGTAGTACACCTAATAATTTATATACATTTTTAAATGCCCATAGCTGTAAAAACCTTTTGAAAATGAATATAAATGTTGGTCAGATTTTTTTACAGTCATCCACACTTTCAACCTATTAAAATACCAAACTGCTCAAAAAAGATTAGATGTCACATCTGTGCAAAAACGTAAATAACTGTTATTACTTTGCCCGCAGGTATATTGATCAGGGTCGTAACCCTCAGCTCTACACCAAGGAGTGCTTGGAGAGAGCATTGGCTAAAAATGAACAAGTCAAAGGAAAGATTGACACCTTGACTGTGAGTATTGGTTCAGCTTTGCCATTCAGGGTACATTTTAGGGCTGCACAATATATCGTTTCAGCATCGATATCGCAAGCTTCACATCGCAGAATATGTAATGTTGACTCTGGATTATAATTGATCATTTTGCAAGTGTGTTTTGAGGCCTGTTACTGTATGAGAATTTAAAAAGCATTAAGGGATAAGAAATTGATGTTTATAACTTTGAAAAATCAATAAAGATTAATTTTATTGAAATATTTAAACAACAAAGACTATGCAGTATCATTTTACATTTGATTATTCAATTACTGTATACCTGAAAACAGTTAGACTCCTTGGAAAAACAATAAAATGCTGTTTATTTAATTTGTAGCTTGTTCTTTGTTGAATCTATCTATGCTTGTGGATTGCTTATTATATTGTATGCAGATGCGCTCTCCTACAGGATCATCCAAATCAATCTAAAATTATAAATTCTTTCCAAGTAGTTCGTATCGCAATATATATATCGCAGAATAAGAAAAAATCAAAATTTTTCCAATATTGTGCAGCCCTAGTACATTTACATGACAGTGAGTTTTTAATGATTTTTCCTTTTTCTAGAAGATTCTTTACATGATCACTGCATTTTGAGGGCTTAAAAGTGTAAACTGTTTAAAAGTGCAAGTTTTTGAAAACGGTTCAGTTATTTTCAACAAAGCAAAGGAATAACCTTTTTAGTTTTAGAACATTGTCTTGTAGATGTACCCTTAGAGTTTAGTTTTTATATCACTGTCAATGCCTGTCTATTTTTGGAGTCCCAGCAGAGGGGTTGTGTGTTACAAAAGGGCATCATTAATTTCTTTGCTGAGATAATCATTGTTGTAAGTGTTATTGTTACAGTCATTATTCTTTTGCAAATGGGCCATCTTCTCTTTTTCCAACACTGAATAAAAACTGATAAATATTTTTACTTTGTCACTGTTGATGAGCTTATGAATTGAAAGTAATTTATTTCCTTGGAAAAATATGCTCATGCATTTATACTGAAAGCTACCTGAGCTAATATACTTAAATGCTGGAGCGTTCTGCTGCTTTGTGTTTCAGCTGTAAATAAATAACAATGCATTTTTATCAATACAAGCTGAAGAACTTCATCTTACTTTCTTCACAATATTTTGCGGTTTCTTTTTGTTCTTCCAGAAATTTAAAAGCCTACTCATTTCTGAGCTGGGGAAGGTTTTTCCCGAAGAAATGGCTAAATATAAGGCCATTCACGGCGATGACCCTCCTTCATGATTTACCAGTGCCACAACACTTCAAGTGTGAGATGTACATATGTTGATATTAATGTAACATGCTTTTTCAAATCATCATTCGGATTTTTACAGCTTTTTTATCTTTGTATTCTACACGTTTACAGACTTAAAACTGGGGGATATTTTGGAAACATCCTCAAAACAGTGAAAACTATTTTTTTTCTCATGCATTGTAATTTTCGCAGCATAATTTTTATTTTTCAGTTGAATAAATGATTATTTGGGGTGATCCCCCCCCCAAAAAAATAAATGTTGTTTTGCTTACATCAGCTCCTTTAGTTTCCAACTGGTTGCATGGCTTCCAGTGGCCTCAGGTTACTTCCTGCGTGCCCTCTTTCACTCTGCTGTGTAATCTCACACTGCTTGTCTGGTGTCGTGGTGATGGAATTGACTCGTAAATGTCCTCCTTTAGCAACATTACGTCATTCACGACGAGTCCTGAATCTGAACTGTTTGGTTTATTAAAATACGTGGGAAAAAGCCGAAAAGAAGCCATTCAATGCATTTTAAAAACTCTGGTGTGGTTCAACAAAAATATGAATGCAACACAGATTAATGACAAAATGGACAGAATCCTTATGCAGCATATACCTGATTTTGCTCATCTCAGTTGCCATGTTGTTTATTACATTACAGTTCATTACAGGCATTACAAGTCCATCTTGTAGCAACAGATTAATTAATTGTATTGCAACAGAGAAATTCTTAGTGCTATTTTGACCCTTTTACACATTTAAAAGCTATTATAAGGTCTTACCTGCAAAAATACAATCACATATATGTGCAAATATAGTGATGTTAAAGGGATAGCTCACCCAAAAATGAATATTTGTCATCATTTACTCACCCAGTTGTTATTTCTGACACAGAAGATAGATAGAAGATGTTTTGAAGCCTCTAATTATTGACATAATAGGAAGAGCAAATACTATGGAAGTCAATGGTTATCAGTTTCCAGCATTTTTCAGAGTATCTTCTTTTGTGTTTAGCAGAAGAAAGCAAGCCAAACTGGTTTGGGACAAGTCAAGGGTGAGAAAATGATGACAGAATTTTTGTATAAACTATCCGTTTAGGCTTTTAAAAGAACTTAATACCCCCCCCCCAGCAAGCATGAACACACTATAGGTCTCTGAAAACTAAAAGATAGGTCATTAGCATGGTAAGGCTTTGCACTATAGTTTAACAAAGACTGGCAGTTCAATTATGCCTGTCGGAAATACCTTTGGCCCAGTTCGTGGAGGTTTTGCAACTCTTTTGTGTGGCTTTTTAGTTTTCAACCCTGGTCAAACTGAACATCTGCTCTATGTTTAGTCACTCCCTTTTACAAAAGGATTCAAAAGACTTTTAGCAAATGTTTGGACTGGAATAATTGCAAACTGCACAGTGGCACAGGCACATGTTTTGATGTCATATACTTCCCTTTTTAATCCAATTTTGTGCAATAGTTTTGTGTTAGATTAAGTAGTCAGAAAAGAAGTGTAAATAATATCATGCTATTATTACTTCCGGTAGATTTAGACAAAATTTGCAGTGTATTATCACAGAGAAAGATTGATTGACAGACATTATTGATGAAATTGGATGTTTTGCAATGATGAATGCAGCACAAGGTCATCACCAGAGAATAGAATTATCTCTCAAATAAGTTGCCCAATGCTTATTCCTTTTCTGAGTTGCCCTCTTTCATAGAGTTCGTCTTTTGTAAGACTCAAACACAAAACCTTTAGTAGGAGGGAAAAAAGTAGTAGCGGTCCACAAAGAACCCTTCTAAAGCACACAATTTTCCGTTGGTTTCTCAGGTATGTTTTTGAGACGTGTTGTGCACGTTCTCTCATGCATGTCACACAGCCTGCTTGCCATGCTTTGTTCACAGCCTTGACGTTTTGTGGGGGAACGGAGAACTCATTTTGTGACTCATGAGGTGAATCATGTTTTTTCTATAGTATGACCTTCATTTCAACAAACACCTCTTCCACCTCTTCTCACTAAGTAACAGTGACGCACATTTAATGTCATTGAACTGTAAGAAATTCTATCTATCTGTCTATATATTTGTCTGTCTGTCTGTCTGTCTGTCTGTCTGTCTATCTGTCGTTCTGTTTGTCTATATTGTTCTGTCTCTGTCTGTCGGTCTTTCTATCTATCGATCGTCCTATCTATTGGTCTGTCTGTCTGTCTATCGTTCTGTTTGTCTATCTATATCTATCGTTCTGTCTGTCTATCATTCTATCTATTGTTCTATTGTTGTCTGTTGTTCTGTCTGTCTATACATTGTTCTATGAATCCAATCTGTCTGATTCATCTGTCTATTGTCATATCTATCTTTCTGCTGTTCTATCAATCTATTGTCAGCCTATTGTCCTATCATTCCATCTATCCATCCAGCTATCCAGCCATCTAGCCAGCCAGCGAAGCCATAATTTAATTTACTACTGTTATTAACATAAGATTTTTTAAAAATTATTTATCCAGTAGAAAATGTATTTTCAACCTCAATTAAACACACATGATCAAACTTATTTAGGTAATATAAAGAGTTAAATAAAACAAACATTAAACAAGATTTTTGGCTTGAAGTCTAACACTTGTTATCGAATAATGGATTTAAAATGCTTCACTATTGACAAATAGGTTACTCGATTTGAATATCAGTGACCAGCAGCAAATTGTACTGTTAGATTTAGTCAACATGAATTGGTTTATAAATTCTATATAATACGTTTATCATATGCGGGCAGTTACGTTTTAAAATGTAGTTTCTTTCAGTGTAATCTAATGGTAGCTTTTAGCCTGTTTAATGACCTGCCAAGTGAACAAGTGATTCTTGCCTTATCAAACTGTTAGCTTTTTCCTCAGCGTGACACCAGAAAGCAAAATTACTCTGTTTACATAATTATGAACCGGAAAAGTAAGAAAATGATCTGAATGAATACGTCTGTACAATTCAATTAGAGGCTTAACCCACGCAAAACAAGTTCCTTTTATCTTGTTTTGCGTATGACGTCAGCACAAGCAAGTCAGTATCATGCAACTCTCTTAGTTAGCGGGTAACCCAGTGCTACCTTTGATAATATTATCATAATGGCTTTGTAATGGTAATGAAAGGTGCTTTAGACCGACTGTGATTGCATTTGTGCGTGCAATCCTGAAAAGCCCCGGACAGTTTGATCATTTCTTCCTCTTGATTTAACACTTTCCGCATGAAGGAGAGCATTGGCTCTATTTCAGGGACAATCGCCCCCTCCTGTGAAGGTCATGAGGAAGTCAAACCCTTCAGCCTTCTGTTGCTGTAGTCACCAGGCAACGCACCCCGCCTTCCTGTGACCAAAACAAAAGCCAGCGTACAGGGGCACAAGAAAGAGAGGGACATGTGTCGGAAAAAGGAACTGATGCATATTCAACAGACACACACACACACACACACACACACACACACACACACACACACGAACACACACATACACATATGCTCTAAACAAACTGCTTTTCCCATGTGTGTTTGAGTTTGTCAATCACTTTTTACCCTTTAGGGCCAAAGGTTGCAATAGCTCTGAATTAGCTGAAATGGATTAGCATGTTCAGGCGTGCATGCTAATATCAAAGCAGATGTGTTTTACTGTTATTTTAGATGCACAAAAACAAGTCACCCAGACATTTAATTCAACATCTCTTGACTCACTTTGTGGATAAGTTCTTATGAATCATTCAAGATGGACATTTATATAGTGGATGTTATGATTTTATGTATTTTTGGGAATGGTCAGTGTGTATGACTGTGTATCACATGCCTGGACCGCGGACTCATTTGGAGGTAGAAAGTGTAGTGTTGAGGGTTGCTCAGAGAAAGGGCAAGGCTGTAGATCTCACTAGTCTCCATGGAGATGGTCGTCTTGCTCTCTCAGTCCTTTCCTCATTAAAACGCGGCAAGGCACAAAGCCACAGCTGATCATGTGGTCCTGTATCTCTGCTGAAAGAAAATATCCCTATGTTGCTGAATGGATTACACATGGATATGAATGGAATAAATTAAACCCCATAATGTAAATGCTGTCATTATACTGGCATTATACTGCTTATAATGTTCATGTTGTTTCAAAATCTGTAGTTAGGCAGAAGAATAACAATTTTAAAGAAGAATCTTCATGCAGTTATTTTTTACACAAGTTGATAGTGACCACAAAAAGAAAAATCATTTTGTGTTGCATGTACATTTTTAGTACGCTCTAGAAAAATCCTGGGTTTTTTCAACACAATGTTGGGTAATATATAAGTAAACCCAGCCATTAGGTTAAAAAGTTTGGTCCCACTATATATTAAGTGGCCTTAAATACTAGGGACTTACATCAAAAATAAGTAGAATGTGTTTATTGTGTTCATGTTGTATGTATTGCTCCAAATGATGAATTTAAATGTAAGTACATAGTAATTAATCCACTTACTATAGCATAAAGTGGGGCCAAAATGTTATTTAAGAATTTTGCCCTGTGATTTGGTTTGTCCAGATTTTTTTGCAAATTTGGGTTGAAACAACACTTTTTTCTTTTTTTTGTAACAGAAATTATAATGTTCATTATAATGGACATTTCCAAACACTCAGTTAGAGTCTGATTTTAAAAACTTTGGTTTACAGGCCCCTAAAATGCTGCAGAGTGTTGCTTATGTACAGTGCATAAGAAAACTCCTAAAAACACTTTTCTGTTTTTATTTGAAAATGGTTTTGTGTAAACATACCCATTTTCGATTTGAACTGAAAGATATTTTTGTCCAAAAGGATTTTGCCATGCAGACTGTGTAACAGCTGAATCACAGTGTGTTATCAGTTTACTAGTTATATACTACTGCTGCTTAAAATATTAAACTTAAAGAACACATCTCTTAGTTATCGACTAGCCACTTGCATACACTGTAAAAAAAAATATCCGTAATGAAGTTTTCCGTATTTTTAATTCATGTTTTCATTTTTGTTATTTTTCCCCATATATTTATGCTTTTCCATTGCATTATGGGACCTTGATCTTTTTTCCAACAACTTTTAACCTTGAAAAGCTAGAAAAAAGTGACTTTTATGAAAATTTTTTAGATAAAGTGATATATTGTCTGGGTTGGTGTTGTATATTATAGTACAAAAACCTTGTAATAAACTGCCTGGACATTTAACTGATTTATTTCTCTATATATTATTTATTATACATTATAATATTTCAAACAGCTAAAATGTCAATAAGTCACTTTGTTAAACTGTAGAGTTAAATTTTCAACATTAAAAGTTGACAGAGCAGAGATCAAGATCAACGGAAAACACAAAATACATTCATTCGGCTTAATCCCTTATTTATCAGTGGTCACCACAGCGGAATGAACCGCCAACTATTCCAGCATATGTTTTAGCAGCGGATGCCCTTCCAGCCACAACCCAGTACTGGGAAACACCCATAGACTCTCACACTCATACACTACGGCCAATTTAGTTTATTCAATTCACTTATAGCTCATGTCTTTGGACTGTGGGGGAAACCGGAGCACCCGGAGGAAACCCAAGCCAACATGGGAAGAACATGCAAACTCCACACTGAAACACCAACTGGCCCAGCCGGGACTCAAACCAGCGACCTTCTTGCTGTGATGTAACAGTGCTAACCACTGAGCCACCGTGCCGCCCCAATACAAAATACAGAAACTGATAATTAACAGATATTTTACACAGTGTAGATGTTCATTTAGCTGTCAAGTTCAGTCCAACTACTCTGACAAATCCCTAATTTGTAACGACATCAGAATATATAAACAATGACAGCATTTACAGTTTTAGGTGACTGTCCCTTTAAGACAGTGAAGCGAGGCTTGTTTTTAGAAGCCTCCTTATTCTCTTTTCTGTGAAGGAGAGGCTTTCATTTGCTCATCCTGCAGCATTCATTTGAATTTCACAGGCCCGTTGGGATTCAATCCTAATTTCTTCTTTTCCTCGCTGTCTATCTTCCCTCAGCCCCAGGGCGTCTTATTTAATATACAATCAGCATGATTTCCTGACAAGCATCTAGCGCATTGCACAGGCCCAGAGCTTACGCTGCTCTTTGAGTTCCCACAGGCTTAATTAGTGGCGTTTGTTGACAGCTTTCAACTTTCAACCACTGTCCTCCTGTAGGAGTAATGATGGTGTCATGTCGGTTGTTGCACCAATGTAAAATCTATCAGTGCTCGTCCCGGTTTCGCACAGGTACTTAGAGATGAGTGATGTTGGCAGCTGGATAATTAATTTGGAGTCTGCTGTTTGTGCTCTTGTCGTCGTCTGTGCAGCACTGCTGGGCTTGTGTTGTGTTCTTACACCTCCTAATGCAATCCACAAAACTGTGTTATCGTGACACAGAGAGGCGTTTTCGGGATGTTGTTCTGACTTGTTCTCTTCTCAGGAATGACTCAACTTCCAATTAATGTTGAAAATGATGAGGATTTAAAGGGAGTGCAAGATCACATTGTTCAGATATGTGCAAATGGAGAATTTCATGTAAAAATGAAAAGTGTGTTATGTATGTTGTTCCAAGTTGATATCACTTTCTTTGTCTAATGTGGAACACAAAGAGAGATGTTTCAATGATGTTCATGCTAAAAGTATGTACTCTTTTTGTGAAGAATTTTGAATATACACTGTAAATTGACTGAAATAGTCATTTTTTTTCATTCATTCATTTTCTTTTCGGCTTAGTCCCTTTATTAATCAGGGGTCGCCACAGCGGAATGAACCGCCAACTTATCCAGCATATGTTTTACGCAGCGGATGCCCTTCCAGCTGCAACCCATTACTGGGAAGCATTCACACACACTCATTCACACACATACACTACGGACAATTTAGCTTACCCAATTCACCTATACCGGATGTCTTTGGACTTGTGGGGGAAACCGGAGCACCCGGAGGAAACCCACGCCAACACGGGGAGAACATGCAAACTCCACACAGAAATGCAAACTGACCCAGCCGAGGCTCGAACCAGCGACCTTCTTGCTGTGAGGCGAACGTGCTACCCACTGCGCCACCGTGCAGCCCATAGTCATTTTTTAATATACTATTCATTTGCAACATAGGGCGACACGGTGGCTCAGTGGTTAGCACTGTCAAACTTAGAATATCAACTAGAATATCAAAATATCAACATCTAATGATGTTACAGCTTGACGTTGTGTGGATGTTACCAATATGACGTCTATCAGACGTTGCCATACCTGGCGAATAAATGTCAGTATTTGATTTATTTGTAAATCAGTATTTGATTTGGTTTAAGATGTTGGCTCGACATTGGATTTTGGTCACTTTCCAGCACAACCTAAAATCAACAAAATATCAACGTCATTTCACGTCGTTATTAGACATCAAAATAACATTGCCCTTAGACGCTGGCAACCTAAATCTAACCTAATATTACCGTCTTATGGTGTTGTGTGTCTGCTGGGAACAACCAAAACAAATAAAATATATCTGTTTTTCTGTTGAAAGTGGAAGTACGTGACAAATAATATTTTTGGATTTTAATGTGTTTATTACATAGAGCTACTTAAAGTCTTGATTTCTTTCTTCTCATATGGACTTCTTATATTTAGCTTTTTTATATTATTTAAATATTTTATAGACTTTCATTTTAAAGGCCTATTTAATTCCGTTGTGTAGAAAATAGTCAGGGATGTTCTGCCTAATTTTTGTTTCTTCATTAAAACAATCAGATTAGTCCTCTGAACAATGTGTGTGCCTCTTATTTGATTTAGAAGTCTCCGGCAGAAGGGGTCGTAATTAGCATGCCATAAATGCCAACTGGATGCTAATTTATTTTGCGTTTAGCTCTGCAGTGTCGTAAGACAGACGCTTATGTGAGCAGAATGTCCCCTTTAGATCCGGAAGGACAATGCCAGATGTACATCAAGCCCCATAAAACTCTCCAGCACTGCCCTATGCCTTTGTCTTACCATTGGTTCCACACATCTGTCCCCTTTGTAGACACGTGTGGTACAAATTTAACCAGGACAGATCTAGAAGAGCTGGTGGACAGTGGAGGAGGGGAACACCTAAATATTGAAAGCTTATGCATAACCCGTCCTTCAAAATTTACAGTGTATAGATCTAAATGATATGTCAAGTTATGTGGCTTTTTTCCACCTGCTACTTTTCTAAGCAATCCAACACTGTAAAAGAAAAAAAATATATAAAATGTGGTAAAAAAAAAATAACGGTAGTAGTTGTTGCCAGAACATTATCATTAAACATACAATAGAAGCATTTCTAATTGTACGGTAAACTACAATGTTTTATTAAGATAAATTAAAATGTTAATACACCAATACTGAAGTACAGTGATTTGAGACACAAACAAGTCACACGATGAACTAAGGCTCATCACAAACAGATTTTCCACAATCTGGAAAATATGCTAATATGTAAAAGATGCCTAGTGCCATCATTAATACCACTATTTATCACTACTACGGTTACAAATACAACAATAAAGGTACATTAAATTAACAACATTAGATTAGCACTTATATGCAGTTGAAGTCAGAATTATTAGCACTGTTAATTTGTATATTTTTCCTCAATTTCTGTTTAATGGAAAGATCAGTAGTTTATAGTTAGATAATAGTTTTAATAACTCTTCTAATAACTGACTTCTTTTATCTTTGCCTGGTTGACAGTACATAATATTTTACTACATATTTTTCAAGATACTAGTACTCAGCTTAAAGTGCAATTTAAAGGCTTAACTAGGTTAATTAGGTTAACTAGGGAAGTTAGGGTAATTAGGCAAGTCATTGTATTACAATGGTTTTTCTGCAGCCAATCGGAAAAAAAAATAGCCTAAGGGGGCTAATAATATTGACCTTAAAATGTTTTTTGTTTTGTTTTTAAATTAAAAACTGCTTTTATTCTTGCCGAAAAAACCCAAATACGACTTTCTCCAGAAGAAAAAATATTATAGGAAATACTGTGAAAAATTCCCTACTCTGTTAAACATAATTTGGGAAATATGTGAAAAAAAAGAAGAAGAAAAAAAGGGCTAATATTCTGGGAATGTCAGTTTACAATTGTTCACCAGATATAGTAAGAATTACAGTTGTTAAAACCAAATCTTTTTTTTACAATGAGATTTGATTTTTGGATTTTCTTTTCATCAAGACAACCACCTTTGCATAGCAGAAGTGATTTTTTTCAAACAAACGTGCAATAGGAGATCCACATGAATGAGGAGCAGTTGTTTGGGGGGGGTTGTGGATGCCAGGGGGTCACCCATCATGGTACTGGGACCCCTGCTTGAATGGATTTTGGGGGGTTGTAGGATATGGACGCCTGCATGTCTAATAGTCTGAAACAGGGACATTGTATCCAGCTCGTGCCTCGGGATCTTTAGGTGCAGCAGATGTGAGTTATGCATGGCCATTTGAACATAATTAATCTCTGTCTCCTGTGCTCTCTGCCCCCCAGATCATCAGTACAGCCTGTCTCTGTGTCTTTGCACACTTGCACACGTGTCCCACATGGGGGATGTGCAGGGGGGGACACCCTCGGTTTAATTCTGCACAGATCTGAATGTCATCAAGTCTTTATGGCTTCAGCTGGAAGAGAGGAGGAAGCATGAATCTCCTTGTCGTTTCTTTTGCTCCTTAACTCTGCAACTGGGGCGTAACTGATGTAGATATTGAGAGGAACACGACCAATTCAATATTAGTGGTTGATCAATATAGGATTTTAATATTTGCATTTATATTAGTTTTTTCCCAAAGCTTTAGGGATGCATAATATACTGAACGATACCAGTTGGTCTATAATTATTTTTTGTGTAGTGGCAGATAAGTGATAAATAGCTGATATATGTTACCCTGGATCTCAGAACCTTGTCTTAAGGGTCAATTTTTTTTTTTTTTTTTTTGGAATTGAAAAATATTACATTATCTGAAAGCTGAATAAATAAGCTGATGTGTTCACATCACCTTTATAGCTGAAAATCACCTTTAAAGTTGTCTAAATGAAGTAGCAATGCACATTACTATTTATTGATGGTAGATTACTACTAAATTACTAAATATTGTCATGGAACATGATCTTTAAATAATCTATTTATTTTTGACATACAAAATCAATAATTTCAACCAATAAAATATACTTTTGGCGACGCGGTGGCGCAGTGGGTAGCACGTTCGCCTCACAGCAAGAAGGTCGCTGGTTCGAGCCTCGGCTGGGTCAGTTGGCATTTCTGTGTGGAGTTTGCATGTTCTCCCCGTGTTCGCGTGGGTTTCCTCCGGGTGCTCCGGTTTCCTCCACAAGTCCAAAGACATGCGGTATAGGTGACTTGGGTAAGCTAAAATTGTCCGTAGTGTATGTGTGTGAATGAGTGTGTATGAATGTTTCCCAGTGATGGGTTGCAGCTGGAAGGGCATCCGCTGCGTAAAAACATATGCTGGATAAGTTGGCGGTTCATCCCGCTGTGGCGACCCCAGATTAATAAAGAGACTAAGCCGAAAAGAAAATGAATGAATGAATGAAAATATACTTTTGGCTTTTTTCAAAAATATACCCATTCAACGTAACGTTTTGTGGTCCAGGGCAACATGAAAGTAATTTTATAACTAAACTGAATTTAGACATCACAATATTAAAATATTAGTGCTAATAAATTATTACAATGTTATTACTTTATTATTATTAAGTTTAAGGTCTGATAACACTGGTTCCAAATGAAAAAATCTATTTTTTTTAGAACATGACAGTTGGTCAAAAGAACAAATGTTTAAAAAATGTATTTTCTGAATATAAACAAATGGTCTTAAAACATGGTCCGTTTTTTTCCTATTTTTCTCAAAATCATTTAAAAATATTTCCAACCCCATATCTTGTGTGCATTTTTAATGTCTGATGTGAGTTCAGAAGCACAACCAGATGAAAACAATTGGTTTCTAATCTTATTTTTTATGGTTAAGCTTACACAGCCTTTTGTTGAATGATGCAGGGGATGTTTGACTTTTTTGAATTTTAAAAGCAGGGATTCCTGTAACTGTGCCCACGTGCACGACTCAAACCCACATCTCTTAAACTCAAGGACTCGTGGTCACTGTTGCCTACACTGTTGTAGGTGTTCAGTAAGATGTCCTTATTTATAAAAAAAAAACCTTTATTACGACATTATACTTCTGTTGTATTCTACGTTACTCTGTACTATGTAGTGCTTTTCCCCCATTTCTTTTTGAGCTTTCAGTGTTTACAATGTTTCTATAAAAAATAAGTATTTAATTTTGATCTCCATTTTGCTACATAATATTGTGATTTTGGGCCTCACGGTGGCGCAGTGGGTAGCACAATCGCCTCACAGCAAGAAGGTCACTGGTTCGAGCCTCGGCTGAGTCAGTTGGCATTTCTGTGTGGAGTTTGCATGTTCTCCCCGTGTTGGCGTGGGTTTCCTCCGGGTGCTCCGGTTTCCCCCACAAGTCCAAAGACATGCGGTATAGGTGAATTGGGTAAGCTAAATTGTCAGTAGTGTATGAGTGTGAATGGGTGTGTATGGATGTTTCCCAGAGATGGGTTGTGGCTGGAAGGGCATCCGCTGCGTAAAACATATGCTGGATAAGTTGGCGGTTCATTCCGCTGTGGCGACCCCAGATTGATAAAGGGACTAAGCCGAAAAGAAAATGAATGAATGAATGAATATTGTGATTTTTCTATTCATCTCTTTGTGAAGGGCTTTTTGTATTGAAGAAATTGACTTTTTTCAGAATAAGTGGTAACTCAGCTTTAATTCTTTTCATCTCTCCTTGATTCTGCGATTTAATCCTCAGTGCCAATTTTCTATAAAACTCCCCCGTTCAAGGTTTTTCTTCCAACATGCCAATTGCTTTGTAAGATGACTATAGCTATGGCTGTGCAGATAAGTATTGATTCAGTTCTCAGACAGGACTTTGTCGTCTATCTTTACATATTCTGGCCAGGATGTTCCCTGGTGGGCTGATAAACCCAAAGCTCCAGTGGTGCGCTGCTAGTTGTGCTTCCGTTTGCCAAATGTATCAGAACATGCGGGATTCCTCCCGCAGGCTGCACTGTCGTGCCCGTGTGGAGAATATCCTTCACTAGAAGAGGATAAAAAAAGAACAGATAAATGTACCGAATGTTGAATGCTGATATGAAATACGTGAAAGGTCAGTTGGAAAGCTCTTTAAACCCAGATGCTTGTACATGAAAGTTGCATCTAAATCTGCATGCTTTCCATCACTGCATGTGAGATTAGGATTTGGATAATTCAAATCCTAGTATTTTGAAATTATCAGTCTTAGGAATAGGAACGAATTGTGCATAGTTTATGCTTTACTGCCCAGACACCTTTATTTGGTTAAGAAAAAGTTTGTGAGATTGACTTACATTTTTGTAGGCAACCCTAGCATGAAAAAAGAAGTACTTTGGGCTTTAAGCTTAAGATGCAAGTATACATTAGGCTTTAAGGCATAAAATGTGCATGGTGTACAAGCAGCACCCCAATTAGTTTTTTTACTCCTTAGTTTGTTAACACTGGAGCTATTGGAACTCTATAACTACTACAATTTTCATAGGACTGTACTGAAATTACTTTTTGCCCTACTGTGTAAGAGTTACTGCCCAAAGGCCACTTTGTTTTGTAAGTGAGAAAGGCAAAAAAAAAGTTCACCGCTGTGAAAATTTGGTTTTTGAAAGTTTAAGAGATATGTCTAAAGTAGATGTATGTATTTGCTATCAGAATGTTATGCTTTTGTTAGTAGAAAGTTACTAGGCAACAGAGGCAAGAATATTCAAAGGCATTGAATAAAGTAGAGGACGCTGAGGTCATGTCCACACATACTCAAGTACTTTTTATTTATCACAAGTATTTTATAAACAGAGTTTTCCCCCTTTGTTTAAAAAAAAAAACTCTGTCCACATGAAAATGCAAATATGCACTGTGATGCACTGTTAAGGGCATGCCGAACCAATAGGTGGCAATAAAAACATTTTATGCTGGGTTCACACCAAATGTGGAATTAAGTATTTGTGCGCATAAGTTGCAAAAAAAAAAATCTGTGCAAACACACGAACAGAGCCAAATTACTGTTGCGTGGTGCAAACGGTTAAATACGCTACAAACTTGTGGATTTCGCCATGTTGGCCAATCAGAAAGCAGAAAACAGCGTGCCAGCATAGTCAGTTTTGAAAATACTTCTGTTCGTGTGGACAGGGCCTGAAATGCATGCAGTCAATTTGACCGTTATGGCCATTCAAGTAAGAAATACTCAGAACTGTTTTGTGTTTTGTAATTCTAATAAAAAAAAATAACAATGGTAGAATGAAATGTACACACATATGGGTTTTATTTCAATAAAATTATTAAATAACACATTTTTTAAATAGTCAAAATGATTGCATACCTAGGTAGTTCTAATGTTAAAACTGAAAAGGGCTGTTGTTGCAGTCAAAAAAGAAAGAGTTGAGATGGAAAAATTATAACAACATACTACTGAAGATGACAAAAAATAGATGCTCGTGCACATGAATACTTGTGTTAAGTGATTAAAAGATATTCACAACATGTATGAACATGATTTATAACCCTATTTACTCCCTACCCCTCAGAAAGTGTTTGCTAACCAAATCCAAGATAAGTAAAACAATAGCGCACAAGCTAATGGCTAATGCTAATCAAACTCCTGATAGACAAAATGAAGCCTCGATACAACTCTTTTCCTTATGAGTATCTTGTAGCACATAAAATAATCTTACAGAAGTTTGTAAATTGTGTTAACTGTGACTTTGGGTAATAGTGAATTATATACAAACTTGGCTAAATGCTAACACTTACTGTACATTCAAATAGTGTGAATTAGTATCATCGATACTCATGGAGATAATCATATACATAGTTTTACTGTGCTATTCAAGAGAGCTGGAATGCAGTCTAATGCTATTTACAGTTAGCTGGAGATGTTTCTAGTCAGTGAAAGTTTTAAACCTCTGAGAATAAAACCAATTAACTTCAACATTGAGGATGGTGCTCTTAATCGCATCCTGCAGCCAGCAGGTCAATGCAACTGTACTCACTGTTATATAATGTTATATAACCTTTAGCCTTTCTAACTGCACTAGAAATAGGATTTACTCATGAAGACCTCATAATTTTGAGCTTTCTGATTTAACGACAGTAATCCAATTAATCCCCATTAAGCCTCTTGCATGTGTGCACATCCACACTATTTGTCATTTATGAGCATGAAGAAAGACTGAAATTACGCACACTCCGGATTCAATTAATGTGCTTTCACAATACAAAAAAGTCAAGAAGAATTCAACACTGTACTGGCAATCAATAAAGAAAAGACAGAGACACACACAGCATTACCAGAAGCAGCAAAACAGATTATTAAATGTAAGTTTGGACCTTTATTCAATCTGATGTGATTTTGAATGCAGTCAATAGATGCCAGACATAAATAACTTACAGCACTGCACTGCGGAGGCCAGGCTCAGCTATAAAGAAAAGCAATACATATATTTTTTTTCTCTTAGAAAAGACAGTCTGTGCTTCTAGACAGCATTTCATAGGCCCGGGAGACTGAATGACTGTATGTTATTGAGTGAGACAGACTGAAATAACACCTGCTGGAAGCAGTGAGGCGTTCTGTGAAGTCTGGAGTGATATGCACAACAACAAAGTTCCTGTACATTGATGCATTAGCTTATGTAAACTGCATTAACTGGTCTTGTGCAGAGAAAAGTGCACTTAATTGTATTGAATGTGTATTTGTAGTGTGCTTCAAATTTTAAAAGTACATTTTAAAAACAGTAATTGCAGATCATGGGATGTTAATGGAATTAAAGGTCTTGTAGTGTACAAATAAGATATTTCCGCATTCTGCGTTTGTGACATTTGTGCACATACTCAGGTTCCAATGATCTATTATTCTTCACTCATTTTGAGTCAAACTTGTAAATTCATTACAACCTTTGAAAAGATACTAACTCTGACCAGATTAAATGTGTCAGCAAGTTGTTCACTTGAGAAGAGACTCACTCTGATTAGATCATTTGAATCATGGGTTGTAAACTAGAGACTCGCTCTGACTAGATCATTTAAATCATGGGTTGTAAACTAGAGACTCGCTCTGACTGGATCATTTGAATCATGGTTCGTAAACTAGAGACTCACTCTTACTGGATCATTTGAATCATGGTTCGTAATCTAGAGACACGCTCTGACTGAATCATTTGAATCATGGTTCATAAACTAAAGACTCGCTCTGACCTGATCATTTAAATCATGGGTTGTAATCTAGATACTCACTCTGACTGGACCATTTGAATCATGGTTCGTAAACTAGAGACTCGCTCTGACTGGATCATTTAAATCATGGTTGTAAACTAGAGACTCGCTCTGAATGGACCATTTGAATCATGGTTCGTAAACTAGAGACTCGCTCTGACTGGATCATTTAAATCATGGTTGTAAACTAGAGACTCGCTCTGACTGGATCATTTGAATCATGGGTTGTAAACTAGAGACTCGCTCTGACTGGATCATTTGAATCATGGGCTGTAAACTAGAGACTCGCTCTGACTGGATCATTTGAATCATG
>CAIGQV010016734.1:5021924-5047814 GCA_903798115.1 Danio jaintianensis
GACTCGCTTTGGATTATTTGAATCATGGGTTGTAAACTAGAGACTTAACTTAATTTGCAAGTTTATTGTGACTGTGAATGTGCAAATTGTCTTCAGCATTCAGGCATTCATTTCCACACATCCATTAATATGCCGCAGTTAAATGTTGCAGTGTAAAAAAATGTCCACATACATTACTTTTAGTTTTGCATATATTACTCCTCATTTCCCTCTGTAATAATATTTGTCCCTCATCTGTTTGTCCCTGGCGACTGTTAATTTTTTTTTTTTTTTTATATGTGCAATGAAGCTGGCCAAATTTAGATTGGTTGAAAGCGCTGACTGTACTGTAAAACCCCAGTCAGCGAATTGTCCTCTTATGAACAGAAGGGCTGGAATGAGAGAGGGAATACTGTGAGATCAACCTGCATTTATTCTTACTGCAACACGACCAGAGTGCTAGTCCCTCGACAATACCATCCACAGAGCTGCGGCAACATTTCTACTCTTATTTTCTGTGCTCTCAGGTTTGTGTGTGTTTTTTAGATCTTTTTTTTTCTTTAGCTGTCAGTTAATAGTTGCGTGGCCTCTGACTTGCAGTGTAAAAGATTTATGCTCTGGTGTACACTGTGAAATGAAGAGAGAGAAGTGTAGTTTCACTGCATGAGTCATCAGATTTGTGTTCTTCTGACATGAGGCTTTCAGTGCTTCAGTGCAGAATAACTCCTCTCATACACACCTATTACAGCATGAGTCATGACTCTGAAAGACACTGGCTGCTCCTGGTGCTGCTGGACCAGTGGATGTTGGTGCTCTTATGAAATGAGACAAAATAATCAAAGTGTGTGTGTGAATGTATACGTTTATTTATTTATCATTCAGCTACAAACACGTTTTCAATTATGTACGAATTTTCAGTACAATTGTACTGTATTTAATAGGGCTGCACAATACAGTATATAAGTACTCTAAAATACGTAATAGTACTAGCAAGCAGATAGCTCTCTGCAACTTTCACACTAAAGCTAAGCATGGCTGCGCCAGGTTAGCACCTAGATGAGAGACCACATGGGAAAACAACAACCCAGGCTCATTGGAAATATGTGCCCAGGACCACATTTTTGAGAACCGACAAATATGTACCCTGGACATAACTCGCAGTTCTGTTTCCACTAGAGGGCGCTATGTACATTTTTGACAATCTCAAATATGTTACTGGGACATGTTTTCTCATACATGCCATTTCTCGTAAATCCACCAGAGGCCACTGTATACATTTCAGCAAATATTAAAATCATTCTCGTGTGCATCCATGAGAAGCAAGTCGGCTTGTCATCATGCATAATATATCAGCTTAATATTGACTGACCCACACACACCCTTCTCTAAACCCAACCGACAGTGTTTTCAAAAGCAAACTAGAAGAGAAAAGCCATTGCACACTTCTATCGCATTCGTTTTCCCCGGTTTCTAGAACCCTACTTCACTGGACTCAAAACCCTGTCTGCTCAGACCAGTTACGAAGGTAAGCAGTCAGTGGTACCGCCCGTAGCATTTGTTTTCACATAAAATGCAGCCATATGTACCTGCAAGCACATATTTCTCGGTTCTTAAAACTGTACACCAGGGCACATTTTTCCCAATGAGCCTGTGTTGGAAAACAAGGTTGCTAGAGAGGTCAGTGAGGGGGTGCTCAACCTGCAGTCTGTGTGGTTCCTAACACCCCAGTATACTGATAGGGACTCTATACTGTCAGTGAGCATCGTCCTTGGAATGAGACGTTAAAATTGCGGTCCTGACTCTCTGTGGTCGTTGAAAAACCCAGGACATCCTTCAAAAAGAGAAGGAGTTTGTCCCCAGTATGCTGGGAAAATTTTCCCAGAAGCCTCTCCTTATATCATAATTGGCTCCATTACTCCACCAATAAGCTGGTATGTGGTGTGGCACAAAAAATGGCTGCTTTTGCATCATCCATGTGGATGCTGCAGACTGGTGGTGGTTGGGGAGATTCCCCCCAACATCTGTAAAGCACTTTGAGTACCCAGAAAAGCGCTATATAAATGTAAGGAATTATTATTATTATTATTATTATTATTATTATTATTATTATTGACCAGGCACCACAGCTCAAAACGCAAGTGGATTGTGGAGTCATTGCAAAGTACTGCAATAGTAAACAAGAATAGGAAACTTTCTGCAAATATTCAAAGCAAGCGAATCAGACCGGAAATGACAGCTTCAGCCATTTCAGCCCGGTTTTGTGAGCAATATGCCTAACATGGTCATAGTTACAGTTTGAACATCCCCTTGTGATCTCTAGCTGTTAAAGCTGATAGATGGCTTGTGTTAAGGGATAAGCTCTTAAGATACCTTCATGCAGCCAGAGCACAGAAATAAAAAAATAAAACAAATCCCATGAAGATTTAGAAGGCTTTGCATTTCATCATTGCCATGTGTGAAATCCTGTTGCTTGTGCTAGTGACAGGTTGCTAACAATCTGACGACATATGTGTTGTTACAAATTGACAAATAGATTGATCTTTGTCTTCTCAGTGTGAATGGAGCATACAGATTCTCCTGTTGGTGCCATCTTTGATAATACAGTGCAAACACAATTGTCACTTAGATGAATGAGCAAAGATCTGCCTCTGATTTCAGTTTGTTTTTAGTGATTTATTTTATTTATTTATTTATTTATTATTACCAAAACTCTCCGTGAATGGAAATTGGAGCTAATGTTGTGCAGTGTGAATTTGGCATTAAAAATCTGTCAGTGGATGAGACTAAAAATGTTAAGTATTTGCTAAATCAATCTGTTTTTATATGTACAGTATTTACAGAATTTATGTTAAAAAAAGTAGCATTTATGGTGGGAGCTGCTATATGCAGTGACAATAGTGATGTGTTTTCCTCTGGTTTTGAACCTGATGACTGCATGTGTGTTGTTGTTCTTAAAACACAATTTAAGATGTGAATTGAGCTGCTAATATATTCCTAGTCAGAGTAGATTCATTCAGATTGTGATGAACATTATTTAAGCATATGGGAGATAATAGAATTGCGGGTATATATTTTGCATCTCCAAGATAACTTTTATTAGCTATTCATTTTCAAAAACAAAGATTTTAATGAAATAGTTTTGAATAGTAACACAAATTATATCAAGTCATCTCTAAGTATTTAGTATTTTTGTGTGTATTTAGGGACATTTTGTCTTGAAAATATTAACATAAAGACTGCAATTATACTTATTCTTTTTGACCATCTCAGCTTCCTGAGTCTTATATTTAGCTTCAATCATAAAATGGGTCTAATTTTAATATAAAATTTAAATAAGCAACATATACTTTCTGTTTTAGTTCTAAAAAATAAATAGATTTGATCTGTATTTGATCTCTATGTTCTGGTCAACTCTGTATAATAACAATCATCTTTAAAGCACAGATCGATAAAGCCTTTGACTTGCTCCAAGTGATGTCACTTTCTCTGGTGGGAAACTCTGGAAGGCTTTGGGTCATGCCATTATTCTTCTCTCATTTGTTTGTACAAAATGTTTAGGATACACTAATAGTAGATTAATTATTTGTCAACTCTTGCTTTTCAAAAAGAGTCATGAAAATGAATAGCATTGTGTTTTCAGCAAGACATGTGGTAATTGGTTTGAGGTTAGCATCTTTAACTAAAGAACACACTTATGTCATTGCAATGAAAAAAAAAAGAATAAATAAAAATGTTATTGTCATTTCTGTCAGTGGTATAAAACGTTTAACAACAATTCAAACAACACTTAGTTACAGAATCAAATGTTCCCTATCACATTTAAGCATTTTGCATGATCTTACATTAATAATGCATTTAATCAGTTTACTGTATGTCATTTTAGTTAAAGGAAAATTTATGGAAAATGTACCCTCAATTCTAGAAAGAGTTATAGATCATTTGAATGTAGTTCATGCTTGGTTAAAAGTCTAAAAATGCCTGAATTTTAAAAGTATTACATACTTCCATTGCTATTTCCGACAATAAGAGTATGTATGACAGTATGCTAATTATCCATGATGTCAGATGGATAATATATTTTAATAAATATTCAGATTATTGTCATTAAATATAACTATTAATTATCTTAATAAATGAATAACTAATATTACGACTACTAAATTATTTGTCAATTAAAGGTTTACTAAATTCTATAATTTAATATTAATAAATATTTAGTTTTTAATTCATTAAAATATTTAAAATCTAAAATTCATAGTAAAATATGCAAGGTGTTGTAGCTTTTTTGTGTGTGTCTGACTTGAATATTCTTTGACCTTCCGTAGTACAGTAGAAGCAAACCTGGATTTAAAAGCTAATTTTATAAGCACTGTCTAGCTACAAGACTCACACACTGTAACTGTTTCACTGTTAGCCTTCACTCATTAAGGAGATCATCCAGGCTTACACAGGTCAAAATAACTGCTGTTAAAAAGGGACATACTCAGTGTTGTGTGACAGCCAGGCAGCAATAAGGAGATGACGAATGGGATAGCGTTATTCAAAAAAGGTTTGCTGGATGTCTTACTCACAGACATTCAGACTAAAGATGATCAACTAAATGCTTCAAGTATTCGCATGTCCTGTTTTGTGTCAGTGTTTTCACTTTAGACTGATTTAATAATCTGAGACCGTTTTAACAGCATTGAAATAAGCCTCAGTGACGGTGACGGTCTGTTGTGTCTAGTGTGTTTTAACTTAAGCTGTTAACTATGTGAGTAAAGGAGAGGGAACATCCCGATGAAGGCGATGTCTCCTCTGGGAAGGGTAAATGACGGATAAGCGGGTCGTGTGGAAAACGCTACAAGGTGGTGCATTTTGATTGGCCATTGGACCCGTGAGTCACAGTTGTTTGCTGAAGTGACGTAGCAAAGCTAAAAGATTTAAGTCTGTAACCACTGCAGATTCCAGAAGGAGTGAGAGGAGAGATTAATGCGACTACATGAGCTGGCTGATATGACTGGTCTAAGCTGGTTATCTGTAACCAACAGCAGCCATTCAGTGAGACTATGGCCTCTATAAACAGACTGTGGTGACATATTTCTACATCATGCTATAGCGTCACTATACTTGTTTTTTTTTATTACCTTAATATTCAAATATTTGTTTACCCTGATGTGGGTGTGTTTTTTAATAATATGTGTGTTACTTATACTACTCTACTCTAGTACTATTACTACTCTACTGGCTAACATAACCAAACTCTCAGTATTCTTCTTCCACTTTTAGACATTGGAATGATGCCATATATAGAATGATATAGTGGATTTTTATATTGCTACTGGAGCAAATGATAATGTAAATATATATATATTTTTTGCTGTACTTTCCATTTACCGTTACCGTTAAGGTTTCAACTTTTTTCCCTTCTTTAAAGGGATAGCTCACCCAAAAATAAAAATGTACTCACTGTTTACTCTCACTCAAGTGGTCAAACCTTTAGTCATTAAGGTTTGGCTTTATGAGTTTCTTTAGTCTGTTGAACACAAAGGAAGATATTTTGAAAGCTGAAAATCTGTAACCATTTGACATCCATAGTGGGAAAAACAAATGTTATGGAGGTCAATGGTTACAGGTTTCTAGCTTTCTTCAAAATATCATCTTTTGCAATCAGCAGGAGAAAGAAAGTAAAACAGGTTTAGAACAAGTAAAGGGTAAATTATGAGAATTTTCTTTTTTTGAGTGAGCTTTCTCTTTAAAACTCTGACTATTCAAAATCTTCATGAAAAGATACAAAAACAAATCCATATGAACTTGAATTAAATAAAAAAAACTTCTAAGGTGAACAGATTTAAGCTATACACTGATCAAAAAACAATGTTAACAGCATATCAATTTGGCCCTTGATGCTCAAGCATGCTTTCTTGAAGTGTGAGAACCAATGAAGCTCATCACATGACATCTTTCAGCTTCTGTAAGAACCAATAGTATTTGTTTTTGTTCACCAAATAGGTATGGTTGAGCTTCTGTTTCTACGTAAGTTTCTATGCTAGTAATGTTTCTATGTATACAAATTCCTATGAGTTTCTATCTAAATAAAATACAAAATTAAATCTTCATATTAGGTCATTGTGTCACTCTTCAAAGCACTTGGATTAAACGGCTTGTTTCATATTGACATTTTTCCCTTAATCTATAAAACTTGCATTCATCTTCACCATCACAAAATGAAGACAACTTTAATAACCTCTGAGCGATTTCTGTCCCTCTGTTGATAGTGGGGTTGAACACTATCAACAGAGGGACAGAAATCGCTCAGAGGTTATTAAAGTTGTCTTCATTTTGTGATGGTGAAGATGAATGCAAGTTTTATGGGTTTAGAACAACATAAGGGTGAATAAATAATTTTGGTGTGAACAAACCTTTAAATGTGCTACATTTCTGTTGGATGGCCTTATTATGCTCATGTTTAATTAATTCGGTTATATAATATGTATGACTATGCCTAATGTTACTTTTTGTTCTGTTTCGTGCTTATATGTATTAATTTTGGGCAGATCAAAGCCATTTCTTTTTTAGATGATTTAATGATTATTTAAATGTTAATACATGATTTTAAAGGATTGTAAAGAATGTATTTTGACTGCATTTAAAATATGAACTATTTTACATATTTTAGAGACATACAATTTTTTACTAATTGTGTAACACAATGATTGCAACATGGCAGGTGAATATATGTTTTGACATTGTTAATTTTAGTGTCCCAGAATATGAAAATGTAGAACAGAACATGTTTACATATAATAACAAACAATCACATTAGTGATTTAAGAGATCACATTGTTACACAGTACATATGCTGTTTATTGCAGACTCTTTTTGCTAGCCTGCCTCAACATTTCCCATAATGTTTAAAAATTAAGCAGAGAGGAGGTGGTTTTTTCTGTGGTTGTTTATCACATTCAACCCCAAGTGGTTATTCAAATAAAAATTCTGTTATTAATTACTGACCCTCATGTTGTTCCAATATCCTGAGACTTTTGTTCATCTTCAGAACACAAATTCAGATATTTTAGATGAAACCTGAGAGCTCTCTCATCATCCATAGACACCGACGGTCCTGAGACCGGTAAAAGTCCAGAAAAGGAACAAAAAATGTAGAACATTCCAAGTGACTTCAATGGTTTAATTGTAATCACACATAGCTCCAAGAACATTTTTTTGTGTGCCAAAAAAACCTGTAAAAACCCCTTTGCTTGCCAGTGTCTTCTGCATCAAATCAGGGTGCAAGTTTACTATTAGCAATCTGATGCTTGTGTGTTGCCCTGCAAACACTAATGTCAATACGCCATAGTAAACGCACATGTGACCTGATGCAGGAAAGAAAATAAAGGCAAAGTCATATTTAAAGTTTCATTTTTTGCCAAACAAAAAAGTTCTTGAAGCTTTGTGGGATTACAGTTCAACCACTTGGTCACACGGAATGTTTAAAAAAATGGTTTTGGTTTCTTTTCTGGACTTTTAACATCTCGGGACCATTGCTGTCTAAGGAGGATTAGGGAGCTCTCGAATTTTTAATTTGTGTTCTGAAGATTTCAAGGGATTGGAATGACATGAGGGTGAATAATTAATAACACAATTAAATTTTTTTGGTGACATAATCTCTTAACAACTGCATTATGAAAGCAATAAGGTCAAATGCATATTCAGCATTGAATGTGATTTCAATGTGGACAAGTTTAAAACATTTCAGACCACATTTACACCTGCATTTGATATCATCCACTTGCGGTTGGCTTGCAAAATGCATCTAATAGCATGTGGAAGATTGAATTCCACTGAACTTAAAACATTAGATAACTGCAAATTACGTAATTGACAAATGTCAGTGATTCGGTCCAAGTGATTCAGGGTCCATCAGCATGTCATCCTTACACACAGCTCATCACGCCTCTCTCAGCATCATGTAACTCAGCCACTGAATGTTTAATTGATGGAAAGAGGTGAAGAGGCTGTATTTAATCATTTACAGGGGGAATTAAATGCGCTTTGGGTTGTTCATCTGTAGTGCTTTGGTGACAATACCAGCATTGGACGTAATTTTTATTATATATATGCATGGACACAGTGCTCAGCATAAGTTAATACACCTCTTACAGATCTCTCTTTTAAATTGATACTTTCTGTTACACCTCACAATAGGTGAATTGAATCAATTAAACTGGCCATAGTGTATGAGTCTGTTTGTGAACGAGAGAGTGTATGGGTGTTTCCCAATGCTGGGTTGTGGCATAAAACATCTGCCAAAGTAAGTGGTTCATTTAGCTGTGTTGACCCCTGAAAATAAGAGACTAAGCTGATGGAGAGTGAGATTAGTCAGCATCAAAACTGGAACTAATCTAACAAAATAACTAACATTTATAACAATATAACAAAAAAATAACAAATTACAGTGCAAAAATTACTACACCCCAATTAATATGTTAGAAGAAAAACAAAATCAAGAAAAATATTAAATTTTGTTTAAATTTTGTAGTTTGTATTTATTTTATTCTATTCACAAAAACATTAGGTGACTAAACTGTTATTTTAATGAATATAACTGTTTCATTTCTGCTTAATTATGTTTGTTGCACCAAAATATAGTGTCTGTATTCAACTGAGAAATGGAATAAATATTAATTTTTTAAAGAGGTAATGGGTTATATGAATGGGTTTCTATGTTCTAGGTTGTAGTTTCTTCTTACCCGCACACGTCAAAACAGCCCACCTCCAAATCTCTATGATATGTTAGTCTCTGTCTGCTGTATTGAATTACCTGGTGTCATTGTGACGTTCGTACTCTCACCCTCCCAGCACAGGTGCTGGGATGACAAAAGAGTACACATTCTGGGGACAAATGTACAAAACCACAACAGCAGCACACCTCTAATTATGACTCCCAGGAGGGGGTTTGATTGAAGGGTAAAGTGAGGAAGATCCAGATTGTGCCCAGCTGGAAGCCTGTTGTTCTCCTCTGAAGATTCCTGCAGGATGGCCATCATTTATATGCGTGTTAGTCAGGTATCCTCTCAATTTGGCCCTGTGTGATAGCAATTCAACCTTTATTGTGCACTACGGTTCACGAATGACGTTAGAGCCTTTGCTCTTGCCATTTGTCTAGAATATATTGGTTTACGGTTAGAGAAGAAAAAATGCAGCTCATGATATCTTAGGAGAAATAAGAGCAGTTGTATCTTAACATGCAGGCTATATGTAGGAATTTCCCTGTTTCAATTGATTTTTATTGCAGTGATTGAACAGCTTCTAAGAAAACATAAAAAGAAAAAAAAAAAAGACCTTTCCAACCTCCTACTGTAGGTTGTCTGTGAAAGCCTTTAGACTGGTTTTTAAAGGTCTTAGGACATTTTGCCTGGAAAATTAAAAGGATGTGACATTTATGTACCACCAGCCTCTTTTCCATATGAATGCTTATAATGTTCAAGATAATTCAGAAAGATGCATTTTGTACTCACTCACTCACTATCCTTCAGCTTAATCCCTGATTTATTAGGGGTCGCCACAGCAGAATCATCCACTTACTCTGGCATAAGTTTTATGTTGAGAATGCCCTTCCATCTACAACACAGCACTGGGAAACACCCATACTGCATTTTGTACTTTAAGAGATTCATTCAGACTTTAATCTTACGTAGCCAGATCTATGCTTTGAAAAAGGCTGGGTTGTTTTAGCCCAGGGTAAAGTATAGACCAATCCAATGTTTAGGTAAAATGTTTGTGTATTTAATCCAACTGTTAAATTAGTCCATACCCAGTTTTTTGTTAAAACAGCCTTTTTTAGATTGAGTATAATCTGTATTCTCAGATATACTTTATTATCATAATAGTGTTGATATCATAACAGTTTTAATTCATCTGCCATCATGACTCGAATTGCGCAACACTACCACCAGTTTAGGTTATCCAATTCATTTGGACTGTGGGGGAAACCGGAGAACCCGAAAGAAACCCACGCGAACACGGGGAGAACATGCAAACTCCACACAGAAATGCCAACTAGCCCAGCCAGGACTTGAATCTGCGACCTTCTTGCTGTGAGGCGACAGTGCTAACCACTGTGCCACCCCTCTGTCATTTTAATTTTTGTTTATTTTGCTACTGACAGGGAAAAGCACAGCATTTACATATTCTAAACAACATTCTCAGCAGCATTGTTGCTGTTAAATGCTGTTATCATTCATGAATATTTGCACATTAATAAGAAAATTGCTTGTCTGTACTTGGTAATGTATTAGTTATAATTATGGAAATATGGAAAAGTGATTTAGCATTCAGCTGTAAGCATAAACATCCACACACATAAGCCCAGTAACTAGAGTAATCATTTTGAATGGTGTTTCAATTAGTTAAGAGGCAATTTTGCATTGGCCACAGGGGGGTATTATGTGAGATCAGTCTATCCCTAAATAACCCAGTCCTGAGTGATATAATAATGTCTTTCTGTGATTTTCATTCTAATGCATAATTTCCTCCTGATTATGAGTGGCTTTTCAGAAAAAAACAACAAGATTTAATGTTCTATTTTTATGCTTATATTTTTAATTTCTATGCAGAATCATTGCATTTGCATGAGGTGTTTGCATCCTATATACATTTTCCTTGTCAATTGTGATATTGGGATGTTCTAAATTGTAAAAGGGAGCATTTTTAAGGGTAGTGCACCCCATAAGAAACAATTCTGTTATCATTGCTCTAGTTTTATTGGGCTTTTTTTCATTTGCATAACCTTTAGGTTTTTTTTTGGATCTCTTCAATTTTAAATGCATGGACTTTTAATGAAGGAACAGAAATTCATTTACATTAATTTGTGAAAAATTAATAGTTTGATGACAGAAATATATAGGCTATGTGTAGGCTAACTGTCAAATGTTAAAACTGTTCAAATCAGTTTTTACCTTTAAAAGGGTAGCAATGATACATTCACTTGATATATTCACTGATATCTGACTTAAATAAAGCAAATACCAAGTAAAATGTTACCATCAGTTTGAATGTGTTTGATTTTTTCTGAAAGCTCCATTCAAGCAAGCACTAAAACTGAAGTTCATAAGTTCAGGACTGCAACATAAGAGAGAGAGAGATGCAGGTGGATGAATCAGCAGGCTGTTCTAGGGTCAGCAGCAATTTTTCCTGGAGCAGGAGTGGTAGAGTATTGACAAACATACTTTATGTTCTCTGCCAGTGCAAGGAATACGATTTGAGCATAATATATATACATTGTTTTGTAGTTGTTTTTAAACCATTTCACCACAAATGTATGCTGGAGAAAGAAAATCTATTTGCAAGCAGCAATTTTCACTGATTGGCCTGTGCAGCACCGCTTTGAGTCCAACACACCTACTATGTTTCAACCACTGCAACGAGACTTGCAAAAAGATCATATAAACTATATATTAAAAGTCTCATTCTAATTTTACAGGAACACTGCAGAATGTAGCAAAGTAAAAGTACAGATGAATCAATCAAAAATTACTTGAGTAAAAGTGAAAGTAAGGTGAGCTAAAATGTGCTAAATGCATAAAAAAAATTTAAGTAAATGTAACAAATATTATATCTTACAATGCACATATGATCTTTTTTAAATTCTATGTGAGTTTCAAGGATCTGTTTGTTCAAGAGTCTAGAACCGGTCTGGCTCTCGAGGGTCTGGAACTGGTTTGGTTCTAGGTCTTGAGAGTCTGGAAGTGGTCTAGAGCTTGATCTTGGTCGTGTGAATCTGGTCTGGATTTGTCTTTTATGCCTGGACTTTGTCTGGGTCTTTAAGGGTCTGGAAATAGGAAAATCTGGAACTGTTCTAGGTAATTGAGGGTGTGAAAGCGGTTGTGGTTCTGGAAGTGGTCTAGAGCTTGATCTTGGTCATGTGGAACTGGCCTGGATTTGTGTTTTAGGGCTGGACTTTGTATGTGTCTTGAAGAGCCTGGAAAATGGAAGATCTGGAACTGTTCTAGGTATTGAGGGTGTGAAACCGGTTTGTATCTGGGTTTTGAGGATCTGGTACTGATCTGGATCTGGGTCTTTACGATCTGTCTCCCAAGAGTCTAGAAGCGGTCTGGCTCTCGAGGGTCTGAAACTGATTTGATTCTGGGTCTTGAGGTTCTGGAAGTGGTCTAGAGCTTTATCTTGGTCATGCGGAACTGGCCTGGATTTGTGTTTTAGGGCTGGACTTTGTCTGGGTCTTGAAGGGTTTGGAAATTGGAAGATCTGGAACTGTTCTAGGTATTGAGGGTATGAAACCAGTTTGTATCTGGATTTTGAGGGTCTGGTACTGGTCTGGATCTGGGTCTTTACAATCTGGATCTGCGTTTTAAGGGTCTGCATTGGTCTGGTCTTGAGGGTCTGGAACTGGTCTGGTTCTGGGTCTTGAGGGTCTGGAACTTTTTTGGTTGTGGGTCTTGAGGGTTTGAAAGTGGTCTTGAGCTTGTTGGTTGGAACTGGTCTGGATTTGTGTTTTCGGGTCTGGACTCTCATGTCTGGGCCTTTAATGGTCTGGAAGTTGAAAGATCTAGAGCTGGTCTGGGTTTTAAGGGTGTAAAACCAGTTTGTATCTGGGTTTTGAGGGTCTGGTATTGGTCTGGGACTTTACCATCTGAAAAGGGTCTGGATCTGTCTTGAAGGGTCTGCATTGGTCTGGTCTTGAGGGTCTGGAATTGGTCTGGTTCTGGAGTCTTGTGGATGGTATGTTGTTGTATGGTTGTGAATGTGATAAGAATACATATGTGCAGATAATCAGACTGTCAGATGTGAGTGATGAGCCTCAGGACTGGTGGATTGTGGTTAATGCAGTAATATATGCACAGTCAGAAAATAACTACGCTCCAGTGGCTTCCAGAAGCATGATAGGATTATGTAATTACCATATAAATTCCAACTTATTTGCGCATGTGTGTGAGCATCTGCCCGTACAGTTGTGCTGGTTGTGCAGTGATGGATGTGTTTTGCATAGCTTTGCGCAGGAGGGTTTCTTTAAGTGAGGGATCATTACAAACAACATCAATGCCCCGTTCCTGGAAAATGTCACAATGAAGCACTCATTCTTTCTGTAATTCGCTCCCCGCACTCAGTTACATAACTCCCCTCAGCTTGTCTCTTCCTGCTGAACACAATCTCTTGAGTAACCTAAATGAAATGGCCCAACAGTTTCTCATACACTCATGCATTCACTCATCTTCCACTGGGTTGAATTTGCATACTCATGAAGGTTATGGTCCATGCGGTGAGAGTGGTGGGATGCAGCTGCGATTATATAAATCATGCTTTGCGTCTTCGTAATGTGTCACATGCTTCTATATTTAGTTCGAGAGCTTGTGACACAGCAAAAAACTGAGCTTGGCTATTTTTGGGAAGAGTCTGAGAGTACAGGTTGCTTTAGTTCCTTAAGAAACTTTGACGCACACATGATGACAGTAATCAGTCAAATTTACTTTTTTTATTTTGGAATTTTACAGCAGTTGGAATTACAAAAAAAGAGTGATTTTAATGAGTATCTGCAGTAATATTTTCACAGTGAGACTAGATGAAACTATTTTGGTTATTCTATTTAAAAAACTAATTTTCAAGGGATTTTTTGGGGTTATATTTGTATTTGTTTCACTTACTGACCAACAAGTTGTTTCATTGCAGACTCAGAACTAGAACAGGAGTAATTTACGGAGCACAGTGCAGCCCCCAAATAAAATAAATATATATTTGTTTACATTGCCACTATTTTTCAAACCAGTAGGTTTTAGTCATTTGTTGACAAGTAGTTTTTAATCATTTAAAATATGGAAACATTTTATATGATCACATTTTAATTATATTGTTTCATTTTTACGTAAATATATGCCATGCTTAATGACAATGACTAGTGAGTTACACTAAATGATGTTTTGATCAAAATGGCAGGAAATATTCACTGTAAAAAAAAACGTAAGCATAAAAAAAGTAGTCTATTTCAGAAATTAGGAAAAATAAGATGTTGTCCTCTAAATTCAACACAGCCAACACTAGTTTGAACATGCCATATATACAGTATATAAGGGTAGGCCTATATAAAGGTATTTTTTATGTGTATTTAAATGTGCAATTATCCAGACCATTACATTGGTTGACAAATTTGAAATGCTACATTTTAGCATTTTATTTCTAAAACATTATTTACAAAATTCAATTAGACACCTGCACTGAATGTGTTTTCTATGCATAAAAAACACATAAATTCAGGATGGACCCCAACATGGGGCATTTTCACTTCAGTTTCCTTGAAGTTGAAAGTCAAACGTTGCCAAATAGGGGTTGTTGCCTGAAATTCTGACATTTCATAGTTGACTGTAATGCAGTATTACTCCACACCTTCCCCAGGTGCATTTATTGATGGCTTCATTCACACAGAGCAGTTCTGGCCTGTAGCGAATTTGCTGACGTCTTGCTAAATGGTCATAATGGTCTGTCTGAGGTACTAATGGTGTCCGCGACTGGTGATAATAGAGTATTGTAGCCTGGTAGTACTGCTCAGGGACATCTCATTTATAGATCATAAGATCATTAGTTGAGCTGCCCTCCCTCAGAGCAACAAGACTCGCAGAGATGTGCTCATTTCACAAAGCAAAGGCCTAACGCTGACCTAAATATTGAGAGATCTTTTTGATGTTCGGCTTTTCATATTGCTTTGTAAAGTAGCTCTGTGTTTCTGTCTATGATTCATGTAGTAATTCATTGTTGGCGAGGGCTGGGGGCATCCAGGGTGTGTGTGGTCAGTGTGTCATCGGTCTTTCATCATGCACCACATTCCCCCAAATACATGAAAGCAGTGGTGCAGGAGCCAGCTTCTTTTATTGTGTATTCCAGATCATTTTTCTTTGTCCCCAGACACGTCACCGGTCTGATGAGAAAGTGCACTGGGAAGAGCGGGGATGATTAAAAGCGAAATATCTTAGAAAGCGAATCAAAAGGCTAACTATATAAATATATTTTCTCAAACAATGATCATATTGATTTCAAATAATAAGCTGGAAACATAGCTGCTGAGTAACTCTGAGCACAATAAAGCTACAATGACATTCATGTGCCGAGCGACACAACAAAGACAAAGATTATAGAATACACAAGACATGTCACTCGTATAGTTTTGAATGGGGAAAAGTGTAATGGTCAATATGGCAAATGAAGCCCCGCCTATTAATACAGGAGCCAATCATTGATCGCTATAGACTGACGATTCTCCGGGGAGAAGCTCAGTTCAGACGTGTGCTTTTGCAACAGTTTATCTGGTCAACAAACACACTGGAATCTTAGCGAATACTTGCTTTACAGACATATGAAATATATCCCACAAACCTTGAAATCTGAACTTTTAAATGAACCAACTACACTTGAAAACAGAAGTTTTCTGGTTTTGTAATCTGTGTGAAACAAACACGAGGCACAGTTCGTCCTGTCAAACACACATCACATGACAGCAGCAACTACTCAAATGCCCACAAACTTGTAAACAAAGATTCACTTTCATTTCTGGAGGACATTCGCCATCAAGACCAAGTTGTGAATTACTTCAGAAGAGCAGCGCGATCGGACAAGGCATTATTCAGAGGTTGATAATGTGTAGAACGGCCATAAATGAGGTTGGTGTCGTGATCTCGTTGCTTTCGAGTGCGCATGCGCATTAGCTCAGGCAACCTGAAAAAAATGCTGATTTTGTTTGATTTGAATGTTTAAAAAAAAGAAACTTATGAGACAGCTGTTGTTTAATTTTATTGGTGATTCCAAATATGTAATGTAATCGTAAGCTTTGGAGAATTTGATGTTTCCCCATTCAGACAGAATGCCGAGCATACTGCCCCAGAGGCGTTTCAAAGATGGCCACCAAGTTAAATGACTTGCCTCAAAGGGACTTTGGTTGAGAATCCTTCAACTTTATGCAAATGAAGAGCGACTTTCTTGAGCGACAGCCAATAGGTCACCAGTAGAGCTCTTGTGATCCCCTCTCAGCTCCTACAGAGGCCGGTTGTATTCTCCGTGCTGTAGACCTACACAGACCTGCGTTTACAGCAGATCGCCACCCAGAGCGACAGGCAGCTACAAAGTCACTGCTAGTGTGAATGAGGTATATTTCACATTAAATGCTGTAATTTGGAACTTTCTGTCTATTAGAAAATCCTGAAAATAAATGCAGTTTCACAATAATTTAAAATTGCTAGTTTTCAGTGGAAGCCCATCTTTACCACATAATAATATTTTCTTCTCTAAAATGACACTTTATTTTTGCAGTTTTGACTTTATAGTATTTCTCACTATTTACAGTTTATATTTTGGCAGAAATGATTACTTGACATTAATGAGACACAAGCTTGCAATTGTGAGAAAAAGTCTAAATTGCAAATGTTAACTTGATTGCAATAAAGTCTGAAATAAAAGGTCACAGTTATCTTTGTAGATGTATTTTTTATTCTGAGGCAGAGATAAATTTCCAAATTTATGAGATACAATTTTCTACATTTATAAGAAATGTATTAGAAAGATAAAAAGTAATTCTAATACATTTCTTACTATTATACATTTTGTCTTTGTCACTGTTTCAACAGCAGTTTTTAGTTTTAAAAATAAATAAACACAGCCTTGAAAATAAGTCTTTCTAAAACATTAAAAGACCTCACTGACCCCGGTGTTTTGAACTGTAGTCAAGTCAAGTCAAGTTTATTTATATAGCGCTTTTCACAATGTAGATTGTGTGAAAGCAGCTTAACATAGTTGTAGTAAAGTCCAGATTTTAGAGTTGAAGTTCAGTTTAGTTTAGTTCAGTGTGGTCTAAATTTCACTGCTGAAAGTTCAAACACCGCAGAGCGAATCCACAGAAGCACAGCTCCACAAGTCCCGATCCGAGCAAGCCAGTGGCAAGGAAAAAAAACTTCACCAATTGACGTAGTGAAGGGAAAAAAAAACCTCGTGAGAAACTAGGCTCTGTTAGGCACGACCATTTTTCATCTGGCCAAACTTCCTGTTCAGAGCTGCAGTCTAGGCGCTGGAGGCTGAAGAAGCTGGACGTCCATCGTGGAGAAGCTGCAGGTGTGAGTAGGGCACCGGCAGGCGGTCAGGTTGGCCCGCAGGATCAATGTGGGGACTCATTTATAACAGTGGTCATTCAGGAATCAGTCTCATGCACTCCATTTCTCCATGACGACCACAGCATCAGCTCAGGATACAACCTGGTCAAGGATTATGAATACCTTGGGATCATCTCTTCACAGGTCTTGGATCGCATCAATGGCGCTGCATAGTCTGTAAGGACCTCGGAATGAGTATCTCCAGGTGGAAATAGAGAATAAAGAAAATAATTAGCGTAGCTGCTGTTCATAGTGTATTTAAACGAGATGCAAAAATGGAGTGTTATAAATGAAAATAGCAGTTGTATAAACAAACATAGAAACAAACATGTAAAGCATATGAGAGTTTCTAACACAATGTCTGGTGTATTGAGGAGTGTGTCCTACAGGTGATGTCGAGCCAGCTCACCTGCGTGGAGCACATTCATGCATCATACCGTTATGCGATGCATTGAGTGTATGCTTTACTAAAAAGATAGGTCTTTAATCTAGTTTTGAACTGAGAGAGTGTGTCTGAGCCTCGGGCATTATCAGGAAGGCTATTCCAGAGTTTAGGAGCCATAAATGAGAAGGCTCGACCTCCTTTACTCGACTTTGCTATTCTAGGTACTACCAGAAGCCCTGAGTTTTGAGATCTTAAAGAGCGGGTTGGATTGTAGCGAGACAGAAGGTTGGTTAGATAAACAGGAGCTAGATTATTTAAAGCTTTATAGTTAAGAAGCAATATTTTATAATCAATACGGAACTTAACAGGCAGCCAGTGTAAGGAGGATAAAATTGGGGTCATATTTTCTAGACCTGGTTAGAACTCTGGCAGCTGCATTTTGTACTAGCTGAAGATTATTAATAGAGGATGCTGGGCAACCAGCGAACAGAGCATTACAGTAATCCAGCCTAGAAGTCATAAAAGCATGAACTAGCTTTTCTGCATTTGAGATGGATAGCATACTTCGTAACTTAGCAATATTTCTCAGATGAAAGAAGGCAATTTTTGTGACATGGGAGATATGATTTTCAAAAGTTAAATTGCTGTCTAGTATAACACCCAGATCTTTTACAGTAGAGCTAATGCTAACTTTGTGTCCCTCTAATTGCAGGTCGAGTTTTAGGCCCAATAAGTAATAATTCTGTTTTGTCTGAATTTAAGAGAAGGAAATTGTTGGTCATCCAGTCTTTAACATCTTTAATACAGTTAGCTTAGACAGGTCAAACGTCTCATCAGGTTTTGTTGAAATATATAATTGAGTATCATCTGCATAGCAGTGAAAGCTGATCCAGTGTCTTCTTATAATGTCTCCCAGGGGTAGCATGTATATTGTGAACAGCAAAGGGCCTAAAACTGATCCTTGAGGCACCCCATACTGTACTGGCCTGACCTGTGAAAGCTGTCGATTTATATTCACAAACTGGTAACAGTCAGTTAAGTATGACTTAAACCATTGTAGAGCCTGTCCC
Source organism: Danio jaintianensis (assembly GCA_903798115.1). NCBI lineage: Eukaryota > Metazoa > Chordata > Actinopteri > Cypriniformes > Danionidae > Danio > Danio jaintianensis. The sequence goes on from CAIGQV010016734.1 coordinate 5,040,479, forward strand.
TGGACGCCTGTAGAATTTAAGCGATCTATGAGGATTTTGTGGTCGATGGTGTCAAATGCAGCACTGAGATCAAGTAAAACTAATAACGAGATGCACCCTTGGTCAGCAGCTAAGAGTAAATCGTTGGTTATTTTCACTAATGCAGTTTCTGTACTGTGATAAGGCCTGAAACACTTCAAAAACATTGTTCATCTGCAGTATTTTAGACATAAATGGAAGATTTGAAATAAGCATATAATTAGCTAAGTTGCTGGGGTCCAGTTGTGGTTTCTAAATAATAGGCTTAATAACAGCTAGCTTGAAAGGATTTGGAACATGGCCTAAAGATAGAGAAAAGTTGAGGTTAAGAAGAGTTTCTCCTATTACAGGTAGCAATTCTTTCAGTAATTTAGTTGGAATTGGGTCTAACATACATGTAGCTGGTTTAGAAGCATTTATAAGTTTATATAGCTCTTCCTGTTCTATGATTTTGAAGCACTGTAGATTATTTTGGTTCAGTGGAATGTTTAATGGATCTGAAGTATAAGGTGGTGCCGAAAGTTTAACATCTTCTATTTTCTGTCTGAAGCCTTCTATTTTATCACTGAAGAAATTCATGAAGTCATCACTACTAATTTGCGGTTGGACATTTTGTTTCAAAGATGACCGATTATTTGTTAATTTAGCAATGGTGTTAAATAAAAATCTAGGATTGTTATAATTATTTTCTATCAGTTTGCGGAGGTGCTCAGCCCTGGCGGATTTAAGAGCCCTCCTATAGCTGGACATACTATCTTTGTACACAATTCTGAAGACCTCTAATTTAGTTTTTTTACACTTATGTTCCAGGGCACGGGTTGCTGTTTTGAGAGCGCGAGTATGACTGTTATACCATGGTGTAGTTTTATTCTCTGTAACCTTTTTTCATTTGATTGGTGCCACAGTATTAAGTGTGTTAGGATAAAGATGTAAAGGTGTAAAGATAGCATCCATACTGCTGATTACTACATCAAAGTCATTTGCATTTGCGGGTGCATTTAGAAATAGAGAAAGATCAGGTAAGTTATTTGTGAATTCATCTTTAGTGGACGGGACGATAGTTCAGTATGCGGTAGTGTATGCAGTGTAGATTTTGTTGGGGTGCAGATATTGACTTCATTTTCTTTGTGAAGGCTTCTGCGAGATTGAGTTACATCTCACCTGGTGTTCAGTGTCCCCTGACTCGACTATAACCGCATTACATTTCGCCTCAGTAATTTGGCCATTGCTTTGAAACTCCTGCATGAGCGAGTGAAAAAATAAAACTCACAGCTGCACACAAAAACACTGAAATTGCGGTCTGAAATTTAGAAATAAGCATTGCTGAAGCAGCACAGTTTTTTTTTCTTCGCTTGGTTGTTGACAGTGAAAGACAGTGTTCATATTGATTGAAATGTGAAGACCCCGACATGATTGAAGGACCTCCAGCAGGTCAGACAGTGACAGGTCAGAGGAAGGTGAAGCAGATGTGAATCCATAAAGATGAAGCCGACATGACAGGGAGACCACTGAGGTTTTGTTTATTGATGTAGAAACATCCCGTACTGAAGCTTTAAGCTATTATTTGTACAAAGATGAACACAATTTGATTTCATTTTAAGATAAGTCCTAAGCAGTTAAAGTAATTGTGAAATATGAAATGGCAAATATTAGATTATTAATTGTATCTGGTCATATTTCATGTGCTTGGTTTATCAAACATTACTTATTAAACATTTTAAAATGTAAAAAAATTATGTATTTGTTTAATATTGATAATGTTAAGGGCTGCACGGTGGCGCAGTGGGTAGCACATTCGCCTCACAGCAAGAAGGTCGCTGGTTCGAGCCTCGGCTGGATCAGTTGGCGTTTCTGTATGGAGTTTGCATGTTCTCCCCGTGTTTGCGTGGGTCCAAAGACATGCGGTATAGGTGAATTGGGTAGGCTAAATTGTCCGTAGTGCATGTATGTGAATGAGTGTGTGTATGGATGTTTCCCAGTGATGGGTTGCAGCTGGAAGGGCATCCGCTGCGTAAAACATATGCTGGATAAGTTGGCGGTTCATTCCGCTGTGGCGACCCCAGATTAATAAAGGGACTAAGCCGAAAAGAAAATGAATGAATGAATGATAATGTTAATGTTAATGGGAGAATGCATGAGTGTTTCCAAGCACTGAGGGTTGAATGCCCATGTTTGCAGCTGAAAGAGCATCCACTGTATAGAACATGTCAGAGTAATTGGTGGTTCATTATGCTGTGATGATCCCTGATAAAGCAGAGAATAAGCCAAAAGAAAGTAAGTATTTAAACTTGAAAATCTAACTTATTCATTCATTCATTCATTCATTCATTCATTCATTCATTTTCCTTCAACTTAATCCCTTTATTCATCAGGGGCTGCCACAGTGGAATGAACCGCCAACTTATCCAGCATATGTTTTACACAGCGGATGCCCTTCCACCTGCAACCCAGTACTTGGAAACATCTATACACACTCATTCACACACATACACTACGGCCAATTCACGCCAACACGGGGAGAACATGCAAACTCCACACAGAAATGCTCACTGACCCAGCCGGGGCTCGAACCAGCGACTTTCTTGCTGTTAGGCGACAGTGCTAAGCAAGCACAAATTCAATAGTTTATTATTAGATTAGATATTTATAAATAGTTTATCCTACACTTATTGTTGTCTTATCTTAATTTATTATCTTGCACAGTAAACTGTTTTACAATATTTTTCGATTAATGTTTTTTCCCATTTATTTATTGCATTTTGGTCCTTGATCTCTGCTCTGACCACTTTTAATGTTAAATTTTGTTGACATTTAGTAGTTAAAATGATATATTGTTTGAGTTTGTTATGTATCATTTTAACTTTTTAAAGTGCCCCTTATTATTTTTGAAAATAGCTTTTCATGCAATGTGTACCACAACTGCAAAGTGTGAATAAAAACATCCTGCAAAGTTTTGAGTTGAAATGTGCAGTGTTTATTAAGTTATTGTCTTTCAATAGAAAAAGTCAACTCTGAGTTGGTGTTGCTGATGTCAACATGAAACATTAGCCCACCTACGTGTTACATGCACAGATCCAGGATAGCATCATGTCAAAAAAGATAGGTGTGTTCAACTTAATTGGTGCTGTGCAGCGGAATGAACCAACTATTCCAGCATATGTTTTATGCAGCAGATGCCCTTCCAGCGTGATGTCAAAGTACCATGTGAGAACTGTCAGCTGTCTAATTGCTCTTGCTGTACTTTTTGATGTCACGCACTGATCATTTTTACAGCATTAGCACAACAGTATAGCCATGACCTTGTGATGCGTGCCTGTATTTTACCAACCTAAATGCATACAATCTGGGATTCACAGGCCGGTTGTTACTGAAGAAAGCTTTTTTTTTTTTAATTGAAGGGTGCTTCCTTGTCAGACTCAGGGTTGAATTGATAAGATAAAACTGAAGCTGTGTTGTCTGTTCATACACTGTATACAATCTTCAGCACTTGATAAGCCATAATCCAATAATTGTGATGCATCCATGAAATTAAATAGGGGCTCTTTAAATTTCTAAAATGTTTCACTTTGTTAAACTACAGAGCTAAATTTTCTACATCAAAAGTTGTCGGAGCAGAGATCAAGGTCATATGATACTATCTGACTCTCTGAAAGCATACTTTTCCATTTTAAACAGAAAAAATATTATTATTATTATATTTTTCTACAAAGACTTTTTTGAGATGGAGTTAACTTGTTAACAAGGGTTTGGCAGCTGGACCATGCCTCTCTTTGCTTCCTTAACCAATCACCTACTCCCTAAAACTTATTTAAGGCAGACCAGCCTCTAGCACTGTTCTTCTTGTTCTCTCGAACCCACCATCCCTCCCTCTATTTCCCTGCTTTCCATTAACAATCCTTATAACACTCTCTTCTCTCCTAGGTTGAATCGGGGGTCCAATCACTCTACCAAATGTTACAGAGACGGTACCCCCACTCTGAGTCTCTGGGCATCATCGTAGGATTAACCTACCTACCTGTTCACAGTTTATCCTCTTACTTCCCTTCCCCTTCATCCTACTGTTCCCTTACCATCCCTTTCATCCTTACATCCCTACAATAAAGTCTAGCTCAAAGTGTGGCGTGGTCCATGCTGGTGAATTTTTCAGAAACATAAAAAAAAAAACTACTAACCATATTTTTTTATTCCTTTTCCTTCGGCTTAGTCTCTTATTTATCAGCGGAATGAACCAACTATTCCAGCATATGTTTTATGCAGCAGATGCCCTTCCAGCCCATTACTGGGAAACACCCATACACTCTCGCATTCACACATACACTCATACACTATGGCCAATTTAGTTCATCCAATTCACCTATAGCGCATGTCTTTGGACTGTGGGGGAAACCGGAGCACGACAAAAACCCACGCAAACATGGGGAGAACATGCAAACTCCACAAAGAAATGCCACCCAGCGACCTTCTTGCTGTGAGGTGACAGTGCTAACCACTGAGCCACCATGCCGCCATATTTTTTATGTAGTGGACATTTTTTGAATATTCTCATATTTCACTCCTAAAAAAAAAAGGCCAAATCAGTTCTTCTTCCACCAACATTTTATCTTTCAAAAAAAAAGCAATAAAACAGATTCTAACTGAGATATTTACTCAAGTCTAGACTTTGTTGGTCAGAGACTTTGACCTCACTGCCTTTGTTACAGGATATTTGGTTGAGTCTAGATGACGCATTGCATCCACATGACCTCAACGCCAAGCTACATTTTATATTGGAATGTGTCAATCAGGTTGAAGAGGGAAGAGAGAGAGAAAGAGGGAGAGAGAGAGAGTGACAGAGACATGTTTAGTCTGGGGAACTGGCGACAAACAGAGACCCATTCTTGAGTAATTGCCTGTCATACATATTAAAAGTGCATGTGGCTCCCCTGACAGGTAGCCCTGGAGAGTATAGAGGCATACTGTAATCGAATAGATAAATGCACACGACGTAATGGCACCCAGTTTAAGGTGAGAAAGGACAAGAAAGTTGGAGAAGCAGGAAAATGGAAAGGTTTGAGGCAGGTTCAGTAAATGAACGAGCTGTTTTTATGATAATAAATGCTACTAGGTTTACTGGAAAAACATGCCTCTACCAATTTTTGTCAAAATCAAAAAAAGTACAAATAAAATAAATAATTAAATAAATCTATAAATACAATTGGCTGCACTTATCAAGGCAACAAAAACACTAGAGGCAGTAAAACACCAATAACTTCATGCAAATGTTGAATATCATATTGCCTGCAATACTATGCAATAGACCAAATCAGAAAGCAATTTTTTGTTCTTCATTTTAGTGCCACTTTACCCTTTGATTAAGATTATGTTGTGATTAGAACATTCAGTGTGTCTCATCTCAGCTCAGATCAGCTGCTAAATTCAAATCTGCTTTACCACAATGGCTCATGCTGAGCCAGAGAAAGACATAATTTATTTGTTTAAAAAAATAACAACGTTTATTTTTCACGTTTCAGACATTTAAATATACATAAGTACTAGAAAAAACAGAACATTTATGCTTTGTAAAATACACACTAATGTCTATGGAGACATCAATAATAATATTTAACACTCTTTATGTTACTACAATGTTTTCTATATTCATTCCTGTTAAACACTCACTTACGTTCATGTATTTCATGAGAAGTTGATGAATTCACATGTTGTAAATCCAGCAGCTCTAATCTCTCTACTGCAGCGCAGGCTAACATGGCAGTGCCCATTAATCATCATAGATCAAATAATATGATCATTATTAAGCAGTTTAAACAATGAAATACATGTTCTTACAATTATGTGAGAATTGGAATATCAGATATTTCCCAATATAAGTAGGATGTTTATCAATAAAGTAGGAAACAAATAATGATATATGTGTAAATCATCAGGACTGCAATGTGTCGTGATAAACTTGATGCGTCACCATTGAAACTTTAAATCGATGCTTTCTAAATAATGGTCACAATACAAAACTAATGCAGGGGGTGTCTGTGGGAGTTTTTAAAATGTACATGTGACAACCATAAGTAATATTCCTGTAATTTGTAATTATTGCTTACTGTACACTTGCAGTTAAGTTTTTCAAACCCTGCATTTGACGAATGAGCATCTCACACTCAGCTTGTGTATTTTGATGCTTGCAAAGTGCTTGTTTTGTGGAATAAGAAATATGCATTGATTAATTGGCTCTTTACAAAACGACTGCTAAATATAATACCCATATCGTTTCTGATGAGCCACAGACAATAAAAGAAATCACATTTTTGTGAAAACCTTTTTTTGAGTTTTTTTTTTGTCTTTTCTAAAGTTTTGGTTTGAGAAAAGTTGAATTCTGTTCCTCTATGGCTGAAGGAAGTTTCGAGGGAGATTTAGAGCGGATCCATATTTAGTGATGCAGTATGTTTGGATGGGCTTGTCTCTATAGCTTTCCTTGCTTCGCTGTGATGAAGACTGAATCAATCTCTCTCTCCCTCCTGACTGAGAACACACATTTGGGTAGTCAATATTTAATGGTCTGAAAGGGGAAGGAAAAGTGCTAGAAATATCCAAGATGCTCGTCTTCTGACTCCACGCAGGTTAATTTGATGGGCAATGGGCATCACAGAAATGGTTTCACAGAAATCCTGTTGATCTGATTGTTCCATTAGAAAGATGGTCTGTGCCAGTGTGGTGTGAACCAACAAGTTTATTATTTTTTAAATCAAAAACCTGTAATAGAAGTGAATGTGTAGTGAATGTGAATGTGTAGCATGTAGCAAGTTAAAAACTAAATGAATATGATTATAATCTGTAATGTACAAAAGTTTGAGATACATGCAGTATATTTTAAACAACTAGTTACTTTTATTTAACAAATATGCATTGAAATAAACATTTTAAATAATAGCAAATGCAAAATAGATTTTTTTGAATGTAATTTTTACCCAGCAGTTTGGTTTGTCAACAATTTACCAAAAATTTACCAGCATTTTTAGAGTATATCTATGATGGTACAAAATATTTCTATTTAATATATGTATAACAATCACACCACATTTTTTAAATGGAGCCAAACCTGAACATTCCTTTAGTGTAAAGCCATATCAACATGTACGTTCATTCATTCATTCATTTTCTTTTCGGCTTAGTCCCTTTATTAATCTGGGGTCGCCACAGCGGAATGAACCACCAACTTATCCAGCATATGTTTTACGCAGCGGATGCCCTTCCAGCTGCAACCCATCACTGGGAAACATCCATGCACACTCATTCACACATAACACCACGGACAATTTAACCATAT
>CAIGQV010016734.1:5050858-5063263 GCA_903798115.1 Danio jaintianensis
AAAGGTATTTACCTTATTTTGCAATGCAACAACAACTCAATTGTGTCTCAATCAAACTTCCAATTAATTTGACCAGAAATCTCAACATATCACAGGGTATTTCTATTCTTTTACTTATCATAAACCCTTGATCACAGATTCATGATCACAATACATCCCTCCATGGTCAGAGTGAATGTTGATAAAGCAATCCCATGAGATTAATCTACAACAAAGACCTCAGGGATGGGATGAGTCCTGTACACAGTCCAACTTGAATGCACTGCATCCCGGACCGGCTAGAACCCACACCTTTACCTAGACGGACATATATTTTGCTCAAGGTCATTGATAACCAGTTATTCACTTTTGGCAAGACTGCACCTCTGCTCTTCCCAAAATGAGAACTGGTCCCTGGATTTAGCCTGATTTCTCCCTTAGTTTTTGTCTATTTATGTCAACTGGTGGAATTTGGGCTCCCTGCTAATGTTGCCTTTGGGATGCTTAGTTGGGGTATGTAAGGCTGGTGTGCAGTGTAACAAACCAACAGCAGACTCTCCAACCCTTAAATTTGGTATTCTTTCCTTGACTCTTCATACTTAAACTGTTTCTTCTTGGAGGCTTCCTCCATCTATTCCTCGCAAGGCAAGTTCACCTCAAACTTAAGAGCATTCATTGACAAAACAAACCAGCTGCTTCCCAAGATCTGCTTCCATACTCATGAGCAGTAAAGTTGGACTTTCTCCCTTTTGACAAAGTGTAAGGACTTTCTATTTGGAATCCTCTCTTCATCTACAACTGTCCTGATTTACTCTGAAATCAGCTGTCTTTGGTCTCTTCTGTATATTTCTGAAAATGTGGTACTTCAAGGTTTCTAAGGCCAGCTTTTCCCATTTGCCGTTAACTATAGCACAAACCAGCCTGGACAAATGCAATTAAACCTGGTGTATTATATGCTATGCAATTTATTGAAAATGCAGATAATTTTCTGCAGCATTACAGTATATTATTTGCAAACATCATATTTTTAAAAATACTTAATGCAACATAAGAATGTGAATTTAAGACATGGAATAATCAGCAAGTGCACATTCAATACAATTATGCATGCTTTTTTCTGATTTTTGATTTCTAGCATTGGCAGAAATTAATATCTATGCTGTTCAGAGATTATTTTATTCTGCTTTTGTGCTGGTCTACAGTAGGCTTGCTTTCTAGTTAAAAACTAGCATCCAGGCCAAAACATGTGCCAGTCTTTTCCACAGAACTATGAGCATGTTTTGTGAGGGTCAGTCCAACACTTCTGTATGAGGTCCACAGCCAGAAAGCTCAGGAGACCACACACAGAGCCAGAAATCGATAAGCGAGAGGGTGTGTGACAGTCTGGGTAAGACATATAGAGACACATATAGAGAGTGGTGGACATGAACAATAGGGTTATGAGAGGGTCTACAGGGAAAACCAAAGGCCTGTGTGTACAGAAAAGAGTTAAAACTTAACAGACAGTGACATGGCAGGGAAGATTGGTGTGGGGAAAGTCCATCTCTTCGTGGTGGTCTGGGAAAGTTCACCACTCTTCATGGTGCCTATTTGTCTGCCATATTCTTCCTGCAAGTCATTCAAACTCCTGTTTGAGCACTTTATTCAGCATGACACTGTCAAAAACACATAACGTTGCATACTTTCAAAACGCCATAACCAGGATGTTAGAGGTACTATTGTCTCAAGTAGCAAAACTAAGTTAATTCCTGGAGGTCTGGCCCTCTGGCTCCATGTTTAATGACCCCTGAACAATATCTTCAATCTGATAGCAGAAGGTCTACACCCAGTCGCAGCTTTCATTGGCCATGGACCTTCTGAGAGGTGACTGATTGACATGTAAAGGAACCAATCCCAATCAATTTTAATAAGTTGATATTTGTACAGTAACAGATTGGCATGAATGTATTAATTTAAACTAAGTACCTCAAGCAAATCTCTTAAGCATCTTTTAAAGAAGCTACACCAGGAAATCTGTACTCTGGTCCTCAAGATCAAGTTTGCAGAGTTTAGCACCAATCTTGTTTAAACTCACCTGCATGTAATGTCCTTGTACTCATGGAGACATTGGTTGTATCCAAAATTGCACCCTCATTAACTATTCCCTACACTGTCCAGTAATGTATTCCACTTAAAAAGTTAATAAAAAGGAGTAAGTGAATTCAAGCACTGGAAGGGATGCCATTTTGTTTGTGCTTTGCTGGTTGATAAATCCCTCAGATGAATTAGATTTTCAACGTCTTGGTCAGCCCCTGGAATAGTTATTTAACACTTATTAAGCTGTCTATTAGTAATGAAACAAAGTATTTTGATTTCTGTCATGTATAATTTAACAATTACATAATTTAATTTATTTAGTAACTTACTCCAAAAGGATGTGGATGCCATGTTGGGGTCAGACTGCGGAATGTGGAAAAACATTTGGTGGATTATTATCTAGCCATTAAGTGTACATAGGTTGTACACTCATTATTGAGGTGCATTGTGGGATTGATTGAGTGCACTTCAGAATATCCACTAGGGCTGACACCACTACAAATGGCTGCTCCCTCAATTAGTGCACTATTGAAAGGTCAATTACGGACACAGCCCTTGAGTAACTTTTTCAGATGTGTTTCATTAAGGTTAGAGCAAAATTCTGCAGGAAGGATGTCAAGGTCCATGAATCACATACTTCGAAAAATTCAGTTTTTAGTTGTTTAGTTTTAGTTGTTTCCTAATCCATATAAAAAGAGTCCACCACCAAACATTCTGATCTTTGTATCTTAAGTCTCTTCTTTAAATTTACCATGACAACACTAAATTGATAAGTGTTTTTTTATGGCATATATTAGAAATGATTAATCCATGCACCTGATTACATAAATTCTTGCAAATTCCCTTTTTAATGACACATTTTCTCGGACGATATTTTGCTTCATGATCAACTTGTCAGTGACATTAGATCCACCAATAGCAAACATCAACCGTCCAATCAGTTCCCATTGGACAAAATCAAGTTCTGCCCCATTCATTTGGATATACATGTTCACGTACGTATATATGTACTTTACTTGTATTTTTTTTTTCTTGTTATTCAAGCAACACACATACAGTTCCACACAAACCAACTGGTTGTATGAGTCCAGGTGTGCCCCTGCTGTGTGTTCATCTGACATCTGGATGTGAATGGATTGATATAAATCCAGTGGGATGTGTGGAGAGGCCCATAGCTGCTGGTCAGATACATGCACATCAATAAAATGACAGTCAATGCAGCAAAAACAGAAACATGAAAAAACAAGTATATCAGAGATGTAGTCAAGCCTGACCACAGAGACTGCACTGGCAGACAGCAAATCTACACAAAGAGAGAGAGAAAAAACAAAGACAAAGAAAAAAGGCTGAACAAAGATATAAAAGCTGATTTAATCTCAGTTCAAAACATTAGGAGCCAGAAGTGTCACATGCATGCCAGAGTTTTTAAGCTAATAAGAATTTTTAATGCATTTTTTAAATAAATAAATTTGGCTTGATTACTATAGATAAAAAAAACTCCATTATATTATATATACAATAATCAAATTCTATCAAAGCCACAAAAGAGATGAGAACTCCATAACAAAGTGGAAAACAAAAGGCAGAAGAACGACAGAAAGAAGAAAGGTAGGTGCTGTTCTTTCACACTGTACGATCATATATCACTCTGACCCATTTTGCTGGGATAGCAGATGAGGTTTATTCAGATGAACACAATGAGCAATGTCTGACCGGGACAAAGAATATATCACAACATCCGCTCATCTCACCGTCGACTGAGAAGAAAGAACCAAAACTGATGTGAATATGTTAAATTCACCCCAAAATTGTAATTGTTATTCCCTTTGTTGCATGGAATACAAAACCAAAAACAACAAAAAATGTGCAAGTTGTACAAATAATAATAATAATAAAATAAAAAAATGCAAAAATTAATTGTAAGGTTTGCAGTCTTGCCATGAATTCATGAAATCTGTCATAATTTTTATTCAGTGCTTTTTATTGAACCGCTTTTATTGATCTTGTTAGATTGGATCTGTCATGCAACGAACAGGAGAACATCACTCATTGTGTCTTTGCTTCATTGTAGCACTCACAGTTGTCAATGTTCAAGGTTATAAGACACTTAAAGCTTTTCATTTAAATGCTTTCTGCATAATATATTTAATGCACACTGTAAAAAGTCACAATTAAATAATCAAGCAATCAAGTTTTTACTTTATTTACACTTTCAAATTGCATTATTGGAATTTGATGTCAACTCTGTCAATGCAGTTTAACAAATTGACCTTTTTTTAAACAATAAATTGCATAGGAAATTATGATTGTGTAATGTAACTTTTAGTGAATGTAAAATATCAATAATGAATGCAAATACTAACAGCTTGTTAAACATGGCAAAACATTTTAGCAATGTGCACATATATTTAGCATATATAGCATCTCCCCTCTGCATTTTTTAAAAGTTGCCAGCCAGCATTCTATCATTTTATGGCAAAAGAATTATAGGAATACTTAACATAATGTTATAATACATAAGCAACATGCTGAATATCTTAGAAAAATGCTATCAACTTGCTACGTTATGCTAGAAATGTGTGAGCCACGCTAACAACATGCTAGAAACATCCTAGCAGTATGCCAATTCATTACCTGTTAAATACTATAAAGGTATTTTATGTTAACAATGTGCTAAAATGTAAAAAAAAATGCTACTTATGGCAACTGTGTGCTAAAAATGATAGTATACTACTTATGCTAACAGAAAGTAGTATTTCTGACTTTCATTGAGTAAAACCTTAAACTTTCAGACCCTGTCCACACAAATGGTGGCATTGTCAAAACTGCAGCCATTTCTATGTGGTTTAGCTGTTTGTTCATATGCAAACAAAGTATCAGGTCACTGCAACCAAATCTTTTGGAAAACTCCAGCCAAGAAGAAGATTTGCAGAAACTCTGTCATGTGGATGGTGAAACCTGAGATTTTGGCTTAGACGTTAGAGTGCTCACTGTTATCTTCTTTGTTTGACGTCAGGGCTGCATTCAGCCACCAAAACATTACAAAATGCTGCAAAATGTTTTTAAAATGGAAACGGGGGTGCTTTGATCACCGTGTTCTCATGACCCAAGCATTGCAACTTTGGAAGTAATTTTTTTTTTTCACTCTTGTACTTTTTGAAGAGTTTTTGTAGTCTTTAATACTGCAAAATGTGCTCAATGTTACAATCGCTGTCCTTGCCATCCAGAATAAAAAAAGGACATTACAATCAAGTGAAGGGAGGTAGAAAACTAATTATTAGCCTCTGCTCCCGTCCAAAGTGTGTAGGTTGTCTGTGTCCCTCTGAGTCAGAGCCTACACTGCTGTGGACCAGGCTGCTTCCGTTTTGCTTGCTATGGCTGGTGCAGGCGTTGGCCCAGCGGCACAAGGAAGGTTCTGACCCAGGCTTAATTTACGCACTGCAACCGACTTTGCTCTGAAAACACCAGGTCGGCTGCGAGTGCCCTGGGAAGGACGATGACCACACTAGTGGTCCAGGAACGCCACCTCTGGCTAAAACCTGGCAGATATGCGTGACGTTGACAAAGTTTGCTTTCTTAACACACCCATATCCCAGGCTGGCCTGTTCGGCGACACCGAGGGGGAGTTCACCCAGGAATTTACCACGGTGAAAGAGCAGTCCAGTGCGATGGGTGGGCTTTAAAATTTTTTTTTTTAAAAACGCTCTCCCCATCGACTTTGGCTGCTCCTCACCGAGGGCGCTCGTCTGTGGCTCCAAAATCTGCTCCGCCGCCCTGTCCGTTCCACCGGTTAAGCGGCAGCGTCAAGCACCCCACAGACCATCACCGCCCCCCGCCTCAGGGCGCCGCTAAGTCGGGCCACTCAGGGAAAAGAAGGGTTGCTCTTTCCCTGGTGGAGGGTCACGGACAACCATATCATTAAACTATGGCCGTATGGCTAGCAACAATTTATAAGAGCAATTCCTCCTTTTGCCGGGTGTGACAGCCCGAACACTGCCAGCATGGGATGCTATGCCTTCCAGCTTGCAGGATTGGTGCTTTTCGCCACAGGCTCCGATAGTGCCAGAGGACGGGCTCCCTTCTCTCGCACTCCCAGCCGCCCTGCGGGCTCTTGGGACGAGGTTAAGAGTAACCTCATATCTTCCGCTCTTCCTCTGGAAATGGGCTTATTAGTCTGTACTTCATCGTACCCTAAAAGAGCGGTGGGTTATGACCAATCCTAGTTCTGCACGTTTTGACCCGCTGCCTTACAAGCAGCCGCTCAGAATGCTCATGCAGAAGCACATTCCCCGGTGCGTTCGTCCTCAGGATTGGTCTGCAGCGATAGACCTGAAGGACATGTATGTTCATGTCTCCATTTTCCCACGCCACCGGCAGTTTTTGCGGTTTGCGTGTGAGGGTCGAGCATGGTAGTACAAAGTCCTCCCTTCCGGGCTCTCCCTGTCTCTGCGGGTTTTCACCAAGCTTTTGGAGGATGCCCTAACGCCCCTTCGGCTCGCGGGCATCTGCATACTCAATTATCTCGATGACTCGATGACAAACTCAATTATCTCGATGGCTTTTATAGCTCACTCGCGGGATCAATTGGTTATGCACAGGGACTGGGTGCTCCGGCACCTCGACCTGTTAGGGTTTCGGGTCAACCGAGAAGAGAGCTGGCTCGCCCCCGTGCAGAGCATCTTTTTTTATCGGGTTGGAGCTGGACTCGATCGCCATGACGGCGCGGCTCCCCCGAGAGTGCGCCGAGCCGATGCTGACCTGTCTGAGAGAGTTCGACAGGAAAACTGTGGTCCCACTGATATTATTTCAGAGTGTGTTGCGGGCATGCAGCTGCGGGTCCATGGAAGGAACCCGATTGCATTGGCATTTAATTGCCTGGAGCTGTTGGCAGTGTATCTCGCGCTGCACCGTTTCTTACCGGTGCTACAGGGGAAACACCTGCTGGTCAGGATGGACAGCACGGCGACGATGGTGTATATCAACCACACGGGGGGTATCCGCTCTCGCCACATGTCTCAGCTTGCTTGCCGTCTGCTCCTCCGGAGTCATACGCGGCGGAATCGCTGCGTGCCATTTTTTCCCCCGGCGAGCTCAGGCGTGCAGCCGATGCGCTCTCACTGCAGTTCATGCCCGGGAAAACGGAGACTCCACCCCTGGCTGCCAGCTGTTATAGGTGTGCTCTGGCGCGCTGGCTAACACAGCTGGCCCCTGGGCATGCGTAAATACACATTTCTCTCCAGTGAGCCTACTCGCAGATACTGTGTAACGTCAGGGAGGACGAGGAGCAGGTCTGTTATTGCGCCTCTCTGGCTCAATCGGACCTGTATTTCAGCTCTCACTTCGGGACGGCCCTTCCCTGCCATATCCCCTTGAAGAAGCTCCTTCTTCTCTGGGACAGGCACCATTTGGCACCCGCGCCCAGATCTCTGGAATCTCACGTGTGGTCCATAGATGGAGCGCGGAGGACTTAGGTGACCTACCGGTTCGGTGGTTAACACCGTCACTCAGGCTAGACCACCCTCTACGAGGCATGCCTACGCCCTGAAGTGGAGTCTATTCGCTGTGTGGTGTACTTCTCTCCGAGAAGGACCCCAGACATGCCAGATCAGTGTGATGGTTTCCTCCTTCATCTGGCTGGTGCTAAGGTTGTCCCCTCCGCACTGAGGGGTTGGCGTTACGATCATCCCCGCTGTGAGGATATGGGGATGGCGGCGTGCTGGAAAAGCATCGCCTCATCATCCAGTTCCCAGAGGCGCAAGACGCTGGTTAATTAAATCGATCCTGTCCCCCTCTCATACCCACTTGGAGATCTCTCTTAGGAGAGGTCTGCTCGATCCACTCGACTCAGTATCTTTAAGATTTCTGTCCAGGTAGACAGCTCTGCTGGTCGCATTGGCATCGGTCAAGAGGGTCGGGTATCTGGAGGCATTTTCGGTCAGCGAAGTGTGCCAGCAATTCGGGCCGGCCCACTCTCACGTTTTCCTGAGACCCCAGCCCACTTAGGTGCCAGAGGTTCCTACAGCGCTTCTTTTTAAACTATGTAGTGAACCTGCAAGCACTGCCCATGGAGGAGGCAGACCCAGCCCCTTTCTTTGCTGTGTCCTGTTCGGCACTATGTGTTCTGGGTATAGGTGCCTGCTATGCGCGATCCCCACTGGCGATCCCATATGCTTCACTCAGCCACAGTATAGTTCCTCCTCTTAGGCGGGCCCGTGTCTTCCCTCCCCCTCTAACCATCCTTCATATGTGTACTCCCCTTTCTCAGGGTTAGTCCATATGTCTTCCTTCCACCAGGTCTCCCCATTTGGGCAGCAGGTGGCCTCCGCAACGTCCTCCCTATCGGGACTGCACGCTTCCCAACGTACTGTCGTATTTTAAAATTCCTAGAAACTTAACTAGGTGTATTTTTTATGACTCCCCAAAAAATATAAATAAGCCTTTAAGAGTTTCACAGGTAAGTAAGGTAAGTTAGGGCCAGGGGACACGTTGGAGGGCTGCGTCTCTGGTGATGATGGTGCGCTCACGCCAAGAGCCTGGCAAACCTTTCACCAGTGATGTGGTAAGGTTCAATCGCTGTGGCGTTTTCCATACATTTCCCCATAGTGGAAGTTTTTCCACATAGCATTGAAGTTCCCCTCCCGCTGGGGAATGTTACGGTTACTATGTAACAAATGCTATGTTCTTTTGCCACAAGCGGTTGCGCCTTAGCTAACGGCTTAGTTCGGCTCTTCAGCTAGAAAAGGTGTCTTGCTATGCACGGCTGGCATCTTTGTACACAAATAATTGTAATTGCTGCCAGCTGTGTACGCTGACGCCGCCAATTCATTGGCATTTCATTGGCCCGTTTTATTACTCTTTCAGATGATTGGTTTCTGTTGAAATCCCCATAGTGGAAGTTTTTCCACATAGCATTTCCGTTCCCCCCCTCGGGGAACGAGGGTTACGTAGTAACCGTAACGTTTTGTGTTGACACATGACAACTTACTTCTAATAAGCTATGAGTTCATGCTCTTTTTCGTCGTTCCATCTTGTTTGAATTTTTCGGACAGCTCCAAGCCAATGTGACTTGCTGCTAGAATTCTGATTGGAGGAGCTTGAAATATTGCCTATGACTGAAGTAACAGATCCAGATATAATGTTGTTGCCCATTCTTAATGGGAAAGTTTGGCAACATTGCTCTAAAATTTGTGTATCATCACCTTATGAGTAAAAATTAGATGCTGAAGTGTATTTTACGAGAAACCTAATGTTTTTAGACCTTGGATGGATGCGATCCTGTTTATAAGTGACCTTCAAAACAAAATGATCTATTTTGATCTTTCAAATAGGTGCACTTTAAAATCACTAGTAAATTTGAGAAATGTGTCTATAGTGTGTCTGCTGTCAGTGTGACTCTGTCTAGTATGTGTGTGTGAGTGTGTTAGTTAGTAGAGGCCAAGGCTTCTGGAGATGCGAGCACCTCATTATTCTTCTGTCCAGCCGCCATGTTCCTTCAGCATAGTGAAGATAACAGACTGCTTATCTGAGTTGTTAGAACATTACAAGAACAACACGTCTTCACACGGACAACTGTGATTTGTTCACATATCGCTGAAATAATGTTGTATTCTACTACATGATGCTTTTCTCTTATTCATGATTTACACAATTTTCCCTGTCTAGACTGCAGTGAGCAGCAGACAGTACATTTACAGCACACACATCTTTTAATAATTCAATTGGTCAGTGGACTCTGTCTTCTTCATATACACGGCCTTGCATCGGGTTCCTGCAGCTGCGTGAAAGCGTTTTACCGCTTGTCTTGGTTAAGATAAATGGGCTGATCTAAAGATGAGGAGGAGGATTAATGGAACATGCATCACCCACCTGACACCTGCTTTAATTAACCATTCAGTGCCTTACCTGCGACGGTTCAGATGCGCAAACCCAGATGCAAGTGAACCAAACCATCAATTACTAGCGCAGATTAAAAACGCATTATTCCCATGGTCTGCGGTGAGATTCATTTTTGAGATTCCGGCGAGAAATATGAAGCAATCTCAGTGAACTGAGGTTCATGTTTGCTAAACAGGCCTCATGAATCATTGCTGTTTTCTCCAGGACAACTGGCCTTTTTTTTCCTGCTGCTGATTTGTTACAGAAATGATTGCTTGCCAAATGGACCCTATATGCTTATAGTGCATAATATTGCACAATATTAAAGGCTGACTGCCCCGTGCAGTTGCAAGTGCTGTGTTGTGAGGTCATTTTGCATCATGACACATAATTTCACTTATCAGAACAACAGGCATTATAAAACAGATCTTGAATGGTGTTTTTTTGCATTCCAATTACGATAACTGGATTATAATAATAGCAGTAAGGAGTAATTGATGCTAGGTGTGTGCAATATTTTCTTATATTTCAAAAGGCAGTTATGCCAAGGTAAGTATACAAATACATTTTTCAGATATTTCATTTCAAGATATTCATTTCATTTCAATAATTAATACTGTATAAATATTTTAGTAGTAATCAGGCTCATTGGAAATATGTGCTTGATTTTTTTGTGAAACTGCACAAACTATATTTGACATATTTTTTGACTGCAGTTTCTAGGTAAAATGAACACTACGGGGAAGCATGACACCAACAGCTTTTGTTCCTTTTCACACTAATGATATTTACACATTATTAATAAAGTTAATAAGACTTATGTCAACAATAAGTCAACACCAAATAAATACCACAAAACAACTTAACCGTGTCTGTCATTTGTAATCTAATACATTTTCCTCACCTTTCTATTTCCATATGGACAACTTTTCTGGCGTGGTCAATTTGCTTGGTAGCTCACATTGTATGGTGTTTCTCCTATGCAGAGCATTCAGGTTCGAGTCAGGTAAAGCAGAGTTTCATAAAAGAGATATTATATTATATGTATTATATGTTATCTTGAGCAGCACAAACACGGTCCTGTAGTCCACCGTTGTTACACATTTGCATCGACATTTTAATGGTATTTTTGTAGAAACGTATTCCCAAAATACTATTAAATAAATGGTCAAATAGATTTTTATTTTTATTTCCATTGAAAATCAGGGAATTTTATAAATATATTTCCCAGTCTGAGGTAAATGATCTATTGTTGTTCTCATAGTGGCTATTAAAATCATGCACAATGATTGTCAAGCTAAAACCATTTTAATATCATGTTGTTTTGACATATTATTTTAATATTATATTATTAAAATACTGAAGTGGGCGACGCGGTGGCGCAGTGGGTAGCACAATCGCCTCACAACAAGAAGGTTGCTGGTTCGAGCCTCGGCTGGGCCAGTTGGCATTTCTTTGTGGAGTTTGCATGTTCTCCCTGTGTTCGCGTGGGTTTCCTCCGGGTGCTCCGGTTTCCCCCACAAGTCCAAAGACATGCGGTATAGGTGAATTGGGTAAGCTAAATTGTCCGTAGTGTGTGTGAATGAGTGCGTATGGATGTTTCCCAGTGATGGGTTGCAGCTGGAAGGGCATCCACTGCGTAAAACATATGCTGGATAAGTTGGTGGTTCATTCCGCTGTGGCGACCCCAGATTAATAAAGGGACTAAGCCAAAAAGAAAATGAATGAATGAATAAAATACTGAATAAGCACAACAGTGGCTTGTTTTTTCATTTATTAGATGTCATTGAAATTCAGCTTTTTAGTCAGTGAAAGTCCGGGAAAAGTTGGGGAATTTGATATTTGGTAAGTGGGAACCCTGTATGTAAATTATTTTGATAGTGTCCACCTCAGAGCAACAGTAAGTGGCTTTCTCTTCATTTGAACACATCGGTGTTTGGTATCATCTATCTGTCTGTCTCTCCCTCTGAGCACTGAATCAGTCACCATAAAGCGGAACAAATCGCCATCTAACATGGTCCTCCTCTGTATCTTGATGTCCTTTTCTTCTGCCCAGTCTCATGCTCTTTCTCTGTCTTCATGTGGCCACTGTATTGCTCAGTACTGGCTATTTTATCACAGAAATTACAGTATCTCTCTCTCTTTCTCTTTCTCTCTCTCTCATTTGCCTTGTTGTATCATTAAAATTTGTCTAGCTCCATCACTGCACCATTCCTGTCTCGCTCTCCTCATTCTCTCTTCTGGCATGGATTAATCGACAGTTAAGGAGAAATTACGAAAGAGGGAGCGTGACAGAGTTACATGGATGGAAGGTAGAGCATCATTAGTGTATGAAGAGGGCTGAATCACTGCCTTAATGCTCTCCGGCCTCGATTTGCATTAGATAACACCATTAACAACAGCGGGATCAGAGGGATTGTGTCTAAAGCTGCACACACATGCACACACACACACACACACACACACACACACACA
>CAIGQV010016734.1:5089391-5144976 GCA_903798115.1 Danio jaintianensis
AATAATAATAATAATAATAATAATAATAATAATAATAATAATAATAATAATAATAATAATAATAATAATAATAATAATAAAACAGACATGGCAAAAAAAACTTGTTGTTTTAACCTACTTCTGGTGTTAATTATGGAGTGCATGTGGCCATTTTATGTCCTACCTCCCCTGCTCAAAAGTATATTGGTATATTGTCCTTTGTTTATAACCACAGTATGATTCTTTAAGGGAAAATGTGACCTCCGAAAAAGGTGGACATGACCTTATTTGCACAGACAATGTCTTTGAGATGAGGTGATTCTGATTGTTTCTAACTCTTTGGGCAACTTTTTGCACCCAAAACCACTTTCAAGCTCAAACTAATCCAATTAAAACTGCAGAGTGGAAACAAGCTGATCCAGGATCAGATTTTCTCAATCCTATTAAAGGTGTCTGTCCTGTCCTCAGCCAGAGGTGTGGCTGACACACAAGACAAAGCTATAAAAAGCAGCAGTCTGTTTGTTTGAGCAGTCATGACATGTCAACTTCTGCCCCTACTAATGCTGGGTGATTTGGGGTGAGACTTAGAGAGAACAGAGGGGTGGAACACTTCAAAATAAATGTTCTCTTTGGCATTGATGGTTTCTTCAAGATTTGTTTTTACATCAAGGGAAACCTTTCATTCCAAAAAAGTTCTTTATAGTGAGAATTTTTTTTTTTTTTTTAATTTTAAAATGTCCTTCAGACTAAGGGGAAAAATTGTTTGGGGAACCACAAGTGTTCAATGAAAAACTTAAACTTTTTGAAACCTTTCATTTTTGTGAGTCTACATTTCTTGTAATCCCTGTTTGATGACGGTGATTGTTTACGTAATTACAAAATTTTATGATCACAACATGAGAGATAATACATTTAAATCTGTGCTTTTGAAAACACTATCGGTTGGGTTTAGGGAAGGGGGTAGGTGGGGTTATCGGTCAGGTAATTTCAGTAACTCAGGCTCAATCTGATTACGTACCCCATAATCATTCAATTACTAAAACAAGTAAACAAATGTGTACAATGTGGACACAATTTATAAAAAAAAACCCCAAGAGAACAGATTAGTAAATTATTTAAAATAAAACAAGGGAATCAGTTAATAAAATGCAATCATATATTGTGGTGAAAAGCATGTTAAAGTATGTTGTAATTAATAATTGGAAGATTATGAACTGAGTTTTCCAAATGAATGCAAAATATCATCTTTCTGTTTTCTTTTTCTTTCTATTTTTGTTGAGAAACCTTCCTGTTTATCTAAACTAATCCTGAATACAAAATACACACATATTAGTACAATAATAGTTCATGTGTGGCAAGAAAGAGTGTATAATATATAGAAATACCTCTAGGGCCTCACTCTCATTTCCCAAATGACATTTACATTACTTTTTTATGACAACTGACTGATGAGGAAATGCAACACTAATTTTGATCAATGTAATAAGAATAAGTTGAAAAATAGCTCCTCTTGTATTTCTGAACATGGCATGAATAATATTGCTATTAATTTGTTAAATTATGCATGCAATTAACTATTTTTTTGGAGTAAACATTGGAAATTGCAGTTTGAAGTGTTCTGCGACGTGCATCAGTGGTTATTAGCTCATTTTGTCTTCAGATGAAAACTCTCATTTCGTTTTTTTATTCAAACTCTCAGCTGAAATTATAAATTATAACAATTAGCCTCACGGTTTAGAGAGGTGCTTAATTGTTGCTTAATTAACTCTCAGTGACAGAGACGTGTGTGGAATCAAAAGCACTAGCCCAGGGCAGCAGGAGTCATGTGGGCCAGCAAACCAGCTGCTGTCTCTGAACGCTTGCCAACAGATCCCAGACTAAAGTCTTATTTCACCACTTATACCAATGGGAATTAATTACATTCTGGAGAAAATTTCCCTAAAGATCTCTTTTTTTCTGTACAATGAGGTGTAAGTTATATTACAGTTACATAAGCATTTGCATGTGTAGCCCCTTTGGCTCTGACATTTCTTGCATTGAAAGTCTGTGTATTACAGACCGCAAGGCTGCGTCCCTAATGTGGCTCTTGAGGAGAGGAGATTGAGTTTTACTCATACAGTTTTTTACCTCTCAATACGTCAATCTCATCTGGGTCATGGCACCAGCATAACCTCTCTAGTTCTACTAATCACGCTTCAGGATTTTAATTGGCATCCTGTATTGGAGGTTAGCACGTTAGCAAGGACATAAAAGACCAAAGCCTTTACCATCAGTGAGGCCAGGGAAGTGCCTTCCTTGTTCAAGTAGGATTTGAAGCACCAGTGTAAAGCGTAACCCCAGTGTAACCCATCCGGTTGTGTGAAACTGGCTCCAAACTGGATTTGAATTGGCATTTGAACTCATGGGATGTAGCCGTGCTAATCAGTTTGCTAGTGTAACACCTAAGCCAAGAATCATGGGATTTATTTATACAGTTTCTACTAACCGGTCTATATTTCACTCACCCCACTAAACCTCACTCCAATCCGGGTCATGGCACCAGTGTAATCCCTCTGCTTCTATTTGCCCCTCTGGCATTTGATCAAAAGTATGGTAGGTGTGTTGCATTATCATAATCTTTAAAGTCAGTGTGAAATCTAAATTTACAATGTTTTTTTTTTTTACTATAGTGTACATTGTTATGCTTTAGGTGAACAATTAATCCATGCAAGTTAATACACTAAAAAAAGTTTGTTCTTGAATCTTCAATCAAAGTCTGACCATTTGCTTCCGTGTTTGTCATCTCTGTTGACGTCAGTTTGACGGCTTCAGCCACAATACTCTTAACCATGCACCCATTACAATTAGTTTGCTGTGAGAGAATGATGCACAAAGTCCCCTACTCAATATTCTGTTTCAGTCTGAAGTAAATCAACATACTGAAATAAAACTGTCAGCAACTTTAAGTTCTCACTGACTATAAAGACTGCAGCCTTTAGCATCAGTAGTACTCACTGCAGAGCCAGATAACATACAGATCCCCATCTCTGGTTGTAATGGGTGCAGCTTTACCTAAACCAGCTCCTCCTCTGTGAACCTATTGTGAGTAGTTATGTTTAGTGGTAGGTTAGAGTTGGGTTAGGGTTTGTAGTCCATCTAGCTCTATCATTTATACCCAATAAGGGGCAGTTTGGTGTCCAGCTTCACCCATTGGCTCTGCAGTGAGCAACCTCTTATTCAGGCCAGGAGAGTGAAGTTTACTTGTTCTCAAATCCCAGAACTCACACTACTGGGTGACAGTAATAATGTTACTAAGCACTGCGGGTTCACTCCCCCTGCTCCTTTAGCATCAGTTGGTTGTGTATCCCTTGTACTCAGCTCAGCTCAACTTACACTCACACCTGGCATGATGAAAGGTGTGTGTGTTAATAAGAATGCTAAAGACTGGAGGCTGTAATATCAGTCACTTATGTGACACTTTAGATCAGGGGACTGAGGTTTACTCATACAGTGACTTATCAGCTGATCTCTATTACACCTGGATGGTCATGCAACCAATATAAATCCTCTGGTTCTATTCAGCCTTCTGTATGACCAGCATTTCTTGTGGTCGCTTCCTATGCCAGAAATGCCACAGCCTTTAATGGCAGGGCACTGAAGTTTACGTGCACTGCTTTTGAGCAGGAACTTAAACAGTCACATTTATACTGAATGAGTTTTAATTTAAATAGGACTACACAAGCATATTCTACCACTACTCTCCTGTCTGCCTAATATGCTGGAATGTTCCACTATCTGAAATATTGTTATGTTAATCTGTTTTGACACAATCTACATTGTAAAAGCACTATAGAAATAAAGATGAATTCAATTGAACTGAATAAGCTGAACTCCATTACAATCACTACCAAAAGTTTTATTCCCGTCCAAGTCACGATACCAAAGCTAATCCTCTGGTTCTACTCGCCTTGCTCCACGTTGAATTTGAACCACCATTTCTGCCATCAAAAATGGGCGCGTTAACAAGGATGCCAAGGATCACAGCCTTTAATGTCATCCTCTTGATATTATGGGATTGAGGTTTACTCACACAACGTAGATTAGCATAGATTACACTCACTCTTCTAAATCTTATTTCCATCCAGGTCATGGCACCAGAGTAAGTCTCCAGTTTTACTCACTTCACTCCAAGTAACCATCTTTTCAGGCAGGTGTGTTAACAAGTTCACTAAAGACTGCAGCCTTTAATGTCAGTCACTAGGGCGTCTGTTGAGGCCAGGAGAGTGAGGTTTACTCACACAGCTTCTTTTACCTGGCCTCCATTACACATGCACATTTGTCCTTTGGGGGCCAGTTCAGCAGGTTGCGTGTACTAGTTAATGGCAGTGATGTGAACATGTTTTGTGCATGTGAAAGAGCAACACAGACAGACACTGAGGGAGAGGGAATGCACAGGCTGAATGTTTGCATGAGTGAATGTGAGATCTCCACATACCAGTCAAACTCTATCACATCAGCCGCGCTGCTCTGCAGTACAGGGCTAATTTGATATGAGCAATATTTACCCAGCACACTGCTATCTCCAGTCTTCTCTCTTTCTGCTCCCTGCCCGGCTGTACCGCTGGGTGCCCATCTGCAGATAGGGTAAGAGGATAAATACGCCCTGGATGCCTTCCAGTCACTCCCTGCATGCTTGACTAAGAACAGATTTGAGACCCGGGAAGTTATATCAGTGTGTAAAGCTAAGAACTGCATATATAATGCTGTGTCTGTGTGGATGTAATTTACATTTTCACTTGTGTTAAAGGGATTGAATGAATTGTGGACTTTATGTAAAGCATTGACCATATGTGTTATTTAGGGGTGACATTTGTTTACTAAAATATATTTTTGAAGCTACTAACCATGCAAATGTTTACAAGTACAGTGACTTTTTTTTTTTAAACAATCAGGAGACTTGTAAGCCAACAATACGAACAAACAAACTAGAAACAGGTGTGCATCATAATGAGTAACCATAGAAACAAATGACAGGAGCATAGAAAACACGTATAAACTACAGGACAAAGACAAGTGAAACAGCAAACGCCTATGAAACAGAATATAACTGACAAAATATTAGTATGAATGTTTCTTAGTGTGAAAATCGGCATCCTAAAATGATTTCTGAATGATCATGTGACTCTGAAATTCAACATAGGCTCATTCTGAAAACGTAGCCCTATATACATTTCTGGAGATTGCGAATTATGTAGCCAGAAGTACGTATGGCTGCATTTCATCTTTAAAACGGATGCTACGGGGCGGTATGACGCCGTTCCTTTTCTCTCTTACCAGCTGACCGTTTACCTCCGTATGGATGGCTTTTTTTCGCTGTTACCAGTTTTTCCGGTAGCTCGACATGTACGTAAATGGACTTCAGACGCAGAGTGGAGTTGACGGTTCCAGAAAGCAGGTAAGACAAAAATAAAAGCTAAAGAAATAAAATAAACAAGTAAATAACAGGGTGAGAATGTGGTAAAATCAAAAAATGTGTTAAAAATCAGGGGGCTTTTCTTTTTCTGTATTGCTTTTTAAAACACTGAGGTTGGGTTTAGGGAAGGGGGTGGGCGGGTCAATCTGTACTTTTTAAAACACTATTGGTTGGGTTTAGGAAAGGGGGAGGGTGGGTCAGTCGATTGGTCAGCCAGTCAGTCATTCAGTCAGTAGACAGTCAGTCGACAGTGGCCTCTGGTGGATTTACGTGAGAACAGCAGGCGCTAATGGCACTCGCGAGAGAAATTTGAGATCTGAAAAAGCGTACACAGTGGCCTCTGGTGGATTCGCAAAAACAAAAACTGCAAAAAAAACCTTAGCTCCTGGGACGTATTTTGCTCTCTCCAGAAATGTATATAGGAGTACGTAATCAGATTGAGCCTGGGTTACTGAAATTACTAATGGCCACTGAAAATTAAACTTTGGCATTGCAGGATGTTAGTTATTTAAAAAATTTAAATCTCATGTATTAAATTTTTTATTTCAACCTTAGATCTATCTCTATCCCACCAAATAGTCTCGTAAAACCCCTAAAATTGTCCTGAAATGATCTAGGGTTTATGACACATAACGATTTTACAGCTTTATGAGCCTAGCTAGGATTTAATATCAGGGAAATTATTTATTTATTAATCCATAATTACCCATCCATGGATGTCACACAAGTGAATGGCTATATCTGAGAGAATCCTATGCATGCGAGTCAGTTCACGGCACAATCTGAGAAATGCATTAGTGTCCTGTCACTTTTTCTCCCTCAAAATCTCGCCAGTTAGTCTTTATAATGGGATGTCAAGGTGAAAAAAACAAATCCTGCATTTCGTTTGCTCTTGTTTGCTAAAGTAATTGTAAAGAGAAAAATCCTACATCTTATTTGTTTGTATTTGATTACGTATCCTGTCACAAGCAGAGCTAACATCAGTGTAATGGACCCTGAGCAAACACAAACCGACGAGTTTAATTCATAGGCACACTCAGAAATGCTAATAAAAAAAGCACCGCTATTATCTGTGTGTAATAATGACTTGATGACTGGAGTGTATACTTGCACAGACAAATCATTAATGCTTATCTATTGCAAATAATCCTCTTGTGGAAAACAGGAAGTCCATTCTGTGTGTAAATAAAATCTCAGCCTCTATTCATAAAGGATTATTAGCAAGGTGAATAAAGCTTTAACTGTGTTAATTATAAGTGGGTGTAGGTTGAGGACAAACAATACATTTTGTGGGAAGCGGATTATGCCACAAAAAATACAGAAAGAATAAAATACATTAAAAATAAATATCTAAAATTTATTTTAAATATATTTAAAAATATACAAATTTGGTCAAAAAATATTTGATAAAATGTAGTATTTAAAAGCATATATTTAAAAATGTAAATATATTCCCCAAATTGCTTTCTAATGGAAAAAAGAAATAAATATATATTTCATATTTATATTTTTATTTTTATTTTTACATTATTTAAACAATTATTGGGCAATTAGAGAAATGTGAATTATTGGTTTGCTATAGTTATAGTAGAAATAAATTTGGTGAATTATTGAGGAGTAATAGTTATAGTTAAAATTTGGGGAATTATTGGGTGTTATAGTTATAATTCTTTTCTTTTCTTTTTTGTTTTACAGTATGGCTGCAACCATCGCTTGTATTTTTTATTTTTATTTTCTTCCACTCAGTGACTTGCTAAATATTGTCTTTCTCATTCAGTTCCATATTTCCACCTGTTTCTCTCGCAAACTGCCTGCTTTTCTCATCAAGCCTCGTGATTGGCTGGTTCCTCTCCAGATCTATTCTCTACATTTATGTTGGGAACACAAACAGAAGCAGCAACGAACAGATGGAGAAAGAGAGAGATTTGTAGCTATTTATTGAGGTTACACGCTGTACCAGCACACATCTTTTTCCTCATAGCTGATGCATGTTCTTGGAAACATTAAACTGTTGAGAACACTTTATCTGGGGAACAAATGTCACCCTGTCCTTCAACGTCACATTAACAGATCGAGTGGCTCGGCTGGTGGCTTCCCTTTCAGGGCTTTTAATATCTTCCTGCATTAATTGTCTGCACTTTGTCTCATCACACTTATTCAATGCATCCCTACAATATGTCTTTATAATTACAGGACTAAAAGGTCAACATGCCTGCAGCTTAGCCTGACTTTTAGTATTACATGAGAAAAATACTAACTGCTTATCAAAAATATTGATGCTGTTTGATTAGCCTTTGAAAGGACCAGCAACCATTCCAGTTCTAGTTAGGCTTGCGTGACAGCAAGAATATGATTATCATCCAGTATATTGCAGTACTGAAAGCAATGTGATTATTTAATTTAATTTAATTTAATTTAATTTAATTATTTATCGTTTTTAATTTATTTGATTTTGTTTTCATTTTATTTTGTTTTGTTTTTAATTTATTTTGTTTTTATTTTATTTAGCTTTTGTTTTGTTTTGTTTTATTTTATTTCGTTTGAACTTATTTTGTTTTGTTTTTATTCTATTTTATTTCGTTTTTAATTTATTTTTATTTTTGTTTTATTTTATTTTACATTTAATTTGTTTTTATTTTATTTTAATTTGTTTGAATTTATTTGTTTTTTATTTACTTTTATTTAGTTTTTATTTTATTTTATTTAGTTTTTAATTTATTTTGTTTTGTTTTATTTTATTTTATTTCATTTTTTATTTATTTCATTTTGTTTTTATTTTATTTTATTTAGTTTTTAATTAGTTTTTATTTTGTTTTATTTTATTTTATTTAGTTTTTAATTTATTTTAATTTAATTTAATAAATGTTCATTCATTCATTCATTTTCTTTTCGGCTTAGTCCCTTTATCAATCTGGGGTCGCCACAGCGGGATGAACCGCCAACTTATCCAGCATATGTTTTATGCAGCGGATGCCCTTCCAGCTGCAACCCATCACTGGGAAACATTCACACACACTCATTCACACACATACACTACGGACAATTTTAGCTTACCCAATTCACCTATACCGCATGTCTTTGGACTTGTGGGGGAAACCGGAGCACCCGGAGGAAACCCACGCGAACACGGGGAGAACATGCAAACTCCACACAGAAATGCCAACTGACCCAGCCGAGGCTCGAACCAGCGACCTTCTTGCTGTGAGGCGAACGTGCTACCCACTGCGCCACCGCGTCGCCCCTTAATAAATGTTATTTAATTTAATTTTATTTTATTTTAGGAAGAGTATCTAGCATCTAAGAAAGAAAACATTTAAAAGAAAACACACGTAAATTAAAAAAAATAAATAAATAAATTATATTTACATTTTTAAAAACAATACTAAATAATTGTAAATGGTTATAAACCTGTACTTACAATGAATAAAATCTATATCTATGCTGCAAAAAAATACTGGTTGCCTTAAATTTTTAAGCTGAATCGAATTAACCTTATGAATCATTTGAACTTTTATTATATTAAACTGACCTTGCGTAACTCATAAAATTAAGTTGGAACATGATTAACTTAGTCTAATAAGTTACAATTAACTAAAACCTATTGTCATGACTTATTGATTATATACTTTTTTACAGTGTTAAATTACTCCAGAATTACTCCAGCCATTGTGACCCTTTTGTTTTATCAATCGAAATGAAATCTGGGTAAATATTTCAGGTAAATAATTAACATCTTAAGTTTTATAATCTTTTTTTAATAAATAGGCTGCGTTAAACGAAATGATAAAATGTTCAGCCAAAATGAAAATTCTGTCATTTACTCACCTTCAACTCATTTCAAACCTGCATGGCTTTTTTTTCGTTCTTTCACACACCTGCATAAATACATGAGAAAGAATGATGGGAAATGGCCATTGACTTAAAAAAATGTCTTATAGGTTTAAAACCAACACGAGGGTGAGTAAATGCCATTTTGTAGGGTTAGTGGAGTTTTTCCAATGTCAAATTCTTAAATATTTCCCTTTCATCCTCACTCTTTTCGAGTATTTTCCAATGTCCTTGTATCTTTGTGTAGAGTGCATCAGAGTGAGTGAGTGAGTTGGTGACGAGCTGGAGACCTTGAACATTCAGGCCCCTAAAGGCCTCCTTAATTGATTTCCCTCAGCACTTTTCATGCTTCAGTGCTTCTCTCAGGGAGGCGCCTTTTCATACTTCCAGATAAATACAAGCTAACCAGAAACAACCTGATGTCAGTTTTATACTTTCATGACAAGCAATGGAACGGGAAACAGGTCATCAGGTCTGTTTTCTGGGTGTTTGAGGTTGCTTGGCCGTGTTTAGGTAACACGATTACATTGGGTGGGATGAGATTGAATGAGACAGTCTAATAAATTATACAACCAGTCTGCAAATAGAAATTCCTCCAGAAATCAAATTGTTTTTCATGCAGTCACCATCAAATCAAATAAAACAAATATCAAAGGCAATTAAATCTGGCATTTATAACATCCATTGACCACGCACCAACTTCCTATTGCAGAAATAAAGTCATCAATTACCATAATGTGACATGATATTAGATTAGATAATTTCATTAGAAGCTGAGAAATTGTTAGTTTAATAGATTCAGGCCATTCACTCGTGTTGAACTGAATGTTTAATTTTTGTACAGAAATGAATGAGCATTATTGTTTTGTAGGCTGCTAAAATGGAACATCTCGGGGGAACGTAAAAGTCCCTTCAATGCATTTATGAGCACATAATTAATGTTTTGATGATACGAGTAAACCAAAATGTATGTAATATTCATGCTGTTTGCACTCATATTCATCAGCTTGTTCTGGTCCAGTTATTGATAGATTTGCCTCATCTTCTAAATTGTCTGTTGTCATTGGTGACGTGGTTGTCATGGCAATAGTGTAAGAGCAGCAAATTATCCAGAGAAATCACTGTCAGAAATCACACCGTCTAATGTCCCCAAAATAACCTTTTGTATTACTGAGCCACATACATTTTAATGGCTTTCCGGCCCCCCATGGAGGAATGTCATGAAACGCTAAATTAAAAGCGCAACGTGCACATTTTATACAAGTCAACAGGCACATACTGCTGCTGCTGCTTTAGTCTCAAGGTGAAAAACGCTTCTCTTTTGATGACATCTTGAATTAAAGTGGGTGGTGTGGTGGTTATCTAGATGAAATCTGAATCAGAGGCGATGGAGTTGAATAGAGTATGTGATGAGACTGACAAGCCTGTGGCCATGCAGCTCTGTGTGTCTCGTGTCCCGTAATCTGATTTCTGACTGTGCTTGAATCATGTTGTTTTTCTGCTCACACTCCTATAACCTCAAATTCCCTTCTATAAGAAGGAGCTAAATCAGATATTCTCTTGCATTTAGACCTGTCAAATTAGCATGTTAATTTAGTGAGGCTGTAAAAAAAAAACAATGCCTTAATTCAATTAATTAAATATTCCTGAGGGAAAGAATTCCAAGTGCAATTAAAACTTGAAATGGTAATATAAATGTGGAATGAATCGGTTAAATTTCACAAAATAAAACCCTTTAGGCTGCTTTAGATGGTTATTACTAAAGTTTGAACTTGTGAAATCCTGTCGTACATCACTGCGGAAACTGAAAGAATAAAACAAGATGATGCGACACTGATAAAAGTGTGTGATTGCTCTGAATTTTACTTTTCTGTACAGAGAGCTCACATTTTGATCTGTCATTGGTGTCATGCATTCACTTGATGTGAATTTGCAGGTTAGATTGCACCAAGCTTGAACTTGCAGCGACATGCTAAACTTTTTGCATGAGCTTGTGTTTTCTGTCTGACGCATTTGTATGTGTATAAATGTGTAACGATGAGGGTGTGGCAACGGAGGAGTACTTCCAAATGTTGCTTTTATTAAGAATGGTCAGGCAGGCAGAGGTCAAAACAGGAGCAGCAATGTAAAATGTAATCCAAGGTTAATAAACTGTACAAGCAGAGGTCGGGGCAGGCAACGAACAATCATAATCAAAAAAACTGTCGAAGAATAAAAACAAGGAAACAAGAAACATGAGCAAAGACTATGACACCAAAACTATATCCCACAATAAAGGTGTGTGAGTGTGGTGTTTGTGCATCTAATCAGTGTCAATGATCTGCAGCTGTGCGTGTGTCAACTGTCTCAGGTGCAAAACACAACGGGAGGTGTAGTCCAGGTCCACATGAATCCTGGTGGAGTATAGCTCAAGTGCCCTCTAGTGAGTTTGTGGGGCACTCTAGCTAATAATTGCAACAGAATGGAAGTCTATAGGGTAAAAAATGCAGTGTGACTCCATCCTTAAGTGTAAAGACTCCACCTTCTTTTGTAAATATAGGGCTCATTTGCATTTAAAGGGACTCAAACAAAATATGGGATGTCACACCCATATAGGGGCAAATTTGACGAGCTACAATGTAACAAATGATCTGTGATGTATTTTGAGATAAAATTCATAGACACATTCAGAGAGATCAGAAATTTATATTGCATTTTGTTAAAGAGGCATAATATGTCCATGCGTAATCTTAAATCAAAGTTTGACCATTTGCCACCATGTTTGAAATGGTGGTACTTATCTATTGATGTCAGTTTGACGGCTCCAGCCACAATATTCTTAACCACACCCCTCTTATCATTAGTTTGCTATGAGAGAATGACATGCAAAAAGAAAGCCTCACTCCCTACTCAATATTCCATTTTACTTGGAAGTACATCAGCATACTGCAATTAAAGGCTCAGCAACTTCTGGTCCCCAGGCTTTGAAGTGGCCAAAGTTTAATACAAGGTTATTTCATACGCATTCTACTTCAAAGCTAGTATTATTTACTTATTATTATTATTAACTTATTATTAGTACTTGTATAGCCTGTCTTATGTGTATAGTTTAAGTATTTTATTTTATTCTATTTTATTTTATAGTATATGTTAGTTATGCATAGGCTTTTTATAATAGCTCTTATTTCCAGTGTTGAGTTTGTATTTATGATTAATCTATGTAGCACCGTTGTCCTGCAAGACACGACATTTCGTCCCTCTGTATGTCCACACATAGCAGAATGACAATAAAACTCGACTTGACTTGACTTATCTTTCTTTAAAACCAACTGTGAAAGTTACTAGCGATTTCTTAGTGCACATTGTTTCTGCAGCATTTTTGTCCACATGGAGTTTATCCTGGAATGAAGGTCATATCAGAGGACGCTTGCTCTGACAGAAGACAGCGAGATCTGCCTCAGTGGACAGAAGTCACTGTTGATTCTGCTTCACCCTCACCTCCGTCTCCATCAGGGTCATGGGATTAATCTGGTTCTGACGTTTGCCTGTTGCAGAAAGCCTTTCCAAAGCATGTGTCTAATCCCTGAAGTCTCCTTTTGAACAGTTATGTAGGGCAGCCTGTTATCTCCAAATACAAGGGACAACACTCACCATAAATCTGTTTAATAGACTGAGCCAGTAACTTCACTTGCTCAGAGACAGACCTGATGAATTGTCGTCCGCTCTCTCCTCTGCTCATTTGCTATATTTGAGTCTTGAATGGCTTAGATGCTCTCTGTCTTGCTAAGCTGTCATCAAAATGCTCAGTCTCATTTATTTAAATGCTTGGGTCTCCTGACATTTTACAACAGACATTTAGTGAAAAGAATTATTCCTCACTAATTATTATTTGGCAATATATTTAATTTTTAATTATGCACGTGTGTGCGTGTGTACGTGTTTTTGTTTTATGTCAGGACACAAATCTGTATAATGACATAGGTATGACACAGGTATTACAAAAAGGAGGTGAAATATGAGGACATTGCTGACGTCCTCATTACTCAAAATGCTTATAAATCACACAGAATGAGTTTTTCCTGTGATAGTTGGGTTTAGGGGTAGGGTGGGGTGAGGGCAATACAAAATACGGTTTGTGCTGTATAAAATCAATGGAAACCTATGTAATGTAACCACTTTTCACAAAAACAAACATGTGTGTGTGTGCGTGTGTTTAGGAGTGGTTTTGTATATTTAATTATCTGCTTATTTGTATGTATTTGATTTAATATGTATTGCTTTGCATTTTTTGTTATTCATTCTAAGACAA
This sequence comes from Danio jaintianensis, assembly GCA_903798115.1. Taxonomy (NCBI): domain Eukaryota; kingdom Metazoa; phylum Chordata; class Actinopteri; order Cypriniformes; family Danionidae; genus Danio; species Danio jaintianensis. The sequence goes on from CAIGQV010016734.1 coordinate 5,102,939, forward strand.
AAGAAACACAACGAATCTGTAACTTCTCACATTTCATAAAACTTTTATATATGGAATTTGTAATTTAAATGACAAAGAATATAGTAAAGCATATTTGCAACTTTCCACAGTTATAGTTATAAATACAATTTTATACAATTTAAAATTATTAAAAAAAAATATGAATACATTTTTTTTTATTCGTGGGCCTTACAACATTTTTGCATTTGTAATAAATATAAAAAAAAATTATAAATATAAAACATATTAATTAATATTACTCCTACTACTACTAATAATAACTTACTCCCAGAGCCATTTTTATCGAAATTGATATTTAGCCTCACCATATTGGTGTTTCATAACATCTAGTTTTTATGAGGTGGGTTGTTAGCCCAACGCTCAACCCCAACCTGGAGGACCAGGACATACACTACGGACAATTTAGCTTTCCCAATTCACCTACAGCACATCTTTTGGACTGTGGGGGAAACCGGAGCACCCGGAGGAAACCCACGTGAACACGCAAACTCCACACAGAAATGCCAGCTGACCTATCTGGGGCTCAAACCAGCGACCTTCTTGCTGTGAGGTGACAGCGCTACCCACTGCACCACCATGTCGCCACTAATAATAACAGTAATATATATATATATTTTTTTATAATTATTATTATTATTATTAGTTTGAATTTAGCTGAAACCGGCCTAATAATAACAATAGTAAATATTGTTAGTTTGAATTTAGCTGAATTTAGTTCCTCTAGGAATCACAAGGTTAAATTGAGTCCAGCTTTATCATATTCAAGCGTCAACAATGGTGGAATCGTTACTGAAAAAATTGCTTTTTTTTGCAACCAGGACCTAACATATTTCTCTATACAGAAGTCCATCAAAAATCAACCCAATCTGAGAATAATCAAAGATGTAAAAAGTGTAAAGCAAGACTTGGCTTTGTGTGTATGTACATTTTCTGATTTACATTGTTGAGAGCTGTTTCTATGGTGTGATTTGTGTTTTGCCACTTCAGCTGAGGTTCACAATGATTGGACATAAAGGATCAGTCAAACTCCTCCTGCTAAACTTACACATGCTGTACAAATCCCACAATCACTTGTGTTACAACAATACTTTTTTTGCCAGGCACCAGTGTTGGGTAAGACATTTCAAGAAAGTAATTATTTACTAATTAAATCATAAAAATTTTATTTAAATTACATTTTTAATTACAGTGTCTGAAAGTACATTATAAGTAATTGTAATTAAATGACCTGAAAATGAAAAGTAATCCCTTACTTTACTTTTTCTGCTAACAGTAATCTAATTACTGTAACTAGTTGCTTTGTAACTAATTACACCCAACACTGCCAGACACAATGTTTCCAATGCATCTCCTTGCAAAATGCATAACTGTGTGTGTTTGTGTGTGTGTGTGCCTGCGTGCGTGCGTGCGTGCGTGCGTGTGTGTGTGTGTGTGTGTGTGTGTGTGCGCAACAGAAGAAAGAAACACATAAAGGTTTGGAGAAGGATGGGTAAATGATGACAAAATTTTCCATTTTGGGTAAACTATCCCTTTAATAATTGATTTTGTTTATCCATCTGTAAAGAGGATTTCTAGTTGTTAGCATAATGACATTTATAAAACCCTCTGTGACTTTTTGGACGTGACATTGATGACAGGGAGATTTATTTAACAAGCCAGCTCATTCGAGATTGAATTCTGAGCTGAAGTGAAGGGCTTGTGAGGAAAATAAATTTGCTGGATGTTATAACAGACACAATCCATCATTTCAATGTATGGTTTGTAATTTCCTGTTTAGGTCTTATCAGGGCAGCTAATCTCTTATTTCTATTTTGGTTATGGTTTGAGAGGGAATGACACCATCTAGTGTACACAAAACACTTGAGCATCACAATTTAAATCCACATTTTTTTTTTCTCTTGCAACATATAGCTCGTAATTGTATAATTGTAATTGTGGTTTCATTTCATCTCAGGTTTGATGTATTTGCATTTATTTTATTTACTTTATTCTTACTATTTTACTTTAATACTTACTTTATTACTTATATTAAGCATAGCTGTGCATCTGTGGGCTAGATTTTATCCTAATGAATTTAGACTAAATATATGTAAGACATGTAGAATGTATATTTAGTCTAAATTTATGTTATTATATTTAACTAAAACAAATATAACAAATCATTTATGTTAAATTAAATCAAATTATTGTCATATGAAATGTTCTCTACTGGCATAAAATATTCCATGAAGAACCTTTATCATGCAGGAACATTTCCATTCAACAAAAGTTCTTTAGATTATTAAAATGTTCTTCACAAAAATAAAGGTTTCACCATCACTGGAAAGCCCTTTTTGGTTCTTTCTGATAGCTTTATTATATATATATATATAAACCCCTTAACTGTCAACTGTTCAGGTTTAGACAATTTTTTTAAATATGCACTGAAAAATGATGACCATTAAGAGTGTACAAAAAGTTTGAGCATTTAAAGTTAAGGTTTTTTACCTTAAATGATAATTATATATATAAAAGATCATGTTTAGTTATATGCCTTTACAAAAAATATTTTTTATAAACCACAATATTATACCCAAAATACTGAATTATTGAATGATGGTTGATTTATTCATTTATTAAAAGAGTGTTGTTTGATTTAGTTAGGTTTTTTTAACATATTTTTTATTCACATCTCTAAATATCATCTTTAACTTACAAACAAATGAGTCTGTTAGGGCATGTTAATAATAGATGCTGTAGATCTACATCATCTGAATGCTTTATCCATTCATGGCCATTCATAAGTGTAGAAAACATATATATTACATAAGTCTGAACCAGAAATTTGTACCAGAAAATGTGTACACTATGTTGTCCAAGAGACTAATTCTTGCTGGAGGACTGTGAAATGGACTTCCTGTACCTCCAGAATGCTTTGGTCACCTGACATTTTACAACAGACATTTAGTGATCGGCTGAAAACAACCTATTAGGAGAAAATGGCTGATTTTCAATCATTTACTCTCTGGAGGTCCTGCGTCAGCTGAGCAGCCGCCATTAAGATGAATGAGAATGCCAACAGATTTCTCCGTGTTATTATAGACCTTCCTGCTCCAAAATCTACTCTAATTTCCCTCTTCCTGGCATTAGAGAGAGCACCATTAGCCACCGGTTATGTTGTATGAGAAGTCGTTACAAGGCTTCCATTATTATTAGTCACTGAGACTAATTGAATGTCCATGTAAATGTGAACATCATACAGCTCTCACTGTCTAACGACCCTCCTGAGCTCCGACGTCCAGCACTTTGCAGAAGAATCAGGACGCAGCCAGAATTAGATCGGCAGCCCCATTGGTAATACACTGTGAGAAAGAACCCGCTGTCCTCTACTGCCTGACGTGGCCTGTCTCAGTGTCCTCTCAAAGACCTGAGTGCCAGTCGTGATCAGAATATAAAGGGATATTAGCACAGTGACTTTGTAGTGGTATGCTAAAATTCAGACTCATTGCCAGGGGAATGTGTGTGTGTGTGTGCATTGGTTTGAGAGTGTGGGTGGTTAAGTGGTTGGTGCAATAGCTTGTTTTCAGCAGTTTTTTAATCAAATATGTGGTAGATTCAACAGATTCAATTGAGGTTTGGTAGCTCATTCCGTCAGAGAGGAACAGAGAGGGTGAAGGTTTTAGAAAATGAGTTTGTACCTTATTGTGAAGTCACTGCTGATTTTGTGACCTTAACTGAAAGGAGGTAGTATAGCTGATGATGAAAATGATTCTGGTCAAAAATTGGAGCCAGATCAGGAAGGGTATGACGCGAGTTTTCTTTGGCTGATTGAAAACCAAATGTGCTGCCACACTCTGGGCAAAGGCTTTGGGTACATGTATGTCCACGCTAAGTAGATTTAATTCAGTTAAAATGAACTCTAATGCAATTGCTCTGTTAAAGCGGTTCAATTGAATAAATATGAACGCTGCTGTCTGAACCTTGCTACGCACAAGACAAGCAGAAAATATAGGCCTCTGTCCATTTTCAGACAAGCCTTTGTGGTTCTACTGAAATATGAACACAACATTACCCCCAGGTCAAATGTTTATTTTATTTTTAAGTGTTTATTAATAATGTTAACTGTTTATTAATATATCAATACTAATATTTTCAATATTAATAGAGTCTAATATATGTTTATAAATAATACATTTCTAAGAAATTTAATTTAATGCCTTTTGTTGCATAAAAAAACAGAACAAAAACAGAACAACTGCATTCTTTTTTCAAATGAAGCAGGACATTTGCCTCACAGTGACGTCACTAGCTCCACTGAGTGCATTGTGTCTGACATTGCAAGTCCGAGACTAGCTTGCATAATCAAGGCTGCATACTGATACTATTGGAGAAATTTACATTTGTAAAAACTGAATCTTGACAGGAAAATAATACGATTTATCATATAAACATAACTATGTTTGTTTCTAGGATTCTCCAAGAGATAAATGATTTCACAGCAAAACAAATTGATCATCAATATTTCTTATTATAAAATGACGTAACCTAGACAAACACAAGCTTTTGGACAGAGTTAACCAAGATCCAAATGAATATGCAACCATCTGCTGGAGAAACATCGAGTTACCAAGCCAAATAAAGAAATACGATAAAATAAAATAAAATAAAAAAATATATAAAAAAATAAAATAAAATAAAATAAAATAAAAATAACTGTGGTCACGTAGGCCAAAAATTCTAAAGTCCATATGCCAATATCAATTTGGTGGCTTGATGATAGTAAATAGGACTTAAAATGTTCCTCTTCGACAGTTACAGGCAATGCATGCGAGAAATATTAAGAGTTTATTTAGCCATTAAGTTTGCCTAGTTACTTTTTACCCACCCTATAAAACTAAAGTCTATTTTGCGAGTGAGTTGCTTAACCAATCATATTGGTTATACATCAAACAGATTACTCACGTCAGACGCTCACGCTTGGCGGTGCGGTTCTTCGCTAGGACTATTTAAGACAATAACGCGATAGATTGAATTAAACAAATAACGCTGGATGAAGTGATTATTTATTTGCTAAAAACATTAAAAGAATAAACACTCAAACCGGTTTCAATGCATGTTATCGTTCGTCAGCGATGAAGTGGGGCTTTATTGACTAATACGCCTGCATGTTGTGAAGCTGGTGGAAGACGACCCTACCTGAACTGTAAGTAAAGACCTTCCAAGTTAGTTCACTTCACGAAAATAAATATATTTATTATTTATTATATATTTAAATACCAAAACTTTATTTGCAAAACTTGAAGTAGCATGTAGGCCTACCGTGGATATGAATCGATCATGGTGTTAATCAAACTAGCCTATAGCATGTATTAGAACATGAAACTTTTGTTGTTTGTTTTCATTGGGGTTTGTAATTGAAATGTTACATTGAGTGTAATTAGAGCTTTACATTTACTGCCCTCTTCAGCTCTGACTGCATCATTGCAGATGAAAGTTGATTGGGGGACATGTCTTTCTTGTAATGACATAATAGTTTATGGTGGTTTGGTTTTAGAATGGGCAAAATTTCATACCACAATAAAAAATACATCCTATCTCTTTAGTCTTCAACTCCTCACAGTGTTTTATTTTATTTAACATGTATAGAGAGTATATGTTATTTGTTGCAGGCTTGGCTCAACTATCTCAGAGACAACTGCAATCAACATTAAAATGTCTACAACAACTAAATCAGCTGGATCAAACATTTGACAGGTAACATATTTCATATGAGTAAGTTAAACGTCTGGTGTTTCTAATATAATTCTTATACTATTCAGTTACTGATACAATTGTGAATAAACAGTGTTTGCACAGTTTTTACATTCATTTACGCTAGTACAAACACTTTAATTTACTAAAATAAAATCATTTTGATCCTTTTTAAAGAAAAGTAATAACTATGAAGTGTTGCTGTAATTCTTCAGAAATTTAGAATATGGGTTTCATGAAATGTATTATAAAAATAGTAACTGTAGTGACTTTTCTGACACAAACATAATTTAACAAGGCATTAATCACATTTTTTTATATGCAAGCTCCAGTTTCCTTACTAAAAAAAAATTGTTTAATGTGACAGGTGAAAAACAAAACATAAACCATGATGGCAAAATATGTTTTTTTTTTTGTGTTTGTTATGCTACTCATGCCTTTCAGTGATTACTCATTCTCGGTTGTAATATGGTAACAAAAATAATCCTGACTGAATTTTAAAAATATTTATACAAATAAATAGGTATCATTTAAGTTTATTAAAACAAATATTAGAAAATATTATTTAAAGCAGAGCCAAGTCAGAGATTTAGAAAGTGTTTAGATGATCTCAGATTCTTGAGATATTGATTTGCTCACTTTTAATCACTTTAATTTTAAGAAACTTTTGTACACTAGAAATATGGTGGCTTGTTGTAAAAATATTTAAGGGTTGGGTCAAATATTTAACCACTGTGTTGATTTTTTTAAAATTTAAATGCAACTTAAAAAATTAACCCAATATTAGATTTATCCATTTTTTGACCCAAGGTTAGGTTATGACAACCTAACATTTTTTTGGAGTGTGTTATTATAACTCATCACTAGGTGGCAGCAAAAGATAAGATAGACTGCAGGCTTAGTCATAAAATGGCGTTAGTATACGCATTCATACAAAGACACAACCATATGTTAATTATAGTCACCATAGTAATTTGTTAAGCAGATGACAGGCACAGTGTGCATGTAAGTAATTGTGGAGCACTTGGTTGGGAGTCAGTTCTTTCATTTGATGATTTGCAAGCGTGCACAGTGTGTGATAAATGTTCACTCGGTCATTCTCAGGAAATGCCATTTGTGTGCTATGAATCACCCCTGATGAAATCAACAACAAATGAACTCAGTCACATCATTGAATAGATCTGACTTTGTTTAATGTGTAATATGAAAGAAATGTTCACATATTTGACAATATTTCTAAATGTTTGTATTTCATAGAAATGATGTGTCTGTCACTATTATATTTCAATGTGTTTAATAGAGAAACTATTAATTTGGTAACACTTTACAATGTTCCATTAGTTAATGCATTTATTTACGTATAATACTTACTGTACAGTACTGCATTCATTAATTATACTTCAACATTTACTAATGCATTGTTAAATAGCAAAGTTGAGTTTGATGACATTAGTTAATTCACTGTGAGTTAACATGAACTAACAATGAACTTAACTTCTCATTAACTAACAAATGGTAACGTTTCATTAAATGAACAAACACTGAAATGATGCATTTATACATGAACAATACATTCCCCTTAGTTAACATTAACTAACATTAACTAAGAGGACATTATTGTGAAGTCTAAACCATATATCATAGTATACATAATATAATAGCTATCATAACTTTATCTCAGAAAATACAGAATTTTTCTTTGTTGCTCAAGAATTTTCTGAATTTTCACACTTTAAAACAGTTTTGATCTTACCTGCGTCACACTACTGACATCATTAGTATTTTATTAGTATTCACTACTAATATTATTAGCTATATTTACTTCACTTTAAAATGAGTAATTTTAAGTTTTTAAATGGGTAATGTCATATTTGTTTCAATAGTAAAACAGCATCTTAAAAAATGATTAGCATACGTTTGTTACCTTGATTTTTTTTTAAGGAATAGCTTTAAAAAGTTCATTTCGACTAATAAATATTTGAAAATACATAATTATGACATTGTGAAATAAACATTTTGTGTTAACATACTGCAGGTTAATTATGAAATTATGAGACGTTATTATGCAATAAAAAGTTGACATTATTTATACTTTTAATATCACAATTAATTTGTACAAATCTTATTTTATACATAATCTTACAATTATTACATCATTTTTTTTCTATTTATTTCATGACTTCATTCATTCATTCATTTTCTTTTCGGCTTAGTCCCTTTATTAATCTGGGGTCGCCACAGCGGAATGAACCGCCAACTTATCCAGCGTATGTTTTACGCAGCGGATGCCCTTCCAGCTGCAACCCATCACTGGGAAATATTTCATGACTTAAAAGGACTTAATCACTTTTGACTTTTTTTTTCTCAAAAATTGTATTTTGTTTCCCAGCTTTTGTATCTTATAATTGTGGTTGTATGACATCCTTTTGTGTTTTTATTACACTATGTCTTAAAGCACCTCATAAAAGTTCACCCCCCCCCCCCCCTTTTTTTTTTAATTTTTTTGTTTTTTGTTGTTTTAGCTCTATTTACTTCATTTTATAAGTTATTTATTGAAAAGCACCTTGGCCAACTTATATTGATGTTTAATGTGCTATTCAAATAATAAACAAACATATTTTATCCTTTTGGGTGGATAATCACAATTATGACAATTCATTCATTCATTCATTTTCTTTTCGGCTTAGTCCCTTTATTAATCTGGGGTCGCCACAGCGGGATGAACCGCCAACTTATTATGACAATTATGTTATCTAATTTTTTTTACTTGTATACATTTTATTTACTCCATTTGATTTAACTTGATCATATTATGTCCTAATTATGTGAATTTCATAGCTTTAATTTTTTTATGTCAAAATTTCAAATAATCTCATTTCTTTGACTTATTATCTCATTTTATTTATGTTATGACTATGAAATGATCAAATCAGCACAAAACATTATTTACTGGTACAGAACAACAGCTTTCTCCTTGAATGAATAGCATATGTCACATAAACAGGTCTCAGATGCAGTGAAAAAAAATTCCCCCCACCTTATAAGACGTGAATTCCTATTTTGCCTGTCTTTAATTATTTTACCTCTGGGATGTAAAAAAGGCAATAGGACAGTGCAGCATTATGAGGGTTCAGGAGGAGGTGGGTGAATTCACCTCCATACACCAGGATTGTTTATTATTTTAAGACATGCCTGAACATAACCGAATGCTCATAGCTTATCTAAAGGGGTCGGGAAGTGCATTTTATGTCTCATCTACTCAACAAACACACAATTAGTCAGATAATACAAACAAAAACATAACAAAACAAAGTCAAATGAAAAATCAATTCACATAAGCAGTCTAAATAATGAAATAAAGCACCATATGTTCGATCCATATAGCATAAAACCTGGCAGTGCATATGAATTCATCTCATCAAAAGGGCTATAAACTATTTTAATCAAGGAATCAAACTAACAGAGAACAAAAAAATCATAAAAGGAGTTTGTGTTTTACCATGTTTTCGTAATGAAAGTAAAAGAGGATGAACAGCTGCTGCCATTCTGTGAAATAACTGAAGTCAATGTTGTATTGCACATGACATCAGCTTTATTGTAAGTTGTGAATTTCATCATGTATTTTGCTTCTCTTGATTTGCTTCATAATAAATGTGGTCGATATAGACCTCATGTGGTTACAGTGTTTAAGCTTACTGAAATGTCATTAGTATACATTGTGTACAGCTTATGTGCCCTACAAGGCCTTCAAACTTAACTGAAATGATTCTAATGTGGTTAGCAGTGTTGTCTCAATTTATGACTGCCTTCCAAAATGACTTTGCAACATATGTAATATAAAGGGGTTAACCTAAAAACCAGAACTTTATATGCCATTTTTTTTTACTGTCTTTGTTATTGTACACGCAAAAGGTAATTTTTTGGTTAATTTACTCATTAGGTGATTTTATTCTTAAGTGTATTATTATTATTAGGGACCGAGCACCGGAACGGTGCGTAGGCCCTATTGGAGTTGCTCCGTTTATTATTCTTCTCCGGAATGAATCGCGATTTTGAGGGTCTAAACATGCTCGAAAACTCACAAAACTTTGCACACGCCCCAGAAGTGGCGAAAATTTGCGTTTGTTATAGGTTTCGGAAGGGGGTGTGGCAAAATGACTCGACAGCGCCACCTATGCACATTTGACGGACTGGCCCCCGAGCTACGTTTCACGCACACATACGAAAATTGGCACACACATCAAACATGCCAAAACCTACAAAAAAGTCACTTGGAGTGAAATCTCAAACCCAACAGGAATATTTTTAACTTCCTTTGCCGAAAAAGTGCAGTTTTTGCCATTTCCAGGCGTTCCAGGCGTTGTATTTTAACGAACTCCTCCTAGGGAATTTATCAGATCAACACCACAATTGGGTATTGTCATCTAAAGGCCTTGGCGATGTTAAATTGCGAAGATCTAGAGTTTTCGTCGAAGGGCGTGTCCGTGGCGGCCTCACAAACTTTGGTGCTTCGCCACGAAACAGGAAGTTGTTATAACTCAGGCATACATTGTCTGATCTGCTTCAAAATCCATGTTTGATAACAGTCTTGACCTGAACACGTTTACATGCCAATATCCAGATGCAGTTATAGCGCCACCTGCTGGCAACATGAAGTGACATGTTTTGCAGTGTAACAAACTCCTACAAATTTTATCACATCGAATCCATGCTCCATTAGTTTAGTCCAAAGGACTTTGTGATGTTAAATTGTGAAGATCTAGAGTTTTCGCCGAAGGGCGTGTCCGTGGCGGACTTAGAAAGTGCAATGCTTCGCCATGGAGGAGGAAGCACTTATAACTCAACCAAACAATATCTGATCTGCCTGAAACTTCACATGGTTGATAAAATTCCTCTCCTGAAGACATCTACATGCCAATATTGAGTCACAGCCATAGCGCCACCTGCTGACAAAAGAAAGTTTGGCATAAATCGGTGATTTTCTCAGGTTTTTATTTTATATCAGCTTAAATTTTTATTGTCCACTGTTCTCTGTCATCCTAAGGCCACCGGGCGGCGGTGAGCCCAGGTGCGAGGTCCTTTTCATCGCTGCTTGCAGCTTTAATTATCTTTTTTTTTTTTTTTTTTTTTTTCCCACTGACTTGCATTGGTTATACACTGTAAAAAATACCCGTAAATTAACTATTTTCCATTTTCAGATTTTTTTTTAAATTAATATTATTTATTTATTTTAATTGGATTGTTGGACCTTGATCATTCCTCTAACAACTTGAGATGTTGAAAAGTTTGAAAAACTAGTTTGATGTGATATATTGTCTGGTTTGGTGTTGCAAATTATGATACAATAACCTGGTACAACTTTCAGTACTTTTTCTATTATTTTACAGACTTAATTCTCTATATATTATTTATTATACAATATATTGTTTCAAACCACTAAGATTTTTGGTAATAGTCACTTTGATTTTACAGTGTATACATAATTAAATGTGTAAATTATGTGCTGTGAACTTTCCTTACAATAACAAAAACATAAAAATTGCAGCGGTGAAGAAAGCATCTGATTGTAGAGGATTTGTTTGCACCAGTGTTGCAATTCAGCTTACCAGTCCAGTACAGTCATGTCATGTCATGTTTATTTATAGGTGACCCAGGACCACAAAACCAATCTTATGCTTCACAGGTATATTTTTGGCAATAGCCAAATATACATTGTATGGGTAAAAACTGTTAATTTTTCTCTTATGCCAAAAATCATTAGGCAAAGATCAGCTTTCATTAAGATATTTGGTAATTTTCCTACTGTGAATATATCAAAACCAAAAATTTTGATTATGCATTGCTACACACTTAATTTAGACAACTTTAAAGTTGATTTTCTCAGTATTAAATATTTGGAACTGTCAGATTCTAGATTTTCAAATAAGCATATCTCAACCAAATATTGTCCTATTATAAGAAAGTCTAAATCTCAATTTTAAAAACTTGACAATTACTGTAGTTTTGTGGTCGAGGGTCACATATAGAATTTTACAATATTACAAATGAAAATCATTGTTGCTTTCATTCAGAATTACTATACTTCAGTTATTACAATAAAGGAAAGTGCTTTTAATGTTGATTGATGGCACAGATTAAATTAACTGTAGATTTAAGATGTGAAAAAGGCAGAGCTTTAGAGCCACGTACCAGGACTGATTGTGTTTGAAATAACAGTTTGTTCTTTAATTTCAGAAGACGTACACTTAATTAAACTTAGAAATAGAAGATAGAGTGATGTCGTTAGATTATTCTAGTAACATTCTAGTAACATTTCTTTAAAGTTGGGTTAAAAATTGTTTTTGACTCATTAGCTGTTTAATGAATTGAGTTAAATAATAAAAAATAGTTGCCACTATAATAGTTGCCGTTATCTGCAAAAATAGAAATGGCCTTTTGGAAATTGAGAATTTTAACCTAACACCACCACTACTACTACTGCTACTAACAATAAATTGAGTAACATTATAAGATACTAGAAGTGACTACTTTGAAATAGACTTTATTTATTTATTTGTTTTTCAGTGTTTTTGCCCCCAAACACTGTCACAGTCGCTTCCACTCAGGGGATAATAATACTGAGTTTTTGCATTTAATTTAACATTTAGTCTTGTCCTATTAATGAAAATATATCAGCTGTTTTTTTTTAATAAGTACATTTATATGTGCATTTTTATGAGTTATGAAAGTAAATGTATACAAAATAACAGTTCACCCCTATATGTTTTCTGTACCCTAATGCTGTTCCAGACCTGTATGTTGCATGACCTGTTTGCTTGTTGACCGAAATACAGAAGAAGATATTTTGGTGAATGTTGTAACTATGCATGTCTATTCACTTATTAAGTCCAAAACAACATTATAGTCCAAAAATGATTTAGAATAATCTGTTTTTATGTCTCCCATGCAGAAGGGAAAAAAGTATTGTATGTTTGGAATGACATGAGGACAAGTACACGAGGAAAGACTTTTAATTTTTGCATGAACTATCCCTTTAATCCAGCTTTAATTGACTGCAGTATAAACATTGCATTTTCATGAGCTGGTGGTTTTCTGGTTCTTGAGCAAGACTCCTGTAGTTAACTTCAGTTTGCTCTGGGGAATTGGTCGTACGGAAGTGTACTGTAACATAAAAGTGCTAAAATGACTACTTAGCAAAGAGCATTTGTGTGCAAATGCTGCATATTGGTTTGTGTGTGTGAAAGAGTGAGTTTGGGTATTAGTTAGTCAGTCTTTCAGAAGAGCATGTCTCCTTCACAGAACCCTAGATGGAGGACTGTAAGATCTCAGTCTCACTTTGCAGTGCATCTGCCCAGACTGTTTGGGTTGGTATGACGTTTATTTAACAGGATTACAGATAACAGCACATGTGGTGATGGCGCTTGGACACTCTTCTCTTACACTTGGATATTAATCCTCTGTGTGCTTTGGGAACCTGATTGTATCAGATCGTCCAGCAGGGCTTTAGTCTGTCAGGGTAACCTCAGGTTAGACCTGTTATGATGCGCATTCGTTACCTTAAACCATTTTCTATTTTTGAAACTAATTCCAAATGCGCAGTCAGATTTCTCTCATGTTTTTTTCATGAGAAAAACCTATCCCCCTTTTAAGCATTTGAACACTCTTCCCACCTCGTTTATTTTGCTTCATTTTATTCAGTTATTCATTTTTTTGTACATCCCTCCATCTCTCTGTCCTTCACACCTTCTTGGTTTAATATATTCATTTCATGAAGCCTAAACCTAGCCTTTCAAACAGGCAGCCATTTTATGTCTTATCACGAATGGGCCACAAAGGCTCAGGCAGGACTAGCACCATTAGCATTAGCATAGCACAGAAATGCCTTAACATGACTGACATCTTCTCTATAGCGTCATTGCTTTGATTGACACATCACCTGACCAGGTGGACCCAAAGATAGTAAAATTCCTTGTGGCAGTCTTGCATGTAAATGGGGAAAAGGTTTGCTGTTTGAAGTGCCATTTTAAAAGAGATTCCTAGTACATTACTTTACTTTGATCTGTATTACCGTCGCTCCCAAAATTGTCTTGTTTTGACCGTCTTGTTTTTTTCTTCTTCTTCAATAAATTATTGTATGTAAATGAGTATGCAAAATAAGATGGAATCTTCTGAACTCAAATGCAATCAGAAAAAAGTTCCACAACTAATGGTTTGTGGTTCATTAGACGGCCATAATATTGGTGTTTCCAGTGAACTCAGTGACCGAATTGCTGATACGAGAATATGTGAATGTTTTTTTGTTCAATATGCAAAGATTCATGTATCTGACTAAATATTTTCATAGTCCATATTTGTAGAAGAAAAAATGGTTGACAAGGAAAGACTTGTTTGCTGAACTGTGCTAAAAACAAGCAGCGAAGAAAGACTTGATTTAAAGCTAGATCAACAAACTATATTCAGAGATTAATAGCAATAAATTTAGCGCAATATTTTTTGACAGTTGAGATTCTTGCTTGATGGTCAGGTAGTCACCGAATGTTTACACTCACTGGAGTGATTCATTGTCATATCAAGCAAAAATAAATAAATAAATTTCAAACAACAGTCAGTGATTTAATGGGTCTGGTTTATTTCCCACACTCACTCTCCAAGTGCTCAGTGTTGTTGGCCTCTGTCTGACCTTTGGGTTTGAACCTCGGTCAAAAAATTATATGTTTTATGAACTTCTCGCTGAGCACCGTGTTTTTAGGAATGTGTGGTTTTGCTGACGTCTTGCATCCCGAAAAGCTTTCAAAATGTCGTTTTACTGATTGGGGATCATGTGTTTGATTAGGGCATTCATAAATCAGTCTGTTTGTCACACAGTAAGAATGTGACCCGATCCAGATGTGCCTCTGTCACTAACTTTCCCTGTATCTCGCTCTCTAAAACACTTACTTTACTGCAGCATCTGTGACAGAGCAAACAGAATATAAACACACTTCCAAACACTGAAAATTAATTCACGTCTTCACATAAACCTTTTTTGGCCTGTGCGGCGGTTTATTTTCTCTGATCGAGGTCGTCATTTCAGAGGTCCCGCGGGAGGTCGCGGTTTTTCTCGCTTGTATATTCTAGGTAAAAAATAACAAGTTTCATGGATACCTAAAATATCGCTTATAACATTTTTTAAGTTATATAAAAAGTTGTGTGTATTTTAATTTGTATATTTATTTTCTTCATTTAGGTTAAAGGCTAGCTCTCGTTTTAATAGCAGGCTATAAGCTATTTGTTTTTGTTGGTATAGCCTACTTGAATGAAATTCCCCATCGTGAAGAGGACTAATGTTTCTAATTAGCTAAATCTCCATTGGTTAAAATCATATTTCGTGTTGTAGCGCAAAATCTCTTGTCAACAGTTAGAATTCTGTAACTTGTTGGTCTACGTGTTCTTGGTTTGAATTTATATAGAAATATATAAAACAAGCCTTTCTGCGATTGGCTCATTTATCCTGGAGTTGTGACGCATCTCTAAAGTTCAGGTGTATATCGGTCTCCATTCTTAGCAGGCCTTTATATTGTACTTATCACTGACATAATCTCCATGCACACCCCACTCTCCTCCGAGTATAACACACATGCTGTGCGCTGGCATTTGAACAGCTGCGATCCATATTCCTCTGTCTCCATATTTCAGTCAGCTGTCGAGGTTGTGTAAGGAGAGCTCTGGCCTTCTGTTGAAACCGCGCTATGAACTCTCATAAACAATTTAATCGTGCATAACTAGTCATTTGTTTAAATTTCACCAAACTGTTTTCACTCCAATTTTGTTTCTGTTTTTGAACAGAAACGGAGTCTTTCAATTTGAGCTATTAAGAATGCACACCTTCGTCTATTTTTAAAGAAATCACTTTGACACCGACACAATTTAAGAACCTTCTATTGATACATTTGTGTTATTCTGTAGTTGTTTAAGTATCATGAAAATAGAACGAATGCGGTACTAATGATTGAGTTGTTTGTGTTTTATAGATCTAATTAACGTAGACGTGATTTTCTTTTGACTTTTAATAGAAGTGCATTGCAAACATAAATTCGAAAAAATCGCCAATAGATGTCGCCGTTGTCTAGTTACGAATGTTCCTAAACTGTATGTCTAAAATATTTCTACACACTGATTTACGATCAATTAATATGGTTGTCAGGTAGGCTAATCATCTTAAGTTGTTTGACCAATTATGACGAAATAAATTATGTGGATAAATTTTTAGTAGCCAACATAATACCACATATTTTAGCTCATGTGCTGACGTGGTGTCGGATTAAGTTATTAATATATGTTAGCCGCTCATATTATTTCATCACTAGGCCTACTATCATTTCTAACATGCCAATTGTTTCTATTATTAAAGACAATATAGCTCTCAATTAGTCAAATTGTCGACTTAATTTATGGCTTCTGAATTAAAGTTATTTAACTTTAGAAAATCAATTTCAGTAACACAATTCATCTCATGTCTTTATTACACAAAAATATATCATTTCCACAATTTCTGACAAATAACTCTTATTAATTCTTTAAAAGAAATGCAGGCGAGCTACACGGTAAACTCAAACATGCTGAAATGAATAGAAAAGAAAATACAAAAATGATATTGCTGGATGGGAGCGTAATAAGTAATACAAAAAAATATTTTGCTCTATCCGATGACGTATATGCTGTTGTTGTATTGTCACATTTTAGTTTCTTTAAATAATTTAGAGGTTTCTGATAAGTTCTGTGTTCAAGAAATGGTCTTCAAAGCGCGTTGTGACGTTTCATGATGAGACCTGTATGAGTAGAGAAAAGACAGAAATGGGGAAAAAATGAGTCAAAATGTTCTTCAACAAATGACACAATTGATATCTCTGCCTCGATGTAAATTATTGCTTTTCTCCTGATGAGACGTTAAATAGGCAACTTCAAGCAATTACCAAGCCACTTCAAAGTATTTGGGATTACTGACGAAAATGTGTGTTTCAATGTGCCATTACTATTAAATGCTAGTGAAAGGATTTCGAACTATTTTAATGTTATAAATAATCCAGAACGGATTATATCTAATGGAGAAATGTTAAGGAAAGCAAGTTGTAACTGCGACTCTGACATAAGTGTGAAGTGGAACTGTGTGCTTTTGCAATTATAGGAGTTTGATTTAATCAAAATCGGTGCATGGAAATTAAAATTACTTGTTCATCATTTACCTGTCATGGATGACTGGAAACGGTGATCTTGATGCAAGTGTTGGAGATTCAATTCTCTGAACGTTCTCTTGATCTAAACACATTTTAAAAGATAAATGAACAGCTTGCACTTCAAAACAAACTTTAATGTTGTTTGAAAACAATGTGAAAATTCAATATGTTGAAAATCACTATTCTAATTACTATCCAATATTGAATACCAACCATTATGTTTCGGACTGAAACTGTCGGATGAGTTGTCGCTGTCTAGACAAGGAGATCCAGAGGCAGACGAAGGTTTCTTTTCGGGGTTCGTAACAGGACTGTGGTTTGGAAAGTTACTGTTTTGACTCAAAAGTGAACGCACACCCATCAAAGAATTAGCACTAAGGAAAGCGGCGCTCGCCCAGTTGTGTAGTTTCCCAATCTGGCAAGTATAAATTCCGTTTGTGGAGAGAAAAGCCGGATGGGTTGAGGGTGAGGCCCTGAGGCCTGCAGGCGTCGACGGGACACTGAGTTTCTGCATGTTATCGGGACTTGTTGCCGTCTCCGCCAAAGACCAGATTTTGGGCTTGCTGTTTCCAGGCCTTTGACACACTGGTCCACCAGGAGACACTTCACCAACGCTTTTGACCACATTCTGTTCTCTATTACCACTTGACATAGGACTGTCCGTGTTTTTAAGTGCTGGGGAGGATAATATCCGCGGTGTTTCCACGTTTTCTCTCTCGTGCGGGTTATCCGTGGTTTCCTTGTTCTGGTCCACTCTGGGCTCCTCAGCCTTGTCCATATCGATGGTCTCCAGATCGATTTCTTCCTCGTCGTCATTTTTGTCCGCATCATCCTCGTTGTCGCTGTCAAAAATTCGTCCGTCTCTGTCCTCGGCACTGCGACCCCAGGTCACTTTATTCTCCTTCTTAAGTCTCCGGCGCGCGTTGGCGAACCAGGTGGACACCTGCGTAAGGGTCATCTTAGTGATGATGGCCAGCATGATCTTCTCACCTTTGGTGGGGTACGGGTTCTTTTTATGTTCCTGCAACCATGCTTTCAATGTGCTGGTGGTTTCTCTGGTAGCGCTCTTGGCCCGGGCCGGATCGCCGTACTGATACTGGCCGTATGGATAGAACCCGGGCGCAGCGTGCACTGCAAATCCTGGAGGATGAGCTCCGGGGTTATCCTTCAACTCATACTGCGACCCCTGGGGATTAGAAAAAATAATTATCAGTAGGTTTTTAAACGTGCACAAGAAAGAGTAATAAGATCGTCATTCCTTGTTTTTTGGTATATTTTTGTGAAAAGTCTTAAAGTAATATTTGAACACGAGAAATAAACTGTTGCAGCAAACTTCTAGCAGTAGTTAACGTTAAAACAAGCAATGAAAACTTAAATATTAATTATGAAGAGCTATAATTTCAAAATATATCGTTTAATAATTATTATTCGATAATTACAGTGCCAAGATAGAGATGTTTTCAAAAGTTAAATAATTTAAAAATGGTTATTTAATCTTAAAATAAAAATGCAATAATTATGTCTCGTGGTTTTCTTTTGTGTATACAAAACTGTTTTAGTTTTTTAAAAGTAAAAAAATGTCAAACCACAATTTGTTGTTTTAATTAACAAAATGATTAGTTTTTAAATGCACAATACAATTCCGATCATTTGTTAGAGATTGCATTTATGTTTTTATCTTATCGAAACGCTGCCAAATAACATATTTAAGATATATCTGATTAAGATTTAAAACGGACAATTTAATGCTAAATGTAATATTTAAAGTTTTATTCATCTTTTAAAAATATTATACAGATATTCACCACTGTAAAATACTTAAAAATATATAAAAGTGTCTTACCATCTGAGAGAGCAGAGCCAGCTCGGCACTGTTGTACGGTAAGAAGGCGCTATAATTTTGCACGGTCCACGGATTCGCGTACATGCCGAGCATTGGCGTGATAGCAGCCGCTGCAGTCGCGGGATTTGTGCTGTTGTCCGAGCTTCCCTCGCGTGGAGAGGACGGCATTACACCCGTGCGCTCCGCTCCGTACACCTCTTGGGAAGCGTTTAGGAACTGTGGGTAACCCAGCTGGGGGAACGACATGTCCAACTCCCGAGGAACTCTGTCGGAGATTTACAAGAGAGAAGGGCAATCCACTTTCAATCACAGCAATAACTCTCGCTCGGTGCAGAAGCGCGGTCTCGTCAGGAGGAACGTCTAGTGAAGCGTCTACCCTCTGGACCTCTCACAATTTGAAGTTGACGGCTTGATTGGCATGATACTTAAGCGCGAGGCCCCTCCTATCCGGGGCCACGCGATAAGTAGGCTGCAGTGTGTGTTATTGTGTGGCAGTGTAAACGAAGTGCTTAGTTACATATACGTCTTGTTCGCGTAAAAGTGTGGAATATTACAACAAATATCGAAATATTTAACATAAAAAATATAATTTTAAATTATACAATTTTAAGAGCAGTGTTACTGGACGTATTTGTACATTTCTGAACTTTCTTCATATTTAAATGAATTAATTTAGGATGAATTAATTGAATTAATAAAGATTATAACACAAATTAACGAGACAAATTTGATGCAATATTGCTGTAGTAAAATGAAGTTGGCTATAACTATTCTTATTGTTGTAAACACACGAATTAACAAATGAATAAAATACAGTTTATCATATATTAAAGATAAAAAAATGAAAAAGAAATAAAAGAATTAAGATTAATTTAGCAAAAATAAAATGATGAAATAGTTTAAATACTTTTTAGCAGTGTTGACTTTTTATAAAAGTTTGTTTTGTTAAAATCATAAAATAATCGAATTAAGTAGCTAATAAATAAAAGGTCATTTAAGTGTCATGATTTTATGGATTAAGTGACATTTTACGTTAATAAACATACTGTTAAACTTGTTAGTATAGTAAAATTATGTAATTTAGTTACACATATCAATATGGAGTGCTTGCATCATCCCAAACGGTCTGTGCATTTAACTGAAATATACTAAATACTTCAAGTTTTCCGTGTCTTGATATAATTATTATCTCCAGTATATGGATATTTTAAGACTGAATTTAGTAAAGTGTTAATTAAAAAAGGTAGAAAATGCTTTTGTGTACAGTGTGTTTATTAAAGTTTACCACTCTCCATCTACAATTAAATGCACTGACATTTATTGATTGCGCAACGCCATAACCTATCTATCTCCAGTCAATATTTCATGTTTTATTTAACGCGCATGCGGCTCAGGAGTTTGTATGTATAACCGGCTTCAACGTCTGGTAGTGTGGAGTCGTGAAGAAGGCAATAATGGAGCGTAATAGTGATTTGATGGAGCGGAGAGAATCATCATCATCGCTCCCCTCCCTCTCACAGCGCGCGCGCGCGCGCACACACGCACGCACGCACACACACACACAAGCGTTCACACGGCGTGCCAGAGAGGGTCTCAGTAATGTCCAACAGGGAAACAAACGATCCCGTTTATGGTAATTTGCACATTAGCATCACACAGGTTGTCCCGTGATAAGGTGACAGGTTAATGAAATGCTCCATTCAGAGGAGCCATTTGATCCCTCTGAGAGGTTGTGATAAGGAGCCAACCAGAGAAGCCTGCAATTAAAATCACAGCCTATCTCTCCATCCCAGTATATTTTCTCTCTCCTCCTCTCATCCACGGCTGGTAATGAGGGCTAACACCCCTGTCTGCGCTAATCCTCCCCCTGGGTGCACCTTGCTATCAGATGTTAGCTTTGTAATTATTTATCCAAAAAAGTCATAATTTCATGCTTGAGTAGCAAATGAGTTTGGCGAGCTGGTTAGGCAATTCTCTACGTGTCCTGCGAAGCGGAGAGCGGGATTTAATGATTTAATTACAGCAGTTAGTCCTCCATTTGGCGCTAAGGAGTTTCACGTTTTAAAATGGCTATGGAATCACCTGCCATCGACGATCTCGGATGTTATATCCACGTTTCCACTAATATTAATATACAAAAATCTGTTTTTCAAAAGTGAGCTGTATGCTGATACCAGAACCAGGAAGACCACACTCCTGCAATAGGAGGACCGTTTTTGGTTTCATTAAAATTGTAATTAAGTTCTTAGAACTTTATATTAATGGGAAAGAGTTCTAGGAACTATTTTATATATTAGTGTGAAGAGCATTTTATAAGTCTCAAGAACTCTTTTCTACAATTGTTGGATTAAGAGGTTCCATGGATGTTAAGGGTTCTTTATGGAACTGTAATGCTAAAAACAAACAAACAAACAAAAAACTTTTTATATTGTAATTCTGATTGTATTTTGCCCCTTAAGATTTTCCTATGGGGTTTTATAACGGGGTTGTGCATTTAGAAATTAAGGTTAAAATAACTTATTGGAAATTGTACATTTTGTTCAGTAGTGTAAATTTACACCATCTTAAACAAATACACCCAAAAATGAAAATGTTCTTACCATTTACTCACATCCAAGTGGTTGTAAACTTTTATGAATTTCTTTCTTCTGTTGAACACAAAACTAGTTTTTCTAAAAGAATGTTGGGAAAAAGCATTCATAGTAATAACACAAAGCAGGTTTTTGATGTTTTTTCCCATTTTTATTAGTATATCTTCGTGTTCAGCAGAAAGAAACTCAAACAGGTTTGAAACAAGTGGAGGGTGAATAAATGATGGCATTTTCATTTTTGTGTGAACTATCCTTTTAAGTAAATTTTAGAAACAAAAATAAATACATGTAGTTTTCACCATGAGTCTTTTACATAGTAACAAATAATCAGTTACTTTGACCACAAACCTTTTTTACTCCCATTTGTGTGATCATGAACTGAAAAAAAAAACAAAAAAAACTTATTATAATAACCTTTAGGAAAACCATGAGAGAACCAGCAGTGAATTAGTCTTCTGGGGTTTTTACATTATGGCTGCAGCACTCTGTAAGGGCAGACTTCTACTCTTGTTTACACCAATATTCAACAGTTAATTGAATTCTTTATTTAAAGCGGTACTAAGAGGGTTGTACAGACTATGTCTATGCCATTTTGTTAAAAAGATGCTAAATGAAAATCCATTCTAGCACTAGTCATATCAGTTAGACTGCGTCTATGCTTTAATCACTTTGCCTGAGTCTGGAAATGGTTTGGTTTATTGATATCTCTTTCATTTTTTCATTATGTTCTTTGTATTTAAAGATGCTACCTGAGTTGCATTTGTATATATAATTAACACTGAATTTACACTGCAAAGGCAGCATGGATGTGCTTCTGATGCAGCATTTAGGTGTCTGTACACAGCCTGATTATTGATCCTCAGAGGTGGCATGGATGCGTTTACATTGAAATTACAACTGTACACTTTGCTGCTGAGGTTAGATTTTTTTTATATAAACTATGTTGTTACACTGAATTATATTCTAATGAATAAAATTGTTCTACACAATATGAACGTATAAAGCCGGTCTCAACTTCCAAATGTTTTGACACTTGAGTGAAAAGACCACCAAATATTTGCTACACTGTAATGGTCTTTGTTCTCCATTTGCATCTCCTGCCTCCACTGGCGCTGGAGCTATAATTGAAGGTTGGTCTCAGTTTACAGGCCATGAAGAAGATCAAAATGCCTCGACTCCTCATGTACATAAAGTGTGAATTTCATAAAACGCCCAAGAAAGAGAAACCAAAACCAAAAGCCGCTACTACTTTAAAGGGGAAATGGCTTGATCAGTTTTCTGCTGACACAGAATCAAAGCGTCTTTGAAATGCCGGTGTTTTTAATTTTTTTTTCCCCTGTGAGCTTTTTTTTTTTTTTTTTTTTCATCTTACTGCATACACGTGAGAGCGAAACGAGCGCTTCCTAAACCTCCACCTCCAACTGTGAGCGTTGAAACAGCACGGTTTTAATATAAAGGCTCTGACCCTGATTGTCATCTTTCACTCCATCTCCATCTGCCTCTGTATCTGATTTGATGACACGGGGGACTGGGGCTCATTTTGCAGTCCATTAACAGAGGGCAGGACTCCAGATCCCATGGGTCCTGGTGATTCCCCCCCTCCTGAGTGTCCTCACCTCTCTAACCTCCCCCCTCAGTCGCTGACCTTTCTAACACTGTTGGCTAAACATTGCCTCCCTCTGTAATGAGCCATTAAACTGAATGCATTAATGACCATTTAGGTTGTGTGTGTGTGTGTGTGTGTGTTTTGCAAAGGATTTCACTGCAGTAGGGATTTGTTTTTATTGCATATATGCTGAATACCGTCATATCTGTTGTCCTTGGATTGTTGAAGTGCTTTATTGTGTTCATAATATCCAGACCTTTTTTTAAATCCCTCAAGAAAGAAACAAAGGTAATTCTAATGAAGAGGAAATTAATTACCCGCATTTGTGTGATCGTGTGTGTCAGGCGAACATGAAGAAGGTGTGTGTGTGTCGGCCTTTTAGTTGACAGCAGTGGAGGAAGTGTGTGCCAATATTTCCTTTCCTCCCGGATGTCCTCTAACAGAACTGCTCTCACAGACCAGGTGTTGATTTGCTCTTTGTGAAAATGGAGAGATGGCAAATATTTGTCGCAGATCTCAGGAATTAGTGGTTTTAGTGCTATTTATTTACATTAATCTTGCGCTGATTTAGGAATTGACTAAAGATAACTAAGTGGCATTTGCATGACAGAGTTTTCAAATAAAAACTGTTATTGCGTGTTTTGAGGGCTTGAGAATGCTAATTTTGGGAAATGGGTTTCAGAGTAAAAATGAAATGGATACACTGTAAAAAAAAAATCCGTTATTTTAAGTTTTTTTCCGGCAGCTGGGGTAAAATAACAGCCAAACAGATGTTAAATTACAGAAATTTCCTTAAATTAAAATTTCCGGGAAATTTCTGTAATGTAGCGTCTGTTATTTTACGGTAAATTTCAGAAATTTAATGGCCGTTATTTTACGTTTTTTTTTCTGGCACCCAAGCTGCTGAAAAAACCCATTAAAAAATAGAGGATTTTTTAAACAGTGTATCAACTGTTATTTTGTAAACTGCAAAAATGCAGATTTGGAAAATGGTGACATCATGTGCATATCCGTGAGCATTTGATAACAAAAACAACAATAGTGGATGACAGGACTATATGCGCAGAGATGTGTAGTATTTCTTTAGACAAAAATATATCGCCACCTATTGTCCTGGCACTGTAAATACAGTGTTATTGATAAATTTTTGAAGATCCTTGTGAATTGGATTGTTTTGACAGCATTGCGTTTTTGAAAAGTTTAATGAACAGATGCAAAATAATTTTTTGTAATGATTTTAGCATTGTTGTTGTGTTAAATAATCTGTAAAAATAAGTTCAAAGAAAATCTGTTTATTTGTAGATAGGATTATCTAGTGAACAGTAGAAATCCTTTAACATGTATTGATGGAGAACATTGTTTTTAACCAAACCAGGTTATTTAAAATTACATTTTATATGCAAATTTTTCTAAATATATATTTAAATATCAAAACAGAGCAGTTGCAGTTTCAAAATTGAAACAGGATGAAAAAAAATGAAATAGAATAAATCACTTGCTGTGTTTCTAATCACTTTGGATAAACGTGTGAACAATTATTAAATATACATGTTAGTTGATTTAAAGTAACTTATCCATTCATTATGCTAAATTCTGAGATATCGTTAACTAAAACTATTTTTATTGTTACACAACATAATAGTTAGCAAGAAAATATTTCTCATTGTCATTTAGTTGAACTTAAAATGAAACACTTTATAGTAATATCCATCACTCAACATTAGTAAATACAACTAAATTTCATAAAATAACAAGTAATACATTTGTTAAAGTATTTATTCTTCTTATTAATGTTAGATATTAAACACAAGTGCTTATTGTCATTTCAAAGCTCAGTTCCATTTAACAATATTTTATTAAAAACCAAAAGCAAATAAGATTATTAATTCATCTTTACGTTGATTTTTAATATAAACTAATGTGGTAAAACTGATGCAATCTAAATACGGGTAAAAGATCAATGTGTTTTTTTTTTTCTTCCTCTGGTGGTAACTGAATGTTCTGCAGATTGCAGAAAACAAATAAACAAAACTAAATACAGTCATGCAAAGTAAGTAAACTAACCACAATCATGTGCAATTTGGAAGCAAAGACAACCGAGGAGCACTTGTTTAAACCAACAGCTCATTTACCTTAAATGTTATGTCAATGGAAGCCTTCAAACCCGCAATCACAGCATCAGCCTAAAAGGTCATCAGTGTTCAGATCTCTCAATCTCTGCCCTTTACTCCACTCTTCCCTTTCTTCACCTGATTCTGTCCTCCTTTCTTAAGTAGGGAAATGAAGCTGTGATGGCATCACATTGCTGTTCATCAATGGATCCTACTCTCATTATCACTGAGTCTTTGTCATTTACAAAAGCTCCAGCGCGCAGTCATCTGGTCATCTTAATACACACTCCAGGGGTAATTGGCTCATTGGTGCAGGACAATGTGTGCAGAGCTATCAGGAAATCCTCAAAGGTTAAGACAGGTTGATATCGTACTGATTCCAGAGGGTTTTATCTAACTGTTAGACGAGACTAATTAATTGTGATTTCTGCATTTGGTTACGTTCTATTTTATGGTGTCCTTGTTATCCAAATCTCTTTGCAAAATACAAAGACATGTACATTTAAATGTAACTCATTGATTAGTTTTGTTAATACCAGGGTTATTGTTGATAACTAAAACTAAAACCATGCAACTGAAATATTAGATTTGTTTCATAAAGTAGTTGAAGTCTGCATGAAGTCTCATTTTCATTTAGCTTAAAATGGTTCACAATAAGGTCCAGACTACATTAGGATTATTTTTTTCAGTTACTGTAATTAACTAAGTATATGGAAAACAGTAAAGTTACAATATTTATTTTCTTTTAAACATTGGTTAATAAACATAGTTTTTCCCTGTTACTGTGTAATTATACATTTTAAGTACTAATAATAGCAACATGCTAATAATTGGTTTAATTACCTGTAATTATGAATAATTAACTGTTACTAAATGTAATGTGTAGACAATGGTGCCCCAAGCTTAATCAACAGAATTAGTATAATAACATTTATTTGATCAGTGTTTTAAAATTATTTAGTTTTGATCAGTGCTATTTTAGTATCGTTGGGTTTTTCCTTCATTTTTGTTGCAACTCTAATTTTTATATTTTCATATACAGTCAAGCCCAAACTTATTCATACCCCTGGCAAATTCTGACTTAAAGTTATTTTTATAAACTTTTATTCAACCAGCAAGTTTTATCTTTGACTGGAAATGACACAGGCTTCTCCCAAAAGATAATAAAAGCATGTACAAGAGGCAACATTGTGGAATTTTTTTTTAGATATATATATTTCTCAGCTTTTATTTTCATTTAAACAAAAACTTTGAGTCAGAATTTGCCAGGGATATGAATAATTTTGGCCTTGAAAATGTTTTCTAACATCAAATTAATTGAATTTGTTAAAAAGAAGAAAATAATTGAAAGAAGAAAAAAGAAAATATAAATAGAAAGAAGAAGTTTTTCATTTATTAAGTCAATGTTTTCAGTTCAATTCAATTATATATATATATATGACTGAGATAGGAGTACCTCTGGCTCTGGCTGTTTTTCAATTTTCTTTTCTTCATACTGTATAAGATTCCCCCAACTTCAACACTTCACATTTAATTTTCTTGCTTTAAAAAAAGCAAGGTCTTCATTCACATTTAAGAATGAACACATGTTTGATTAAAATCTTTCCAAGCCATGCTCCACAACCCGAGGGTAAATGCTTCAGCTAATACCTCCTCATTATCAATTAGCGGGTGGGTTAAAGTTTGTATGTAATCGGCTCTTAAGAGACTCAATAGGTGTCATTAAACGTCCAAGATCCTCTGATAACATGAACTCATCCCAGGAAAGGTCATCCACCCGTGGCCTGATACAGTAGATCATTGTCCAGACCTGAGCCTGGTTCAGTTTCACCGGCTCACCAATTAACCATTTCTAATCCGTGCTGTTTGCTGTTAAACTCAGCTCCATCATTTCCAACCGAGTTTCTGGATTCAACAGATGTTTTACACGATTGCTGACCACATCAGCGCTGCCCTCCACCCACTTTCACCAGGGCAACAAAAACCTTTCAAACAGGCCCGTTTCACAAGGCCTGCATTTGAATCCGTTTCACAGTTTATTTATTCCTTTGTTTCAGCGCTAGTCAGTTTAATGCTTAGCATGCACTATTAGCCATTAGCATTGCTTTCAGGCTCACTAGGTTGCTGATCTTAGAAGCTTAAAACTCTCCCCGGTGCTTTGTTGTGGTCACTGATGCTCAGAGGGGGTCCTGGGGACCAACACAATAGATGAGGGGGCAGGAGGGCTTGTTGGCTTGGTGGTGGGACGGTTAGAAAAGGTACCCTGAAGTGGAGGCTTGTTGATTTGGTCCATTCAGCGACATGCTTGGGATAACCCTACATGCAAATGCATCTGATAGCTATGATGTCATTTGTCAATTGTCAGCAATTATTGTCATTGTTTCATTAAAAAAGGTCATTTATAATTATTTAAAGGGTTAATTCACCAAGAAATTAGTAATCTGTCCTCGTTTACTCACCCTTACATCATTCCACAATTAGTTTTTTCTTGAAATTGTGTACAATGGAACACTTTTACTTTTGTTTTATTTATTTTGTTATATTGTTATTTCAAGTCCATCCACTGATCATACAACAACACACTGTAATACCTAACAATTTGAAGCTACAAACCTACTGTATCATTCTTAAGGATATTTAGATTCTATAATTTGATGTTAGGGATGGTGCAGTGGGTAGCGCTGTCTCCTCACAGCAAGAAGGTTGCTGGTTTGAGCCTCGGCTGGGTCAGTTGGCATTTCTGTGTGGAGTTTGCATGTTCTCCCTGTGTTTGCGTGGGTTTCCTCCGGGTGCAAAGTCCAAAGACATGCACTATAGGTGAATTGAATAAGCTAAATTGGCCGTAGTGAATGTGTGTGAATGAGAGTGGATGGGTGTTTTCCAGTGATAGGTTGCAGCTGGAAGGGCATCCGCTGCGTAAAACATATGCTGGATAAGTTGGCGGTTCATTCCGCTGTGGTGATCCCTGATTAATAAAGTGACTAAGCCGAAAAGAAAATGAATGAATAATTGAATTTGATGTTAATAAGTAAATGTCCTAGTATTAGCTTTGACAGTGGTGATTTAGGATGTAAATGTACTTGTAAAATGGTTTTTAACACTATTTGTGAATTTGTGTCACTCTCCTACAAGGGGACGCAGCTTTGAAAAAGAGCTCATTTGGACAACTTCAAACCATTGAAAAATGTAAAAAACTAACTTTTTCTTCAACTTTCAGTAAGCATTGTTTCTAATTGGTTGATCTGAGATTAGATGAGATGATGAGGTTGCGAAATCAGATCAAAAGTTGCTGACATTCATTTGTGTGTAAACATGATGGGTGAAATATAAGCATTTGTGTTACCAAAATTATTAAGGGCATGTCCATACATTGCGCTCTAAGTCATTATATTGATTATTACAGCAGGTAGAAAACTGAAAAGGTAGAAAGCTGACTATATATTCATCTTTGTTTTATTTTTGACTTTTTACAGTGTAGTATATGTTTGTCCTCCATCTCCACTATGTGAAAATATTGTGCTGGTGAAGTGCATCACTGCATAGGCACAATTTCAAATGCAAGCTTTCACTGTTTGTTTACAATCTATATAAAAAAAGTTGTAAACAAACAGTGAATGCTTGCGTTTGAAATTGTGTCTATGAGTTGGCCATTTGAATGCCAGTTGTGCCCATTTTGATGAACAATACAGCACACATCCTCCCTATTAGTAGTAAACAAACAGCATTAGTTCACTTGTAAGTTTGCACCCATGTATTCGTCATTATGCAACAAAATGTTTGTTCTCCAGACTGACATAAATGCACTCAGTTTGCCATGAGTATAAATTCAGTTTTTCCTGTATGTTTTTTTGACTCGTACCGTGACAGTAGAAGATGACTTGCATTTGAGGGTAATTTAAAATTTTCAACTACAATAGTCAACATTTGAAGTGGTTGAAACCTTTCATTAAACTTGTCCTAAAAGTATTGAACAACACCCACTCTTATCTTAGGACAATTGTGTAAAAAAACTTTTTTGATCCGTTTCAAATGTTGACTACTGTATCCATTCAAGTGCACTTTTTTGTTTTGGAATTTTACACTGCTCGGCATACTGTAGTATCACGTATAAATACTCAAACTGGCATGTACCTTGAAACATTTCTCAAAATATCTTCTTAAATATCTCTCATTCAATGTTAGAACAACACAGGGATGAGCAAATGATGACAGCATTGATTGATTTCTTTATTTTTTGCATTGATGATTAATTTCCCCTTAATTAATTGCAGCCCAGACTTATGACTTTGTGCTAACCAAAATCATCTGTTTATCTCAACGCGTTCTATTAATTCTATTGATTCTGTGATGTTTCTTGCCATCTGCCAAATGATCTCACCACACCGCAACCCAGAGCAACAGTCTGTTACATTCATTGCTAAAATCCGGTCTGTGTGCGAGCGTGTTTTGGTTCGACGAACCTCAGGGACACAACCGGCTCCCCCAGGACTATAAGCGCCCCTCATGGGGTGGGATAAAGAGGGTATCCTTTACAGAGCAGCCCTTCATCCACTCACCAACCCCCATGGTGCACAGGCTACATCAATCGACACCACCAAGCCTATTGTCTGCAGCGGGATTTAATCAGGTATTAGTTACCCAAACTGCAAGAGAAAGCTTAAATCGGTAAGCTTAAGTGATCTCCATAGTTACCTTACAGCTCACAGCCTTGAGTATTATTAGATTAAAGACAGCAAACTACTTTTGGAACTTTTGGTTGGTACACTGTAAAAAACGTATGCGATCAATAAGTCATGAAAACATCATGTTACTTGAAATGATTAAAATCTGTTAACCATTTTTCAATTTAACATATGGTTAAAGTTATACAACAATCTAAAAAATGCTCACGAGACAATAACTTCATGTTCTGCCAACACAAATCGATTAAGTATTTATTTTTAATTTTTTTTACAAATTTAAGTGGATTGAACATAATTAAGCTGTACCAAAAAAAATCTCAAGAATTGCTCATTTTATGAAGGTAGTTTGAACAAGCAGCAAAATAAATTAATTAATTAATTGAGTGAATAGTCAACTTGGTATTTCATGTCAGTTTAATGTAATTTAAATTGCCATTTCTAATGTAATTTCTCTGCAGTTCGTAACTTTTTGATTGAGTGGCTAACTCACATTTTAGTACGATTTGCTCACCCCCAAATAAGGGATAGGGTTAAGCATGGGATTTGAGTGCAAATAAAATCGTATGAATTTGAATCAGCCACTTTTCTGACAATCCGTAAAACTGTTACATTTCCTCGTGAGATCGGGTTGAATTTACTTAAACAGTTGCGTTTATTCAACTTAAACATTTAAGGCAGCAACTCATTTTTTTCAGTGTAGTCAAGCTAATCAGATTGGATGTATCAGAAATCCTACATCTGGCATTTCATCTTATGAACTCTGAAAGTTTGAGGTTTTTGAGTGCTCCTCCGGCCCCTAATGCAGTGCCGCATACCAGGATTTCCCTAAAATACACACGGCGTCCAGGACTGTATCAAATTAGAGGCGCTGGTAGAAAGACAAACATATGTCAGGCAGGAGCAGATCGAGTAGTTTAGGAGGAGCTTTGGACTTTTCTTTTAAGGAACGTGGCTTGTGTGTATGTGTGTGAGCGAAAGGAGGCCTCTATAATATTCTGAAGAATGCGGGCTTTACCTGGAGTGTGGCCCATATGTTTCTACTTCCTGTCGAAAAATATTCAAAACTTCCTGAGATGATCTCCAGCCTCAACCTGAGGAAATTTCAACTCTGGTGTCAAAATCCGTCTCCCACCCATATTGAAGGGTTTGTAATTACTAGAACAATATGCAGTGTGTGTGTGTTTTCGAGCAGAACAGAGACAATGTTGTGATGAGATTTCGCAAGGGTTCGAGAGGAGGGCGGCCCGGGCTGCTCTGAAGGGAGGCTGATCGCGGTACAGACGCCAGACTGTCATTAAGTACTCAGTGGCCTAATTATAGATTTAAACGTGGCTTAAGTTAAAAGAGAATATGTGATAAATTTCAGACAGTGACAACCTCGTGTCCTATTGCTGCATTTATTAATCATGCCATGTCAATTATTCATGTTTTAACAGAATCCAACGGAGGATGTAATATTGTTCGATGTATCCTGCTGAAAAGAGAGATAATTATCAAAAACTGACAGTTGGTGAGTTAAGATGAAGGGGGAGTAGTACATATTTTTGGACATTTGTATTGAACAGCCTAATCAGGATTGGAAATTAATATGACAAATAAAATGCTTAAGTGATCAAAAACTATTTTTTCAATTAAAGGATAGTATATAAATGTATGTGTCAAAAATACCTCAAAATATTATTTTTTAAAAAGTATTTATTTATCTCTTTCTGCTTTTTACTGACCTAGATTCTTGTAGATTTTTGATTTTTACATTTTCATTGGTTTATAAAATGCCACTTGCTTTTTTAATCCCCTTTCACGCCCCCAAAATAATAATTTGTTTCTGTATTGTTGCAGTCTTTGGCAAATCAGTGATTAGAAACAAAAATTATTTTTGGTGCACTATTATTTATATATAGTTAGTTAGTGCAGTGTACATAATAAAACATAAAAATGCATAAAAATCACACAAACACATACAAATATTTTGGCCGAATTGATGCTGTGTTGCTGTGAAAAATTATTCAATACAAAAGTTTAGATATGCACATTGCATTACTTTTTTTGTTATATAAAAATTCCAGATCACAAATTATGTAAATAAGACTGAAAATCATATGTAAATAAGAGATAGAGTAACAAAGATAAAATTAACAAGGTAATTCTAACAAAAAATGCTTCTGGAAATCAATACTAGGGGGCGAACATTGCTCCTCAATGGAAAAGTTTATTTTTGTCCCTGATCTATACCACCAAAACCTCCTTCTCCTCATTAAATTCTAACAGGGAATGAAACTCTCTCTCATGAACAACAAATACAGAAACCAATTAGCAAGTCTGTGATTTCCTTTCCTAGTTAATGATGCTATTAACTTTAGACCTCTTGTTGTTTGCTTTATCACTTATTGCCCTAAATAGTCCCAGTTGCTGCTTTAGTGCACTTTTCTCAGGCTGGTGTAAGTTGCCGGGTGTTTGCAGGGCTGTTTTCTGTGCCATGTGGCTCTAAACTAATCAGGACAGTGTTAGTAAACACACAACACAGTGGTGATAGACTGGGATGGGGACATCCACCTTGCTTTTAGTGTCTAAATCGGGACATACCACAGACTTTACTGATCTAGAATAAATGTTCATGTTCAAAATGTTTAAAAGGCAAAATAATTTAAACATCTGCATACAGTACTTAATACTTCACTTAATATAACACTATATTAATCACTAATACATACAATTTTAATCTTAATTTAGATATAAGGACACAAAAAATTGACATTCAAAGCAGTCAGTATACATTTGATTTCAAAGCATATAAACTGCAAAATTACTGATGGAATGGAAAATGTATTTATAAGCATGAAAATATTTGTAGCCTTTAAATAACTTGGTTAGTTCACAAAATTGTTCGTGATAAGATAAGATTTGTATTTGTCACATTTAAAAAATTTGTTTAAAAATATATTAACTACTTTGCTATTGCTTTTATTACTTGTTATTAGTTTACTTTTATTATATTACATAAAAATCACACATAAAAATAAATAAAATGGTAAATATAACAAATAAAAATGAATTCAAACTATGAATAAAACTACAGTGCTACAGATATGCCAAAAAAGAAATTTGGTATGAGGTATTTTGGTAACAGTTCATTCATCTCCAGATACCCCCTAAGCAGACTTTTCTCAGATTTAACACACTTTTGAGGATATACTGGTTCCTGACTATATCTGAGTAAACACACACATACACACTCCATCTCGGATTAACTGCTGGAAGTCCAGTGTAATGAAGCTTAATTAAGAAGGCCTGTGTTAGCTGTTGTTTTAGTAAATATTTGTCCAATGGCAGCATCTCTGTGATTCAAACAGATAACCAGAACTTTGTTTTCTTACCCAACCGATGTAGATCACCTACAAAAATAAACTTGCAAGAAACAAGCCTAATCTTAACAATAAAGCAATCTGCTTGTGAAGTCTGATGTCACACATCACAATTTCTGAGTCTAAATGCTGTATCAGATGCCAAAAGCAAACAACAATTAATCTACATTCACTATGTGCTGTATTACTATTTTAAATCATGATCATAATGTTTATATCCATGAATAATATCAGATTGTTGAACATTTTTTCACCTTTTATAAATGGTAATATATTGGTATCTGGGATGAAGCAAGTCCAAACTCTAGTGAAACATAAGTTTTAAAAATTACTTTTGTATGTGGTATGACTAAACTGTGATCATACTGTAAATCCATGAACCCTGGATTCAACACAACTTAACAAGCGGTGTGAATTCACTGTCTATTAAAGTCCAAGTGAACCAGAAGTTGCTGAGACTTTTATTCCAGTATGTTGATGTACTTACAACTGAAATGGAATATTGAGTAGGGGCGGGGCTTTTATTTGTGCATCATTCCCTTGTAGCAAACTAACGGTAATAGGGGGCGTGGTTAAGAATATTGTGACTAAAGCCATCAATCTGACATCAACAGAGAAGGACGGCCACTCCAAACGCAGAAGCAAGTGGTCAGACTTTGATTGAAGATTTTTTTTTTTCTGTGGATTAACTTGCATGGATAAAATGTTCCCCTAAAAATAGCAATGTGCACTAGCAACATAACTGTACATTTATTTTAACTGTACTTTACCTGCCACATTGAAATGTAACTGAGAAATGGAGCATGAGTGCATATGTTGCTTCTCTTTTGCTCCACAAATCTATAAAACCAAAGATGTGTGTGTAAGTTTCATCTTTGGCTCACACTAGTACTGTTCCCCTGAATAATGACAGCTCTATTTGTATTCCCCTCTCTCTCTTTTTCTCCATGCACACATATATAAAAATTTGGATAATTACCTAAGTCATGACAGATTGTCTCAGCGTAGGTCACTTTACAGGGCACTCGCTCTCGCTCTCTCCTTTCTCTGCCCAGCCCTGCTCTGAGTGTCTGTAGGACAGTCTCCCTCCAGTGTTAATGATTTCCGCCCGGTTGGCTGGCAGGTGGCGTCTCTGCCAACACAGGTTGGAATGAAGCATCAGTGTGGGTGACGCTGCCATCTGTCCCAGTAAAGTGCACTGTGTGGTGCCCAGCTGGTGTGGAGCTGCTAACGAAGGAGGGAGTCTCATCTCACTCTCTTTCTCCATCTCTTTCTTTTCCTCACTCGATCTAATTTAAGAAACGGGCAGACCAAGGCCAAAGAGGGAGACCTCTGTCTAATTCTAACTTAAGATATATGGGCACTTAAACGTGTGTGTGTGTTCAAAGTGGCACATATATGAGGTATATATATATATATATATATAGTTTTATACACCTTATATATATATATATATATGTATAAGGTGTCTAAAACTAAACAACAAACAACACTTTTAAATATATTTGTGGCTATAAATATAAATATAAAAATATAAAATATAAATATATTTGTGGCTACTAGAAACCACAGAGATCAAATAGAGAACAGCAATGATTGTAGCTGAAAGAAGAAATTACAACTACATTTTTTGAAGGTTACAAGCATTAGTAGGAAGTGCAGAGTTTTACTTTGAATTACTTCAGCACATCTGAACTGCTGTTAATCTAGATCTGCTCTTTTTTTCAGTTTGTTCCACATTTCATTGACTATAGTGTTTTCTTAGCCATAACCTTGTTGCCAAGGTTTTTTTCAGAGATTTCCATTCAGGTTTAGGTCTGGACTCTGGGCTGGTCTTTTCATTATTTTCAGTGTTTTTAGCTTCATGGAGCTGCTTTATAAATTTTGCTGTGTGACAGGGCTCATTGTCCTGCATAAAAATTGCTGGCTGATTGGGCATTGAACAACGTGTTGCAGATGGAGCTTCTTTTAAACACTTGCCTTCACACAGCCCTGTAGCTGTAGAAAAGGCTCAACTCCTGCTGCAGATAACGTCTCAAACCAGTGTCACTCTTCCAACTTTAACTGACGCCTTTACACAATTTGGGTTTAGTCTTTCCCCAGTGTTGTACAACGTAATGTTTCTCATTGGACCCAAATAAATTAAACAACATAAAATTTAGACCCGTTCTCTGTCCACAAAACTTTATTTTCATCAAAAAACCCCATTGCTTTAAATCTTTCTGCTTATTGGTCACTGCAGAGACCAAATGATCTTAAATGTTGAAACACTGTATGTCGAGATACAGATCCTTATTCTGTTCAGCACTGGACTGGTGAACAATTGCAGCTGCAGTATTGAATTCAGTCTCAGGATTATAATGTCCTCTTTTGCATTAGCCTTTCATGGACGACCAGTCTTTTTGGGTCCACTTGTAAATGTCAAGAAATCACTGATTTGGAATGGGTAACTTCCCTTGCTATCAGTGCAACCTGCTGTCAGAGGATTTCAGTCAGTTTAGAACAGCTCACCATAAGTAGAAATATTTTACTGTAAATATATAAAAAACATGAGTTTTTTTTATTTTTTATTATACAGTCATGTGAAAAATGATCTTTGGCAGGTATTAACCAGATGTTCAAAGTACACATGAAATAAAAACTAACCATATTGATTTTGTTAGCTCACATTGCTATGTGGTGAACAATTCATCTGTGCATGTCATTAAGAAAAAAATGTTTGTAAATGCCCTTGTAATCTTAAATTGAAATCTGAAAATGCACTTCTTGATTGTTTACAGTTAAATTCTCAGATTACATCTGTCTGAGATATTGGGAGTGGCTAACATACTTAACCACGCCCCTCTATCTCTCAGTTTTGACAGCACTATGACAACAAACAGAAATGGTGAGGAGGAGATGTCGGTTAGCTTGTAATAACTCTCCTGAAACCTTTTTCCCGATTTAATGAATGAAATGCCTACTTTATTATATCCAATCAGCAGTAGAAAAAAACAGGCCTCGCCAACTGTTTTCTCATTTAATATTCCGTTTCTGTAGGAAACCAAAAAAACAAAACAGTCAAAGCTTCCGGTTCATGCTGACTTTAAGTGCTTGCAATTATCAATCAGTTAAAACTTCTTTATTTGACCACATTAACTCCCCATATCCATCCAGTTTTTAGTAATGTATCAGACAGTTCTTGATCTTAATTCTTAATTTTAGTTGGTTCAGCGATCTGCATAAACGTTTGCTTTGCTTAAAACATGCCAATAATTTGACCCTAAAACAGATGAACATCTTTTCCATGACCACAGCATGGGTCTTCTGACATGGCTGTTTAGTAAATGAGAAGCTGCTCTCTGAATTGGTTAGGGTTAAATAACTTGTTACCAATTAAAACATAATTATCCATGTAATAATTATCCAATTGGAGGCTCTTACCTATTTGCATAGTTAAATCAATATGATTATTATTTTTTTTGATGGGCAGTGATATTTGTTTTATCTTACACTATTTAATAGTTATACTTTTTGTTATCAACACCCCACTGTCACACTACTGTCTTCATCTGCCATAATTTATTTAATTTTAACAGTCCATTTCCATTCCTCTGTTTCCCTCCCCCCTCTTTTTCTCATTCTTTTCCCAGCGTCTAACCACACAGGTCTTTCTCTCTCTCTCTCTCTCTCTCTCTCTCTGGCACCTCGTAAAACAGCTCTATCTAATTGCTGCCGTTGGCTTTTTGGCAGTGTATAGAGAGTCTGTCTCCGAGGAATTGAATGAGGCTGTGTTTAAACTGTGCAAACACACACATTTGTGTCAGTGAGCGGAGGGTCTACCGCATTTACTGCCCTCGGGGCTTCTAGAGGGAAGAGCTCAGCAGGTCTGTCTGAAGTTCAGCGCATTATCACCTCCTCTTCTCTCCCGCCTCTACAACAGCACCTCTTAATCCACTTCATCCACTCATGATCTAGTGCCACAGTGTGTGAGGGTAGGCTGATATTTCAGTCATGTTATCCCTTGTTTGATTTTAGACATTTTACTTCCATTTTAGGAACAAAATTTTTAGTCATTTTCAACCAACCTCCAGCTATGCAAATTAAATGCTGGAAAGACTATTTGTAAGCTTACTGAAGATAATTGTGCTATTGGACATGTTTTTTTTTTCAAACTATATCTAAAAAAGAACCCACAGTTATCTAAAAAAGCATATTGTAGGTGCGCTCCTAGAAACCACCAAAACCCCACACAGAACAACCGAAAAAAGCTCCCAAGCAACCATTCAGAACACCCCAAGAAGTCCCCAGAAACCATCTTTAAGACCCTAGCAACCAATTCCATTGTGGACTGATTGGAAGAATTATTAGATATGATTAGGTGGACAGCACTACTTTTGATTCATCCAAAATTTGCTGAAGTACGATTTAGCCATGACTGTCTAGATACACTTTGGAAGACTTTGCTGCAATTTTACAGTTATTTACTTCAAAAACGTCCAGTAAAATTCTACAATCATTCTTTACAGTTCACTACTGTAATATGCACTGCATTGTGGGTAATTGTAAACCTTATTCCTATATTAGGAATTTGCGGTTTTCTACTGTAATCAAATTAATTAAGTACTGCTACTGTAGTTGGAAACAAAAATGAGACAGTTGATGAAACAATTATTACATGATCTTGTCACTTGTTTGGAATTTATTAAATTCAAAATACTAAAAATAAA
The DNA here is from genome assembly GCA_903798115.1 of Danio jaintianensis. NCBI lineage: Eukaryota > Metazoa > Chordata > Actinopteri > Cypriniformes > Danionidae > Danio > Danio jaintianensis. Next base: position 5,140,807 of record CAIGQV010016734.1, read on the forward strand.
CGTTTTGTACAGCTGGTGTAAAATGCAAATAAATTATAGTAAAAGTACTGTAAAATGTGGTAAAGGGCATTTTACCATAAAAAAGAACTTGTGGTAAGGCTATCTTACTGTAAAACAAGCCCTGCTGCTGTAAAACACATTTACATGTAATGAAATGTATAACAATAAAATACAATAAAATGTCTAACAGTGAACCATTGCCAAGTAAAGGCTCTAAGCAACCATATGCACTCCCCGTATCCCACACAGAGCACCCTAGCAACCATCAAGAAGAACCTAACAAGTACTCTGAACATGCTGAACATAGCATCTTTTGCACAGGAAAACATTATTCACATTTTCTACAGAAGTTCTAAAAGTCTAGTTTAAAATGCACCAAAACTTTCAGATCACTCAGTTTTTACAATGCAGTTTAAAAAGCGAATTCACCGTAATGACCTATTGGGCGTGTTAACAAATAATCAATGCCCGATGGCCATCTTTTGTAGATGTATATGCTCTTAGGAGATAGTTATTCATCTGTCACTGATTCTTTCTTCTGTGTCTCTTCTCACACTGCTAGTGTGAATAGATCAAAGCTCGCAGACACATTGTTGACCTGTCATTTGTGTAGATCTGTCCATTTGCAGTCTATTCAGTTCATTCCTTTTGTCCAGCGGCATCACTGTCTGCGTGGTGTTGTTTGTCGAGACGCAGATAGGTCAAAGGTTTTGCCTGGCTACTGTGTACGGGTCACCGGGAGCTTGGCTTGGGGTCAGAGGTTGTTGGGGTACAGTAGGATCGTCCGTGACTTGGCAGTCCATCACAGAGCGACGTGTGAGAAAGCAAAAGCTTTCTTTGAGGTCGCATCCTCTCAATTTGCTTCAAACTCACCTCCCATTCAACCTGTTGCTATGAGATTCGCGGGCGAGCACAAGCGAATTTGACCCCCCTTGGCAATTCTGGTCTTGTCCGTATTGTACTGGTTGTGTAATAGGTAATCATTAGACGCCATTAAACGGTGGGAGCGCTTAACAACTTTTTGGCTGGCTGAAAAAAGAGATTCAGTTTCAGATGACCATTCAGTCTCAACACAAAGTATTTTAACAATAATGATAAAGATATAGTTAAAAAAAAGCTTACAGGTTGTTTTAAATCCTGTCAGGATTTACTAAAGAAATGGATTAAAAAATAAAAAAATAAAAAGTATTTTGCTGACTCCTGTCATTGTTTTCACACTGCATGACTATCTGGGGTAACATTCAGTTGCTGCTGTGTTTCCACTGTATAATGAATCTGTGACAGGAGGATACACACTGCATGACTACACTAGAAACAATTATCGACAATTCTGTCTGATTTGCAAATGCAAAAGTGATAAGGAAATAACAGCTTGTGAGACTGGTAATGCTACACTGCAATAAGTATTTTTAATAATTTGCCATTTATAATTTGTCAAATGGTCTGTGCGCTGGTTTGCAGTACAAGGGTAAAAAAAAAAGAAGAAAAAAAAGATAATGGAGGAGGAAATGGTTAGGGAGATGCAGGAAACAAGTATTGTACATTTTGGAAAGTGAGAAAAAAAGTTGGAGGTCAATAATTTTGCAATGTGCTGCAAATGTTTCTTCCTTGTCTATAATTAATGTTATTGTCAAGCTTATTTAATCATAGATTGTGGTCTGTAACTCCTTCCCGAACTCCTGCCGCCCTGTATCTTGCTTTCTCATTGGCAGGTAATTGCTGATGCATTTTTCAGTCAGGACACAGCATGATTTTGAATTGCCACCAGGTCCAGATATTTAACCAAATTGCCAAATATTTCTGGCATTTTTATGAAAAATTGTGCAGTGTGAGCATTAAAGGGATAGTTCACCAAAAAATTTTTTTTATATATATATTTTTTAGCTTATCATTTATTCTGCCTCATTAACAATTATCTGTTGAACACAAAGAAAGATATTTTGAACTTAAACAGTACTACCCTAGTCAATTGGTGCCAGCTTACAGGATTTTTCAAAATATATAGTTAACCCAGAAAAGAAAATTATTTCATCATTTACTCCTTCACATGTCTGAACTTCTTTCTTTTGTAGAGCAGAAATAGAAAAAAAAACAACTATTAGAAGTTAAGAACCACTTGAGTGTGAGTAAATAGTGAGGAATTTTTGGTTAAACTATCCCTTTAAATTAAATAAAATAGAGTAGTCTAAATGATTATGGCAATGGTACACAGGAACAATATTGTTTCAATCATATTCAGAGATTTCTTTAACTATGGCATAACCTGCTGCTTAACTATGATTAACTATAAAAAAAACTAGCTAGTATCACGAGAACATAGTAAAATACATTGTTCAAACCATAGTACAATCATTTGTAATTTCATGCAGGTGTTGCAGTGATAACATCAGCTTAGTAAACAGTTTGAGAAGTAAATAAACAATAGATTATTGTTGTAAAGACAAAGGCATCAAAAGGCAATAGTATCCATTCAAGCACTTTTGATTGGGGCAGTGCAGAGATTGCACACTGGACACATCTCAGTTGCATCATTGCAAATCATGGCATGTGAAGTCTGACGTTTTGAGGCACAATGCATTTATTATGGAGGGAAAAGAGCAATAGCGATTTCCCACTTGTAAGTATCATGATATTTTGTTATGGTGTATGGTTGAACTCTGTTGTTAACGACAGAATCTTGTAAAAACTTCTCTATCTGATCAACTATAAAATCCACAAATAATAAAACTGAACATTATCATCAATAGACGCTATAGTTAGCCTTCTTGGTGCGAACCGGCCTTTAGAAAAGGAGAAAGCAATGAAAGACATTACAGCAAACATAAAAGAGGGCTGGAAAGTCAAAAAGGCTAAAAGCACAAGATTGCAGTGAAGACATTAACAAGCGGCTGCATATTGTCTGTGTTTCTTTTGTGGTGGAGAAAATAGGTGGAGCTCATTCAGAATGATATAGGGTGAGAAAGAGAGAGGGCTAGAGGAACAGAAACATAGTCAATGTTAGCTTGTAAATCCCACAAATGCTTAACTTCATTACATGGCAATTATCATCAGTAATTGGGAGGACAATGGCTTTGGCGTCGTTTCAGGGCCGGATTCGGGGCAGAGGGGGAAGGCATGCAAGGGTCAGGCCTTTTACATAATATTAACTGAATAGGACCGTGGTTACAGTGGAAACTAAAGCAATGCATCTATTCTTCTGGAGTGGTTAAAGTTTAGGCCTAATGTGAGTGGGAAGTGACCAATCTGTAAATGGCTTTAACAACTTTAGGGTCGCGTATAGGTAAACGCAAGTTCAACTTGGTTTTCTATTATGGTGCCAATTATCTATTTACTACAAATAGAAAGGGCTGACAACTCATTGGAAAGAGAAATGATAAACTAAATCTCATTTGAATCTCATTTGTTACTCCCGGACATCTTGGAAGAAGAAGAACATTTTAGCAACTGATAATTTCAATGAAAACTCAGTGTTTGGTTTCAGATGGGATTTACTCAATGGCCCAAACTGTGCTCAAATGTCACCAAAATGTTTTCTATTCAAAAGTCATAAAGCTCAATATGATCTCAAACACTTCTCAAAATATTGCCAAAGCACATTATTTATGCTATATATTATATTGTCATGATACTTATATACTGTAAATACAGTATATAAAAATTAAAAGTAACATTCTAGTTTAGGGACAGTACAGTTTATTAGATTTTTTAAAGTAGCACCAAAGCTCCATTTATTGACAATTGGGGAAAAAAAATTGTGAAGTACTGTGAAATTTAATATAATTTAGCATAACGGTCAAACTTTACACCAAGGTTACATTAGTTAATATAATTCACAAAGATTACTACTGTAATAAAATTGTTGTTTATTATGTATTCATATTAGCATATACATTACACTACCTAACTCAAGCTAACAGTGCTTTATTATAATGTGTTCCCAAAATAACTGTCTCTAATTTAATATATATATATTTACACATGGTTAACACTGTCGCCTCACAGCAAGAAGGTCGCTGGTTCGAGTCCCGGCTGGACCAGTTAGCATTTCTGTGTGGAGTTTGCATGTTCTCCCCATGTTGGCGTGGGTTTTCTCCGGGTGCTCCGGTTTCCCCCACAATCCAAAGACATGAGGTATAGGTGAATTGAATTAACTTATTTATATATATATAT
>CAIGQV010016734.1:5156852-5180696 GCA_903798115.1 Danio jaintianensis
TGAGAGAGAGAGAGAGAGAGAGAGAGAGAGAGAGAGAGAGAGAGAGAAAGAGTCGCTCCATCTGGCCCCTCCTCTCCCTCTGTGAGGGGATTTGAGTTTTATTTACATTTCACAGGGGCTATTATCCCCTCATTAGTGTAGCTCTAGAGGGGTCTGAATTACCCCAAGAGCTGCTGAAGAGCTCAGCGCATTTAGCGGCTCGACTAAAACAACCCAATCTTTTTTTAATAAGCCAAACTGCTGCTGAAGGTGCGGCTACATTAGTGAGAATTTGGACAGAAAAGGGGTTTGTTGTCTATTGTCAATAGTGTTATGCTGTATTGAGGACATTTCACGCAGAAGTCATTACCAAAACAAATAGTTTAGCATTTCTGAGACAAATTTCCCTTTTTAATCCCTTTATATAAACCCTCATGTTGCACTCAGGTCATTTTTTCACATTGGACTGAAGCATATAGATTTTGCTCACACAGTGTATCCTAGAATGAAAAATAATAATAATTCCTCACATTGTTACACTTGTGGAGTTCCTGGTCAAAAATGACCAGCTTTGTTTTTCTTTTAATTAGGATTATATTCTCTTTTTAGAACTGATTAATCACAAACCTCGTTGATTTTGGATTATGCACAAGTATGTTTTAGGAAATGTGTGAATAGCTTTGTAAATTTTATAATGAATTAAATACTTTTGGCAACTTAATTTCAACAAGGACTGGTTTTGGACATTTTTTATGAAGTAAATACATTTCAAAACAAACTCCCATGTTGAACATTAAAGCATGCTACTGTGATAAACAGAGATTTTCTTCTGTCATTATTTTTTATAATACTAATTTATCTCTCAAAAAATGTTTTTTTTATTTAGAAATTGAGGTGCATAAGTTCAAATCAATGAGGCCTATCATCAATCACTTTCAAAAAACACAAAACATCTCCCAAAACAAGTTGAGAGTAACATTAAATCCAATATTTGGTGATAATATAGCATATCAAACAATTTTTTAAAAGGGCAAGTCTTTTTTTTTTTTTTTTTACCAACAAAAATGATAATTACAACATGCTAAATTTCCCCTCAATTCCCGGTAATGTTTGAAAAGCTACTGCAATTATTCCCAATAAAAAAATGGTTGAAAATCCACCATCTGAGTCTATCTGATCGCTGCTATATTATTGCTAAACGCGCGACTTCAAAAAAAGCCCATCCAGACGTCACAGACAAAGCTAACAGCGAGTAACTCTGTGGCATTCGATTCATTTCCCCGCTCCTCGTGCAGACACAGGCCCTCTTATAAACGCACAAGCGCCTTTGTTCTTCCTTTGAAAAAAAATGTGGCTAGAAAAAGGGGAAATATTTATAAAGCTCAGAACGATTGTGTGTGTGTGTAGCGCCGCTCGTCCCTGAAGATCGCCGGGTGATTATAGGAAATAAAAACAGCGGCGGCAGGCTCATTAGCATAATGATTTCCCCTCGCGCTCTAGTGCGCCAGAGAGTGAGCGAGACTCCCAGCGCTCCTTAAGCATTTGAAGCATGTTAATAATCATTAAGTGTTTGGAGTAGAGAGGAGGGGAAGCAGAAATCTACGAGGGTTGACTGGCTGCTTCACCTGGGCAGGACCAAATTAACCTCTCGCCTTCTTTTCCGCCTTGTTGCCATCTTGCTGCCGTAAGGGACCTATTAGCGCAAGCTTTTAGCCGGGAGAGTGTTAGTGCTACCCTGCTATTGGCTGTGGCCATCAATAGCGCGTGCTATTGCTTTTAATATAGCTGGAGTCTCTCTCTCTCTCTCCCTCTCTTTGGAGATGCTAATGGCCTATCCTGGGAGATTAGATAAAACAGTAGAGAAATCAGCTCATTAGCGGACACAGATGCTAAAGAGTGTGGTGTGGCATATCAACACTGTGCCTGATGCCCAAGTTCTGCCAACCTAGCATTCGTCTACCTGTCTTTCACAATGGTTTATTAGTGGCATATGAGAGCATCAAAAATACTTGTTGCGATAATCGCTAAAGCTTTTATGACGGTATTGGCATAAGCTGCAAAAAAGGGTTACTTTAACATATAACAAAAAGATCTCTTTATTTTTGTTTAAAGGGATAGTTCACCACAAAATTTACTGCATCGTTTACTCTCCCTCATGTAGTTGTATACGTAATAAGGCAAACTGCTGCTGAAGGTGCGGCTACATTAGCAAGAATTTGGACGGAAAAGGGGTTTGTTGTCTATTGTCAATAGTATTATGCTGTATTGAGGACATTTCACAAAGTCATTACCAAAACAAATAGTTTAGCATTTCTGAGACAAATTTTCCATTTTAATCCCTTTTTATAAACCCTCATGTTGCACTCAGGTCATTTTTTCACATTGGACTGAAAGCGTATTGATTTTGCTCACACAGTGTATCCTAGAATTAATTTTTATGTGTTTCTTTCTTCTGTTGAACACAAAATGATATATTTTGAAGAATGCTGGTTGCTGGGACTCATTGACTTCCATTGTAAGTAAAAAAATATATATACCATGGAAGTCAATGGTTATCAGCTATCAGCATTTTTCAAAATATCTTCATTTATGTTCAACAGAAGAAAGAAACTCAAAAAGATTTTGAACAAGTGAAGGGTGAGAAAATAAGTTTCATTTTTGGGTGAACTATCCCTTTGGTACATACATGTTCAGAGAAAACAATTCAATTTCAGTTTGATTCAAAAAGAATTAAGTTGCAAAAGCATTATAAACGGGTAACTCGTTATAAAACATTAATGCATTAGTACAACATTAGTACTACATTTTTTACAGAAGTTGTGTCACCCTTTAATTTATTCTTGCTATTAACAGACCATTAAGACTTTTAGCTCAATAAAGTAATCATTTGCTGCTTATTAAGAGTTAGTAAGGTAATAGTTTGGGTATTGGTTAGGATTAGGGGTGTAGAATAAAATCATACTTTAAGTACTAATAAACAGCAAATAACTTAATAATAATAAGCAGTTAATAAGCCAGTAATAATAAACACCAATGCAAATATACAATCAACATTTTCTAAACATTTAAATAATAAAGCACTATTCACAGTATGTTGAAGAGCAAGCAATAACAATATCATGCATCGTGATATATGGCATTTTGAAATATCAGCAAACATCTACTAGCAGCTACTTTTTTTTTTACATTGCTTGGTTTAATTTCAGGTCTGACCCCTTTTCATCAAAATGTGAACTGATGTAGCTTACAGTAGTGGCAGGCTCAAATCAATTTGACTTTGATAATCGGATAAGATTTCCCATTCCCGGCAATTACACCGGGTTTCATTTTGCATTATGGAAGAGCAGCTGTTCATAATTTCCATGGCAACGACCCTGCTGGTTACCATTTGACCTTGATGTCTCCGGGCCAGTTTTAATTGGCTCTTGTATCAAATTAAAAGGCTGTGACAAACTAACCGTGGCCAGACGAATCAACACATGAGACGTACATACCAAAACCAGTCGCTCAGTCCATTCATGAAACCATTTAGCGTTTTGATACCATTCCAAAGTTTGAAAACACAGGAGGGAAGAAGATTCACTTGAAGAAAGGTATTTTGCATGTGTCATATTTAGAGTATTTAGGCCAAAAAATATGTGAAATTTTTTATGTGCGCTTTAGCCCTCCCGTCTTTGTCAAAAACTCAAGGTTTCAGACCTCAGGAGTTAAAAAAGAAATGAAAATAAGAGGAAAGCCCCATCCCTAATGTGCTTTTTTCCCCCTCAGTGCATAACCAATCACATTCAAATGATGGAGTCCGACCCACATGAGGTGCTCTGTGACGGTAATGAAAAATCTCACTCTCATTTCCAAGTCAGACTCCTTTCAATCTGTCTTTCCTGATATTCATTTCCATATCTGGATGGTAAATAGGGATGCAGATATGAACTCCATTTTGCTGTATTTGTCTGTGGAAAGGCAATGAGCGCTTTTATTCAGCTTAGCAGGCAGGGAAAGATTCGGTTTCACAGAAAATTCCCATAGTGACAGTTTAAATCATTTCAGATCTGGTGATGCACAGATCTGCCATCTAACCAAAATTGGATCATTTATATAGATATAGTTGCAAGATGAGTTAATATGGAATAACAAACAAAGATGCATCTTAAGTTTTTGTTATTATTATTCAACATGCTATCACGAATTATCAATGAACATTTGTATTGTTGTGAATAGCAAAGCTAAGTAAATACTTTAACAAATGTATTGCTTATCAGTTAACTTTATTGTCAAGCATTACCTTTTTATGTTTATTAACTGTATTAAAACAAATAAAAAAACTATCAAAAAAGTTTAATTATAAAAGATTTTTTTAACACACAACATAAATAGTATAACATCATTTTATCATTTCTAAAAAGACAGTTTTATTTATTTATTTATTTTTTCTTTTTATGTATTTTTTTGACATTACAGTGGAAAAATACAGTGGGAGATGCTTAATGTAAAAAACTCATTTTATTAATCTTAGTCTATAATATATTATAGCTTCTAAGACCAAAAGTTCTATATATAATAACATTACTCAACACCCTGTTTTACTAACTAAAATAAACAAATGTTATTAAGAAAATGCTGTAATAAAATATCATGATTGTTAGTTAATAACAATATATTAAAACATAATATTAACTTTTATTAAACATTATTATTTTTTTTTACTTTCTTTCTTTTTTTTTGTGCAAAATATATCATTTTGGACAGCCATAAGATGTGTCCCTTTTTTATCACAACATTTTGAAAGGACCCCAAAAGAGTGTTCAATTAATACCAGATGTTTCCGTCACGAATCAGGTGTTTAATGACATTGCTCTTTTGCTCAGCCGTAACCACACTATCGCACACATTTACAGTCAGCCCTAAAGAACGGATCAGTTAATTCAGATTCATCTATCATTCAACCTGAGGGTCTCCATCTGACATTCCCTTTTCTTAAGCATCTCCCCCAGCCTCCCTCTTTTTCTCTCTCTCTCTCAGAGCTCAGCAGTGGGGACTGAGATTAGCCTAACCAGATTAGAGTGCTCTAATGCATTATTCCTCAACCCTTCCCTCCACTGCAAATCCACTCATGTGAAAATAATACACATCCCGGTGTCAATCACTCCAGCCCGACCCCACTGGGGCCAAAGCAGCCTCAGCACCAGCCATTACCATCTACAACAAATGTGACCTCTGAGATCCACCACTGTAAACAGGGATGCAGTGGGAAAAACGATGACTTAAGGAATGCCGAAATGTACGTACGTGTCGAACAGTCATTTTGGGTAATGAAATTGGCTGTATATTTAAAGCTAGACACTGCAGGCACAAACCCTGAATTTTATGCACCAGTTAATTTTTTTAATTTGGGCTTTCTGGCTTTTAATAAAAAGAAAACATCCAAAATGCACTTTTAAGTGTTTATTTATGTTTTTTTTTCTTTCTGTAGATTATTATATATTATTATTATTTACTATCTATTGCAATTATAATGGGCGACGCGGTGGCGCAGTGGGTAGCACGTTCGCCTCACAGCAAGAAGGTCGCTGGTTCGAGCCTCGGCTGGGTCAGTAGGCATTTCTGTGTGGAGTTTGCATGTTCTCCCCGTGTTCGCGTGGGTTTCCTCCGGGTGCTCCGGTTTCCCCCACAAGTCCAAAGACATGCGGTATAGGTGAATTGGGTAAGCTAAAATTGTCCGTAATGTATGTGTGTGAATGAGTGTGTATGAATGTTTCCCAGTGATGGGTTGCAGCTGGAAGGGCATCCGCTGCGTAAAACATATGCTGGATAAGTTGGCGGTTCATCCCGCTGTGGCGACCCCAGATTAATAAAGGGACTAAGCCGAAAAGAAAATGAATGAATGAATGAATGCAATTATAATACTTTTTTTGTCTTTGGCATCGAACTAAATATCTCCACTTCAGAACACTTACATACACCAGACATTATGTTTTATTCATATTCTGAATGTTTTAATAATTTGTCATGACAACAAACTAATTTTAATCACTTAATCAACTATTTTTTTTGTTATATTGTTTGTCAGTTTGACTGATTTAAGTAGAGATAACTAGAAAAGTCAAATAAATGTTAAAAAAAGTTTTCTTCTGGCTGTATTACTGACATTTTTAATTAATTATTATTATTTTAGTTTTATTTATATTTGTTTTATTTAGTTATAAAAAGAGTTTCTCAAAATCCCCTCTGTAAAACCCTTAGAATCTAATACTGTATGTCAAAAAATAAAAATAAAATAAATAAATAAATAAATAAATAAATAAATAAATAAATAAATAAATAAATAAATAAATAAATAAATAAGAATTAAATTAAATTAAATGAAACGAGTTTGGAAAAATCCAATGTTCAGACTGATGTACTGGAAATATTTGCAAATTAGTGCATATTTCATCAAATTAAACTTGTAATATAAAAAAAGAATATTTGCAATTCTAAATATAACCAATTGACTGTGGAAGCTGATATCTATTGCTTAATTATTTTTCCCCTATTCACCTGCAGTGGCTTGCCTTAATGTTGAAACTCTGCCATGCAGCACAGAAATTCACTGACACGAGGTTGCCATGGAAATTAAGTGATGCCATATTTTGACATGATAATGTCCTGCACTGGCTGTGTGAGTTGGTGGGGTTCAGCGAGGGGGATAATCTATTCCTTCCCTTTGAGATGCTGGCCTGGGGGGCGGTGGCGAAGCAGAGCGCCAGGAGAGCTCTTCTGTCTTCAATCATATCAGAGGAAAGCTCCTCCATTAGAGGCACAAAGACATCTGAAGTCCGAGAAAGAGCAGAGGTCTCCTCTTATTTCCTGCGTAATGTATTCTGGGAAATCGTCTGGATTTATTCCTCCTGCAGAAGTCAGGAACGTCTGCTGGAGTCGCTTCATGAGCACCGATATTGATGCATTGAGCCACATGTGCTGGTTGTTTGTTAGCACCCACAGACACACACAACACACACACCTGTATGGACCCCACAGCCGACCGCTGTGTTAAGGCATTAATTATAGATAAGAGACAGATGAAAGATTGATGACTGGTTGATAAAGTGTGTGCTGATGCCGTGGGCTCTGTAAAGACATCAGGAAGGAGTCTTGACTGCTTGACAAGTCGGTCCAGAGGGAGCAGAAGCCATAGGTGATGACATTTAACGTACATCTTCTGCTCTCCTGTCTGCGGGATTCAATCTAAACAGCTGATGAATGTAAAATCTTCACAAATTGTGTGATAATAGATTTACAAATTTTTGAAGGATTTTTTTTTTTCATATAAAATTGAACAGATGTACAGTACTTATGTGATTTTAATCTTTGCTTATATATACAAATAAAGATCTGTCACTCATTTTAAAGAATAAGTTCAGTCAAAATTGTTATATATATATATTAATAGCAATGTATAATATTTTAATTATAAAATAAAAATGAAATAAAAATAAGAATTATAAAACAATTAATAGAAAATTAGATTTCATAATTTATTCACGCTCATATATATATATATATATATATATATATATATATATATATAGTAGTAAGAAGTAAGAAGTAAATAAATAAATAAAAAATATATATATATTTTCATTCATTCATTTTCTTTTCGGCTTAGTCCCTTTATTAATCTGGGGTCGCCACAGCGGAATGAACCGCCAACTTATCCAGCATATGTTTTACGCAGCGGATGCCCTTCCAGCTGCAACCCATGACTGGGAAACTTCCATACAGACTCATTCACACTCATACACTACGGAAAATTTAGCCTACCCAATTCACCTATAGCGCATGTCTTTGGACTTGTGGGGGAAACCGGAGCACCCGGAGGAAACCCACGCGAACACGGGGAGAACATGCAAACTCCACACAGAAACGCCAACTGACGCAGCCGAGGCTCGAACCAGCGACCTTCTTGCTGTGAGGCGAACGTGCTACCCACTGCGCTAAAACTAATGTTTGGAATGATATATAGATGAATAAAGTCAAAATCAACCTTTTTCTTTTACTTTTGTAATCAAAGAACACATAAAACAAATTGGAACTGTTGTAAATGCAAATATAAAACTGTTAATTAATATTATATTTTAGGGAGTAGTTCAGTCAAAATAGAAAATTATTAATATGTATTCACTCTCATACCATATATATACAGTGCTCAACATATATAAGTACACCCCTCACAAATCTATCTTTTAAATTTATATTTTTAAAAGGAAGCTATACAATATTATATTTGTGCATATACATTAGATTAGTCAGTACTGAAGCCAAATCTGGAGCTTATCTAACAAAATAACTTACGATAACTGTCCAAAAACTAGCATAGCCAAATTTATATGTTATAGAAGAATATTAAATACAAATTTAAAAAAGAGGAGAAATCAAGAGAAGCAAAAAAACTGAAAAATTTAGTTGAAATTTTGTAGGTTGTAATTTTATTTGCAATATTTTGCTTGAATTTAATTGTATTATCATTCATTCATTCATTAATTTTCTTTTCGGCTTAGTCCCTTTATTAATCTGGGGTCGCCACAGCTGAATGAACCGCCAACTTATCCAGCATATGTTTTACACAGCGGATGCCCTTCCAGCTGCAACCCATCACTGGGAAACATCCATACACACTCATTCACTACAGACAATTTAGCTTACCCAATTCACCTATACCACATATTTTTGGACTTGTGGGGGAAACAGGAGCACCTGGAGGAAACCCACGCAAACACAGGGAGAACATGCAAACTCCACAAACAAATGCCAACTGACCCAGCCAGGGCTCGAACCAGCGACCTTCTTGCTGTGAGGTGATTGTGTTACCCACTGCGCCACCGTGCTGCCTGTATTATCATTTAATTTGCTACAAGATGTTTTATGCATTCTAGGGTTACTATTGGTAGTTTGCAATATCAAGCAGCATAACAATATCTTTTGTACAGTTTATAATAACTGAAAGTGGATGACACAAGAAGCCAGACATATTCAATTTGTAAATGGCCATGCCCTTTCTTATGGTCTTACATGAAAATAAGTATATAATATCCAGTTTCTCTTGTCTCGTGTTGACTATAAATCGTGATGCTCACTGATTCTACATTTTTGATATGACACTTTGGAACAAGAAATGCAATTAACTGAATGAAAAATAATTAAATACCTTTTTTGTTGCATAATTAAACCCCATGACGGTTCTCACAGATGGGAGAAACTGTCACCTGTTTACAAAATGTGCTTTTGTTTTGAAGAGACAATCACTTTAAAGTGTTTTGTGCATCCCAGATGTTGTCTTACTCAAGAGAGCCTTCATTTACAAGCATGACACATGGGAATTATTTAAACTTTGTGTGTGTCTACCTTGTATTTCTTACATTGTGGGGACCAAATGTTATAACAAGTGAAGCAATACCAGTGAATTTTGAACTTGTGGGGACTTTGTGTTTTGGTCCCCATGAGAAAACACAACTCATAAATCAGACAGAATTAAGTATTTTGAAAATGTAATAATGCAGAATGGTTCCTCTGCGGGTTGGGTTTAGGGGTAATGTCGGGGTAGAGGAAAAGAATACACAGACTGTGCAATACAACAATCATTACATCTATGGGAAGTCCCCATAAAGACAGTTGTACAAGTGTGTGTGTATAGAGTGCCCTCCAACAAAACGTACACCATTTGTAAATAAGAGAAAAAGGCTAGGACAGCATTGTTTAATCTTTTGACCTTTTGCTCAAAACATGAAAAAAGGCTGTTTTTCACAAAACCTGTTCTAATAATTTGTGGTGATGTAGTAGGTGCTGTCATATTGTAGTTTTGGTGACTTTCTGACCTTCGGATGCAAATAATCTCTGCAATCCTTCAGCTGTAATTCCTGGAGATTTTTTTTGGCCACGTGAACTGTCCTCTTGACAGTAATACAGACAGACACATGTCCTCTTCCAGGATGATTCATAACACTTACAGTTAACTTGATTTTCTTAATTAATACCCTGATGATAGAAATGGGCATCTACAGTGTTTTCGCTATGTTCTTATAACCACTTGCTAATTTGTAAAGCTCAGTGCCACTGTTGTCTTAAATCACAACTGTGTTCTTTAGTTTTATCAATTGAGATGTGTGTCTTGAGTTTGTCTATAATGAATTTCCTCATATTTTTACCTCTGGAAACAGGAGCTCGTGGTTGGACAATTTTCAGTTCCTAGAGGCACATTGTTTAGCACTGTCGCCTCACAGCAAGAAGGTCACTGGTTCGAGTCCTGGCTGGGCCAGGAGGTATTTATGTGAAGTTTGCATTTTCTCCCTGTGTTCGTGTTGGTTTCCTTCAGGTGATCCCTTTTTCCCCACACTCCCAAGAACTGCGGTATAGGTGAATTCAGTAAAAAATATATTGATTGTAGTGAATGAGTGAGAATGAGAGAGTGTATGGGTGTTTCCCAGTGCTTGGTTACGGCTGGAAGGGCATCCGTCGCATAAAATATATGCCTGAGTAATTGGCGGTTCATTCCACTGTGGCGACCCCTGATAAATCAGGGACTAAGCCAAACGATAGTGAGTGAGGGTGCCAATTGTTGTGGCACACAAATATGTAGTGAAAATATAAATATTTGTGTTTTGATAAAACTATTCTGTGTTCGCAATAGAGTTTGTAATACAGACTGTTTTTACAAGACTGTGATGATGTGTTTGATAGTCATCAGCATCTTTAATCCTCAAAAGTTTTTAATATTTAGATAAAAAAGGTATTTATGAAGCTGTACTTTGTATTATATAATTGTTGCATCAAATTACAAAAAAAAAAGTCAAAGTTTATGCAAGATATTTCTAATGCAGTGTCTTTGGGCAGGACACTAAATCTGACATTGTTCTCTCATTTGGCTGCCGTTATCAGCCTCAAACTATTAATATTGTTATAATGCTTTTGCAAAGTTGTGAACACATTATAGTGGAGTTTTACATTTGTAATTTGAACAAATTAAATGCAAAAAAACGATTTGTGGTATACTCTCCCATTCACTGCTCTCCAAGTTTATATACAGTTGAAGTCAGAATTATTAGCCCTCCTGAATTATTCTGAATTATTCCTGAATTATATAAATTATTCAAAAGTTCAAAAGGTTAAACAATAGAGACAAATGATCACATTCTTTTTAGCTCATATTTACCAAGGCTGCCAATATTAGTAGATTGCACTGCATATATGTGTATATATTTGAATGGGTTTTCACACAAACTAAAACAGGCTTTCACTCTCTTCTGTCATCCTATTACATGCGGAGAAAAGCTGTCTGAAGTCTTCACACTTTTAATTACAAAACCTGTTTACTCTGAGCCTCCCAAAGTCCCACACCTCTGACGTACTCACACAATTGTTTCCTCTTCACGACGAGCAGACTTGTCATGAATATACTTTTATATATATATAAAAAAAACTGTCAACCAATGCTTCATATAGTCAGAGAAAAAGTGAAAACAGTTTTCAGATTATTAACAGCACTTTGTTGTGGTAATGAGGAGCAGCGATCAGCACTCATTGATTATGCCATAATCCTACACAAGTGAGACTCGTCAGAGAGGATCATGGGAAGGGAAGTTATTTTGCGCGGGCATAGGTGAGCAGCTTTCCTGGACAAACATCTGTACAAGGCTCGTTTGTTCCTGACAAAATCGAAACATTCAGGACTTTATTGCAAACCTGATTAAATGAAAACAGGCCCTAATCCGACGGCGTCTGCTGTATCGGTTTGCCCACACGTCTCTGTTAGACATTTGTAACCTAATTCTGTTTTGTTTCAACTGCAAGCTTAGCTGCAGGGTGTCTTGGCAAGGTTAAGCTAACATGACGTAGCATCAGGAATAGCTGTGAGGTGTGAGGGACTCTACTGACATGAAGCTTTAATTAAGTCACCGCAAAAACAAGTCGGAAAGTTTTCACTGTCTTCCAACTTTGGTGAACTTTTTTCCAGCATAAATCATCAAATCCATCAAAATGAATTCACATGTTTTAGTGTTTAAATGACTAATATCCAGTAGGCTCTGATATGTGTCATACACTGAAGCTATATACAAGAATGATCTAAAGCAAGAATTATTAGTCAAGTATACTTATTTTGAAACACCGAATGCTCCTGTTATCTTCATGGTTGGCTAAGAAATTCAAAAGTATTTAAAAAAAATTATAAAGGCTTTCTTGAGTATAAGATATGATTTGGGATGTTAAAAGATATGATTAACATGAAGATATGATCAAGATTTTGAAAGACTTTATTTTTAATCTTAAAAAGTCAGATATTAATAATGTACACCTTAAAGATAAAATATGAACCTGGACCACAAAAGCGGCATATTTTTGGTGACATTATAATATTTATTAATGATCATGTGTCATGAAGATATTTGATAAATTTCCTACCATAAAATAACAAAACCTAATTTTTAATTAGTGATGTGCATTGTTAAAACTTAACTACAACTTTAGTCTGTGATTTTTCTCTTCAGTTTTATTTTTTTGAACCCTTAAATTCCAGATTTTTAAATAGTTGTATCTTGCCCAAATGTTCTCCTAACAAACCATACAGCAATGGAAAGTTTATATACAGTATTCAGCTTTCAGATCATGTGTAAATCTCAATTTCCAAAATCTGACAATTATAACTGGTTTTGCGGTTCAGGGTCACATATGTACTAAAAGTCTTTATCATATCTTTATGTAAACATACTTTACAAATCTTTTGTTTTAGAGCTTTGATGCATCCATCACCTTCTCATGGTGCAAACAGAAAGAAAACCGCTCTGGTCATGTAACCCTAACCATGTGATTTAATTTAGACACTTTATTTTATTCCATATTTAGAAGAAATCCACTAAAACACATATTAGTAACGGTAAATACATTTTTTTTTAAATCATTATGGTCACTTATGCTACTTGAGGTATTAACTCTAGGCAAATACAAACAGAAATGTTTGCACCTTTGTCAAAGTTTGTTTAAGGTGAGACACTGCAGGCAAAAACATGCATCTGTCGATTTTGAGATTTGGGGCTTTTTGGCTTTTCATCAAGTGCTTATTCAGTCTGATGTAAAGAAAGATTCAAAATACACTTTTAAGTGTTTCTTTTGTCACAGTTTATCATTTTTGTGTCTGCAGACTTCAGTTAAAGTATATATTTTAAAACCTGTTTGAGTTTTTTCTCCTGCACTGAGCCATAAATCTCTCTCTCTCTCTCTCTCTCTCTCTCTCTCTGTCTCTCTCTCTCACACACGCACACACACACACACACACACACACACACACACACACACACATGCACCAGATTCAGTTTGATTTCTATCATTTCATACACTTACACAAAAAAGTGACTTTTGTTTATAATTGATTTATTTTATTTTATTATTTCTTTTTTTTACTGTCTATGTTTTACTGTCTATTCACAAGTGATCAAATGAAATTTACTGAATCCCAAAAAATAAAACATCTTTAATGTGTCAAAATAAACAAACAAACAAATAAATAAACATGTATTTTAGAAATCTTTACATATTTTGTCACTGGAATTTTTATTTCAAGACAAATTATTTAAAAAATAAATAAATAAAAAAAATGTAATCAACCAGCTGTAGAAGTTGTACCCTGCTGTGTCACCTGCAGTGTCTTTCCTTAACTTTTCCATCATAACTAAATTGACAGGCTTTAGTGTTTATAATACGTTTATATACCTAATAATCCACATGCTGCATCATGTGCCGTAATGCCATCCGCAGTGGTTGCGCGGCTCTGCTTAACTCTCTTCACACTCAGGATGTATTTAAAGGAAGTCCATATTGGAAACAGCTTGAAAAGGTGCAGTCATTGACTCCTCCATCGATTATCTGGAGAGGAGCTCAGTGTGTTACAGGACAGACTCCTCCTCTCAAAGAGAAGATCTGATGCTCTTTTATAGACACATCTCATGTGGGCCATGACGGCAAATGCTATTCCTCAATTATTTACACCGCCTAAATGGCAGCCACTGCAGGGTGTCCATGGCATGTGTGTGTTTGAATGAGATATTTTTATGTTTTTGGGAGTTTGGTGGATCGAAAATGGTAGACACAACAGATAGAGTTGTACGTATACATATATATTATAACAGTATATACATATTTATTATTAAGCAATATATAAATTGCTTAATATTGTTACAAGAAATATATAAGCACAAAGTTGCAGGTTGCAGATTGTTTGTTTGTGTAAAAAAAAAACGTGTTTGTGTTTCTCAAATATGTTCATAGTAGTGCTTTTATAAAATGGCGAGCGTTATGCAATTATGTGTGGTGTGTATATTTTACGATTGAAGATTGGCAGTTTTATAGATTGCTTATACCGTCTGACTGTTTTTGTCACAAGGCTGCCCTCTATCTTTCAGCTGAAGGAATGCATCGTTTTTTTTCTGTAAATGTGGCTTAGACTTAAACAAAATAACAATAATAATGTCATTATAAATGAATCATTTTATTAATTCAAAAATATATGGTATTGTTTTTATTTGGATTAAACCATATACATTTTAATTTAATTTATATGCTACCATTTTTAGGCAATTATGCTGGATAAAAACCTAACTTGTTAAAATGTTACTTTGTTTCTACGCTCTCAGAGGCTTATTTTTGTTTATGTGTTATAAACTTATAACATTTATTTGTTTTTATTATATTATAGTTTTATAACACCCCTACAATAATAACAACAACAACAACTATTATTATTATTATTATTATTATTATTATTATTATTATTATTATTATTATTATTATTATTATTATTCATTCATTTTCTTTTCGGCTTAGTCCCTTTATTAATCTGGGGTCGCCACAGCGGAATGAACCGCCAACTTATCCATCATATGTTTTACGCAGCGGATGCCCTTCCAGCTGCAACCCATCACTGGGAAACATCCTACACACCCATTCACACACATACACTACAGACAATTTAGCTTACCCAATTCACCTATAGCGCATGTCTTTGGACTTGTGAGGGAAACCGGAGCACCCGAAGGAAACCCATGCGAACACGGGGAGAACATGCAAACTCCACACAGAAACACTAACTGACCCAGCCGGGGCTCGAACCAGTGACCTTCTTGCTGCAAGGCGATTGTGCTACTCACTGCTCCACCGTGCTGCCATATTATTACTGTTATTATTATTGTTGTTGTTGTTGTTGTGTACTGAACCTAAGCTGAATATTTTGATTAGGATGTGTTTTATATATTTATTTATTTATTTATTTATTTACTCACTTACTTACTTGCATACATACTTACGTACTTTCTTACCTACCTACCTACTTACCCTTTTAGGTCATTGTGTCTTTGTTTACTCATCTCAGTTATTTTGACTGAGCTGTCTGATAGTATAAGCTTTCGAAGTTTATTATAGCATATATACAAACAGTCTGATTAAAGATATGGGTTGAAATTCTGACTCTCTAATGCACTTTAAGGTTTTAGTCACTTATGAGTGTAGAGGGTATGATCTGAAGGAAATGTAACAGAAAATCTCTCAGGCTGTAACCACACTGTGGAGGTGTGCTGCTTAATGGCTATAACAAAGACTATGAATCATGACTGAAAATAGTGATCCTCTGAAGCACAATGAAGTTATATACAAAAATCACCTATTTAAAACAACAATCAGTAGTGAAGTATATTTAATTTAAAACAATGAGTTCATCTTATATCTTTATGCTTGGCTAAAGTGATAAGTCATTTACAATATTATAAAATGTGCTTAAATAGTGACATGACTTTTTCAAGATTTATTTTACAGAGATTATTTATAATAGTCGTAATAATTATACAATAATGCTATGAAATAAAGAAAAAAATAGTAATAGAGTGGAAGGAATCAAATACAGACATACACCGTATATACAGTGCTCAGCATATATAATATAAGTACACCCCTCACAAATATATTTTAAATTCATATTTTTAAAAGGAAGCTATACAATATTATATTTGTGCATATACATTAGATTAGTCAGTACTGAAGCCAAATCTGGAGCTTATCTAACAAAATAACTTACGATAACTGTCCAAAAACTAGTATACCCAAATTTATATGTTATAGAAGAATATTAAATACAAATTTAAAAAAGAGGAAAAATCAAGAGAAGCAAAAAAACTGAAAGATTTAGTTGAAATTTTGTAGGTTGTAATTTGTTTTGCAATATTTTGCTTGAATTTAATTGTATTATCTTTCAATTTCTAAATATGTTTGGTGACTAAAATATTATTATTTACTATTTTAGTAAATATATCTGTTTAATAATTCTGTTTTGTTTATATGCACCATAATACATTGCCTATATTCAATGAGAAATGATAAAAATATTCATTTTCAAAATGGGGTGTACTCAATTATGCTGAGCACTTTACATACATATATAATGCAAAAATCTTTAAATTAATGCATAAAAGTTGAGAGATATTTAAATAATGTGTTTACCATAAAATAATTCTATACTCATGCACGTATCAATATATTTCAAAATAAATAAATAAATAAGCAATGATAATAATAATACCATAACTAGTAATGTAACAATTTAATGCCTGAATTGTGTTTTACACGCAAAGCTGCCAGCGACACTGATTGATTACTCTACATCTAATTTCTCTTGCTGGGAGCAACTACATCTGCACACACTTCGGAGGCCGTCAGCTGTCAGTCATTCCTATAATTGATGATTTGGCCAATCCTGTGTCTGCTCAACCCCCTGCGAAGGAAACTTGTACTGTATCCACTCAGAACAGCAGCTGCCAGTCAAAGCCGTAGTCACACACACACTCTTTCCCCCTGCTAGACAAAATCAGTCAATCCTTGTCTTGCAGTTCGTCCATATGGAATCAACCCTGCTGTCAATCAGACCCCAGGTCAGCATAGCCTAAAGATCTCAGCAGATTGAAACAGCCAATTCCTGTTTTTTCTCTCCTTCTCTAAGATGATTGAATCTATAAAGTAGTGTCTTTTACTGCACCTCCCGGCTATTGGATCCTTTTAAAGAGGGTCGAATCAAATCACAATAGTGATGATACTGATGTAACGTTACAAATGAAGGTTGAGGTTGCTAGCGCAGCGAGACGGAGGCGTCCCTAAAGATCCTGGACTCTTAATTATGGTGAAATAATCGGTGCGTGCAGTTCGCCTCGGGCTGAGAGCCTCAGAGGTGAACTTTCCACAGACACACAGAGAACACAGAGCACAAGAGATTCTGGTACTGCTCTGAAAATGCTGTGTAGTTCAGCCAAAGCGGACAGGTTTAGATTTAGCTGTGACAAAGGCAGTAATGATCTGGATTTAGAATGTCATTATTAAATGCACCAAAAAGCAATATTACCTACTGAATATACAGTTGAGGGCAAAAACATTAGTCGTCCTAAAATGTTAAGCCTTTTTAAAAAATTTCACAAGTGCTGTTTAATGGAGAGAAGTTTTAATGACTAATTTCTAATGACTAATTTATATTGTCTTTGCCATGATGACAGTACATAACATTTCACTAGTTATTTTGTAAGATACTATTATTCAGCTTAAAGTGCCATTCAAAGGCATATAGGTTAATTAGGTTAACTAGGCACGTTAATTTTAAGTCATTGAACAACAGTGTTTTGTTTTGTAGCCAATTGGGAAAAAGGGGAGTAATAATATTGACCTTAATAATCTTTATTATTATTATTAAACTGCTTTTATTCCAGTCAAACTAAAAGAAAAAATTACTTTCTCCAGAAGAAAAAAATGTATGTGAAAATTGAATTGCTCTGTTAAACATTTATTGGGAAATATTTGAAAATGAACTGTAGATATACACTTGTCAGTCACTTTATTAGGTACACCGGTTCAACTGAGTGTTAATACAAAAAAAACAATTCACATGACAACATATCAACATCATATAAGGAAGAGAGATGATTTAAGTCACTGAATGTGGCATTGTTGTTAATGCCAGATGGACTGGTTTGAGTATTTGAGAAACTGCTGATCTACTGGGATTTACATGCACAACCGTCCCGTGGGTTCGTTAGGAATGGTCTGAAAAAGAGAACGTTTCCAGTGGGCGGCTGTTCTGTGGGTGAAAATGGTTTGATAATGTCAGAGGTCACAGGAGAAAGACCAGACTTCTTTGTGCTGATAGAAAGACAACAGTAACTCAAATATGTAAGGATTGCAGAAGAGCATCTCTGAACAAATGACACGTTAAACCTTGAAGCGGATGAGCTATAGCAGCGGAAGAGCAAATTGTTGATACTTTTGTCACCTGAGAACAAAAAACTGAAGGAACAATTCACATGGGTTGACCAAAATTAGACAATGGATGACTGGAAAAAAGTTGACTGAAGTGTGATCTGAGTCTTAATTTCTTCTGTGACATTTAGTGTCAGATATTGGCATAAAGAAATGAAGGCATGGATCGGCTCTGCCTCAAATATTCATATTGGCAGTGGGAATATTTTCTTGGCACAACTTGGGCCCCTTAGCATCTTTATTTCAGTGGAAAGTGGAAACTTTAGAACTAACTTCACATTGGTACCAGTTGTTTCAAAGCATCATTAAAAAGATCAACTATCAGTATAAAAAATATCAAATATCAATATGTGCCCAGGGCTACATTTTTGAGAACCGAGAAATATGTACCATCAACTATGTGTTCTTGCAGTTTTTGTTTACACAAATCTACTAGAGGCACATTTTTGCACAATTTTAAATAAGTTACTGGACACTACTATTACACACTACTCTTTTTTGAGGTTTCCTTTTACCTGGTTTCTGGAACCGTCCTTTGCTGGACTCAAATCCTGGTTTGCTCCACTCCGCCTCCCAAGTCTGGTGCCGCTTATGGCAAGCTACCAAGCAAACCAGTCATGCTGGAAAACGGTCAGTCAGTGGTACAGCCTGTAGCATTCATTTTACACACAAAATGCAGCCATTATGTACCATGAGTTACATATTTCTCGGTTCTCAGAAATGTATCCCTGGGCGCATATTCCCAATGAGCCTGTGTTGAAAGATATAGTGGTCTTTGTAAATAGTGGTCTTCTGTGGGGGAATCAAGTACTTTTGGTTACAATTGTCTTCCATTATATGGACAAAAACATTAAAACTGTCTGCAAAAATTAAATTTTTTGTGCTCTTCAAAAGAAATAATATCATGTAGGCACTTTGGCATTTATGGGGTTAATGTCGGTCACTTCCTGAATGCAGTAGAGTAATACAGATTGAACTCTTGATTTATTTACCCTTTTATTCATGAATAAATGCATCAGTGATCTAGATCCTCTGTTTTGTCATTACTGTTTCGTCATTTACTTGTCAAATCAAACTGTTGTAGAAACACAGTATTACACTCACAGCAGTACAACATGGCTGTACATCAGCACAGCCGTAATTTCCTACAGCTGAATCACTGCAGTTCTGATTTACAGCTGTGTTGTTGTATACTTTCAGCAGTAATCAAAGTAATTTGTGCATTAATTAACCCCATTAACTAACCTAGTACTTATCTGTGTAATTATGCCATAACAACATGACCTTAAAATAAAGTGCAACCCAATAGATTTTGGAAACATGTCCTAAGCAATGCAGTGTAAATTGGGAGATTAGGACACAGGAACCTGGATCCCATTGATCTATATTGGTTTATTGTATCAAATATACACTTATGAGATATAAACTCTAAGCCTTCACACTATAAATAAAGAAGAAATTCATATATGGAAATGTTTTCTGGAGTCACCTACGGTTAAGCTGGTTTATTTATTTGATCCGCTCCCTCTCCATTTGTGCTTGTCTTTTCTAGTTCCACTTCACCACTAGAGAGAGAATATTACAGAATGCATATTATCAGCTTCTCAGACACACAAAGAGCATTTGTAAAGCTATTTATACACATTTAGTCCATTTTATTCAGAACGTTTGTAAGATGTTTTTTGAAAAGGTATTACTCTGCTTTTTCTGTGGTGATTTGCTTTGGTTTAAACTGTGTCTGAAAACACGGCAGAACACAGCTCGTCATGAAGTAGATTCCCATTCTCTATATTGAAGTCAATCAGAGACTCTTATGTAAACCTCTTCATTTCAATCAGCACTGAGCTCCCATTCACCACAGTGAAAATCACACACACACACACACACACACACACACACACACACACACACACACACACACACACACACAACGCACGCACGCACGCACGCACGCACGCACGCACGCACGCACGCACACACACACACACACACATTATCTCCTGCTTATTGTGCCCCAGCCCGTGTCTTGAGATTAGGATTTGGTGATACCAGATCTCACCCTTTGAAAGTATGTGAAAAGCAGCCTAAACATCCAATCTACATGCATTCATCCCCATGACTAATCTGCAGGCCTCTAATACTGTATGTCTGCCCTGGAAACAGAGGTGCATCGAGGACAAACATCCACTGCTGCTTCCAAAGCTCCAATGAAAGCAGATTAGTGGGGGCTTTATCTGAGATGGGGCTCTCCTGTTGCTCTTTTCTGTCCTGGATCCCAGTACAGCTGCATAAAGAGGAGCTTTCGGGGCTGCGGGTGTCTTTCGCCGCATTTAAGGAAGTTTCGATGCATCTAGGGCTTTTTGCTGGCAAACAATGGCAATGGCTTCCATCCCCCTACTTAACTGGACGCAGAGTTGCCCCTGTTTGTATGAATAGGTTTGGTAAAGGATGGGAGAGGGCAAGGCCTGACAGCCTGGTCCTCGTGTTCCCCGATAGCCCAATTGGAGGTGCCCGACGGGGGTCCCACCTCCCCCCGGCCTCCGTCACGCTGAGATAATCAGGTTTGTGTGAGGAGTATATGCTCTTTTGACAGTCATCATCCCCTCATTGATCCATTACACCCAAGCCTCCATTGTTCCCCAAAGTGTTTGAAATGCCTATTGGAGGAGAGGGGAGGGGCCGGCTTTTCTCAGACCTGTCAATCAAGACGGACATTTTTCTCACTGTTGCCATAGCCCGAGGTGAGAGGTCAGAAAAACACTGAATGAGGGTTGACGAAGCGATCATAATGGCGTATTTGGGACGTCCCTTTCAACGGGGAATTCGACGAACACACTAACACACACAGTGAGTAAATGAAGACATGTTTGGATACCACTGCCCCGCTGTGAGACTGAGGGGTGTTTGAAAACTAAATAGGCTTAGGAGATTTTTGTTTTTTACCCGGGAGTCTTAAGGAGGAGCCCCTTTTGAATGTGTGACCCTGCCGAGGCTCTTTATTCGGACTCTCCTGGGCTCTGCTGAGGAGCTGGAGTGAATTGACTCTGGCCGAGAGGCTGTGATTCGACTCGATGATTTGTGGCGCTTACTTGAGAGAGGTGAAAAGGATTGGATAGTGTAAATGGGGGGAAAATACTTGGAAATGAGAAAAGTAAGTTGACTGCTCTTTGCAAAACTGGTGGAAAAAACAAATCCAAATTTACTGGCGTTGTTCACTGCATCAAAGATTACATTTTTTTTCTCCCCATCCTGTTTTTTCTTCTTTTGTTAGAGATAAAAAAAAACATGCAGCTAAATAGCAATATGTATTTAATTATTTATACTATGGTCATTTAATTTTAATAAATAATAAAGTATTATTTTATTGTTAATAAAAAATTAATAGTCCATTGAAAATTAAAACTAATATAAGGCCTATAATAACATTTTGTTGTTAAGAAAATAATTAATATTTATTAATAATTTTTTTGTTTATAGGCCCATGATATTTTATTACTAGCATGTATAAGAATTTATATTCATGTGTTTTCTCATTCCTAAAATTAACAACAAACCATTAATAATTAGCATTTATGTAATTATGATTAGTTTCTTTGTTTACTTATAGGTACATAATAATTTATTCATTTTGATTTTGTTTGCTGATAGGCCTATAAAAGGTTATATTTATAATATTGAAATTTAAAATTTTATATATATATTTTTATCAGTTAACTAATTAACTTGTTTGTTTGTATGCCTGCAGCATTTCATTGCTAACATGAATGATTAAGTAAAAATATGCCTTTATTTAGTTGTTTGTTTATAAACCTGTAATAACATTTTACTCCTACTTATATTCCTAATAAATGATAAAGCAGAAACAAAAATTACATTATTTCAGATATATAACACCCGCAAACTAATGAATGAATTAATTAAGTGGTAGCATACTGAAACCTAATAAAAACATTAAGAATAAAATATTTATTTAAATGATTTGTTTGTAGGCCTATAATAACATTGAATTGCTAACATTAAGTATTCATATTTTAACGAATGATAAAACAAATCAGTTAGCTAAAATGTGTTTTGTTTGATTATATACATATAACATTTTATTTTCTGAGAATAATTTTTTACTTTTTTTACAAAATCAAGTTTGCTTGTAGGCCTATAATAACATTTTATTTCTAAAATGAATGAATAAGCATTTGTTTGTTTGTTGGTGTATGAGATTTATTCCTTTAGTAATCAAGTATTAATGTACACTGTCTGTCTATCTACATCATGTATTTGTTTGTTTGTGTTGTTCACTTGTAAACCTGTTGCCTTCTAATATTGAATCACATAATAAAGCATTAATATTCATTAAGAATCATTTAGCGGGAAATAAATGACCTAATCTCAACGGATGACTGGTGCTCAATAATCCCGAAATAAAACCCAACTTTAGCCATTCTTTTACATTCCACCATTGTACGACCCAAGACAGCACAATGTCCCCATTGAAGATAATGACTGCGTTGACTTATTTAGAGTACACAGGATCCCCTTGATAGCAGTGTCAAAAAGAGGCCGCTGGTTGATTTATAACCCCCAAAACATGGCCCCGGGCCCCACAGAAGGATGATACAATTACCCCAATCTGAGTCTTGTTACTTTCAGCCAAGTGTCAGGCTTGAGACGGAGGCTCTGTGGAGTCTGTTGTCTGGCCGGCCTGTTTAAACGAGCGTTTATTACTCCTCCCCTTATAAATCAGTGTAGACAGTCCTGCTGAGGCCGGAGAGAGCTCTCTTCAGAGGGTCTCTCTTGTTGGTTTGTTTGCTTGACTCATCCATCTTTGCTTCGACATGCCGACCAATCAAGTTGCATCTAGGTGGCAAAAAAAGTGTAAAAAAAACAAACATAAGATTTACATTCAATGCTAACAAGGTGAGATCCTAATCCTTGTCCCCTATGTTTGCAGCATGTGGTTCCTTCTAGGATTTCCCTGCTTATTTAATGGTGCCAAAGCAGGAGATCATTCCAAGGTGTTGGAGAAATCAAAATGAGCCACAAAACTCTGGTGTGCGTTTTCCAAAACCATCATTCTGTTGCTTAATATTGGAAAAACAAAACTGACATTGGAAAGTTATGTTTTTCTGCCATATGTATTGCAATATAAACACAATTTTACCAGATGAATTGAATAGCTATATTTGGATAGAATTCATAGTTTTAGATTGATTTATGTGGTTTTGTAAGGAAGCGCATCTTTAATAAACAAATTACAAGCACAGAAAAAAAACATTAGAGGAACAGTACAAATAAAGTAAACAGTGTGCTTAAGAATTTAAAATATTTAAAATACTGAAATGCATATTATTAACCATTCCAAGTCCTTAATGTGGGTATGGCATACAGAGATATAATAATCCAGTGTAAAATAACACTATAGTCTTCATCACATAAATAAGTGATTACATTTCATCTTTGTTTAATCTACAAACATTATATCTTATTGTGCCCAAATGCTGTTCATCATTTACCAATTTTTCACTTGTTCCAATCCGGTCTGAGTTCCTTTCTTCTGTT
>CAIGQV010016734.1:5185768-5201039 GCA_903798115.1 Danio jaintianensis
ATAATATAATATAATATAATATAATATAATATAATATAATATAATATAATATAATATAATATATGTTTTGCTGTGAGTTTAAGGCAAGACACTTTACGTGAAATGGTTAACAAACAAAAAATAACTAATAGTTATTTTCAAAATTCTCCAGTTTTGTTATTACATTAAATTTTGTAAAATGTTATGTTTGCATATGCAAATGAGGCATCATTTTAAAAATCACTCTAATTTTCATATATTTTATCACAAAAAAAAATGGCTTTGGTACCAAGGGGATTTTTTGGGAGTCTCTTTTTACTCCCCCCAAAAACCTCATTTCATTTTGTAGAATAAATTGTTGTATCTAATCACATTATATATGAAAATATTCCTGTGTATAAACCTTCAGGATAGTGTTTCTGCCTGCAGTGTCTCACCTTAAAGTGTGTAAGGTATTTATATGTGTATATGTTACCATGTTGGCCAATATTACACCTCATTACCAGCTTGACTGCAAAATGATTACACTTGATAATGGGACACACACACATATTATATATTTTTTTCTCTCTCAGTGTCTCTAAAACATACGCGTGCACACATTATATCTTCTCTCTCAAACACACACACACACACACAGTCTGGTCTCGGTAATGGAGTCATTATAGGCTTCAGTGGTTTGAGGACTTATCACAGGATACAGGAAGTCTGCTGGGAGAAAAAAAATCTAATGAGTTCAACCAAGCGCACAAAAGAGCATTTCATTAAGCTGTGGCCCTATCAGCAGAAGGGCCGGCCCCCGCGCCAAACACCAATAGCTCATTTATTAAACGCACCCTAATGGGATTGTGCTTTAATGTAAATGTGTTTAAAGCGGCCATTATTCTGCTCGTTACAAAGAGAGGGTGGAAATGATCTTACGGCTGTCAATATGTCCGTCTTCACAAAGATCTCTGGCCACAAAGATGGACATTATTCTTATATGGGTGTCAGCATGTGTTGTGTGTATTTGTTAGCTTTATTCATCAAATGATTTCCTCTGGAGATGTGGATTTCCTCTGTGGTGATGCACAGACTGGAAGCGTTCAAGTCAACTTCTTAATGATTAATGTCTGACTGAATATATAAGATTGGCTTATACAAAATGTGTGACATTTCAATCACTTTCTCCTCATTACAATTAGGGGTGTAATGACAGTAATGTAATGTGTAATGACAGAATACTTGATAGAAGACAAAAAAAGATATACAACATGAATCAAACCTCTGTGGTGTGTTTAAAAACAATAACAACAACAAACATGGCCTTGCTTTGTATGACTTTTAGTTTTTTAGGTTAGGTTTGGGGTTTATTTAATTATTTTTAGGCTTAAGAAATATGTTTTCTTACAGTTTAACTTATGTATCTTTTATAAACTTTAAGTAACTGCAAATGATTTAATATTAGCACTTTGTTTCACAGTCCTGTATTGCATACTTCAGATTCAGAATGAGCTTTATACATTTTTTTTGTGTGGTTTACAGGAGCTCGGGGTACATAAATACACATCGACGCAAGAGGACAGACATTTAAATAAGGAAGAAATAAAGGAAACAATAAAATTATTATCTAGGTGATTTTAATATGTGCCTTGTTGACTGTTTTATCTGTATACATAAAATATACAAAATATATATTCACATACGAATTTACATAATCATAGACAAAACAGTAGTAAATAGTAATAGTAAAAACAAGCTAGTATCCTTAAACCTACTCCTAAATCTAACCTTATTCTATGTAGTAACCGTATATAACCCAGTATTTTCTTACTCTGCAAAATGTGAAAGTTTAAACAACTTCAGCTTGTTACACCGAATGAATAAATGTTTTTTTCAACTTAATTTCTTACAGTTTTCAGTTGAAGTAGTTGGTTTTCCAATTTGTATTCAATGTAGGTAAGCACACTGTATGTACATGTTAAATGAGTAGACTGTAAAATAAAGTGCAACCATGAATCTTATACAATAAAATGTACCTTTGGAGTATTTGAAAAGAGTACACATTCCAGACTACGCTTAACAAACTTAAACCTCATAATGAATTTAAAATCTGTAGTATTTTGTTTGGACCTGAGCTCTAATGAGCTCTAATTGTCAAAATTTTATATTTCAACTAAAACAATATTGTATCTGATCTGCAGCTTCTTATTAATGGGTAAATGTGAACAAAAATTCAACATTTTGACTGTTATCTTATTTTATAAAAAAAAAATTTTGACATTTTTTAAAATTTCAAATTACACATAAATCACACACAAAAATGTTTGGTTTGTTGTAGTATTGATGTGAAATTGTATTTGGTTACATCATTATATGAACAGAAACACACACTGAGAATGACCAGTATTAACCTGACTGGAATATATTAAATTCCTTTTTATTCATAACTTAATATGCTCTCTTAAAGTCCAAGCAAGAATATAGTTCAACTTATAGATTTTTGCACTCCAATATTTTATTAACTGCAGTTTTTTACAGTTTGTCTCAGAAATTGTCCAAATCATTATAGCCTAGCTTCTGAATCCATCTTTGCATGAATCATTCATGAAATCATGAACGCACAGATGATGCCTTAAAATGCTTCCTAAGCTGCTCATTCTAGGTTTTAGAGTCAAAGAGCGACATTTGATCATCCTTTCATCCTCTTCCCCAGTCAGTGCTTTATGTAATTGAGTCAAATGGGCCATATTAACCCTGGCCAGCTTGTGAACGCTCACATAAACAGTTGGTGGGTGTCCTGTTTCTCTTCCTCTTGATTCTCCAAGCGCTTTACGACTGAAATCATAGTGAGCCTCCAGGGAAAAGAGAGAAGTGGAGCGGTATTGACGGCTGTCCGTCTCTCAGGGAGGTCAATAGAAAAACACCAGGGTAATTTATCCACCCATCAATGACTTAGTACTGCGTTAAAGAAGAAAAAAAAAAGCATCAGTTATCAACAAGACGAGCCGCTGTGAGGTTACGGGCCATTTTCTTATCACAAGCGAACAGATGTATAACTGGGCGGTCGAAAAGAGATGCTGGGATCAAATGGTGTGCTGACAAGCTGTCCAATAGTTGTCCAAATAATTTGAGATTCATTAGTGTCATGGGATACTCCATCAGTGAGGAGAGGGATGAATAAATGGAGGTTGACTCATGGTAAGCAGGGGTGACACTGGATGGGACGGATGTCTAGACTTTGGTGGTCTATGTCTGGGGGGTCTCATACAGTGCCCTCCAATAATATTGGTACCCTTGGTAAATATTAGCAAAGAAGAGTGTAAAATGTAAAAATACTGCACATACTGAAAAAATTGCAAATACTGCACATTTTTATAAAAAATAAAAAATAAAAAAACATCTTTGTTTAAAATATGTGTGCCACAATTATTTTCATTACTATGAATTCACATATTTTTGAAGTACAGTCCAATGGATATCTAACAGCTTTTTGTTCCCTGCGCGTGTAATTGATTAAGGGCTTTTGAAAATAGAAAATAATGCACATCTGAGTGGAGTGGCTGTTAGACTTCAGGTGTGCATTACTTTTTATTATTACATGGTCTGTTAAAATTCTTGATTCTTAATTGAATGAATAGGTAGTTCCAAAATATATAAATGCACTTCCTTCAAACGTTAGTAGTAACCATAATAACAAATATTATAGAATACACAAGTTGTGTCAATCATGTAGTTTTGAATAGGGAAAAATGTAACGGTCAATAAGGCATCATCGATCACCACAGACTGACAAATCTCCAGGGGAGAGGCTCAGTCCAGATTTGTGGTTTTATGGCAGTTTATTCATTGTCATGAACCCTCTGGGGTTGGCAAACACGCTGGACTCTCAGACATGACACAATACAGATATGAGAAATATATGTATCTATAACTTGTTTCATTTTTTAAATGAAGCAACTACACTTGAAAACAAATGTTCTCTGGTTTTGTAATCTGTAAAGAAAGGATGCAAGCTTTGTTCCATAAGACCTCATGAATTCCCACCTCCACCATTCAAACGCAAATCACATGATGGCAACCATTTGAATGCCCACAAACTTGTAAATAAAGAGGTCACTGTCATTTTGGGAGGAGATTTGTCATGAGGAATAAGTTGGGAATTACTACAGAAGACCAGCACGATCGGAAGAGGCATTATTTTGAGAAAGATAATGTGTAACAAGTCGTATTGATTCTTATGGTAGTTACATATAGTTTGATTGACAGGATGTCATCTGATCGTATCCTCCAGAAACAGCCATAAAGGAGGTCGAACACTTGCATGCCTAAGAGGTGTTTCAAAGATGGCCAGCAAGTGAAATGACTTGCCTTAAAGGGACTTTGACAGTAACTTTGATAGTGACAGTTGTCGGAGCCTTCATTCCTCTTTGTAATCCCAAGGACAACGACATGTGCTTCACAGGGAATAGATGGGAATTAAGCAACTTGAAAATATGCGTTACTATGAGCTATTAGATATGCCCCGTCATTTACATTCACAAACAGTTCTCTCTGGCGTGTCCGTCTGTCTGCAACTGATTCAAATGAGGACTAGGAAATCTAACATGTCATAATTGAGGAAAATTTGGTCAAATATTGCTCTGTAAAATGGAAAACTAATTTTATCTTATCTACAACTTGGCAAATGACCACAAAATATGCAGGATAATCAACAAATTTCTGTGCTTGTATGCTTAATAATCAAAATAAAAGTTACCTGCAAATCTCCAAGAAGTTTTGGTCAGAAGGTCTCTAATACCTAACGTCACTAACATCACCACAAATACAGTTTTGAAGCGGTTTCAATGTCAACTCTAATTCAAAACAACCTCAAGCATCTTCAGTTTGTTAATATTTAGGATGAAAAGGATAAAAAATCATTTTTTTCAGTCTACTTTGCTCATATTTATCAAAGAATGCCAATATTAGTGGAGGGCACTACAGTACTGATTGCATCCCAGTGATTGTATTCGATCACTTATACAGTTGAAGATTAGTTGTGTTAATTATGTTAGAATAAGTGACCAGTATGTGAAGAGTTCAGATGCAAAATCCTCTAAGTGACCGAATTCAAAACTAGGGTTAATTCACCCAGACATGTAAATTCTGTAATTCCAGATCAACCAGACTTTCTTTTGATTTTAGAACTCAAATTAAAATATTTTTTTTAAATAAAAAATGCAAGGTTGATTGAAAGTCCTTAAACTGAAAATGTTCATAAAGAGATTTAAAACAAAAGTCCAAGTCTTTTGAAAAGATGTGATCACTTTATATGATATACAGATTTAATTTAGGCTACTATTAAAAAATGATCACCCAGAGAACATCATTAATAGCAACTTGTATGTGTGGGAACTTGTATGTGTGGATTCTCGTTTTTTCACATAGCATTTGAGCTTCTACATGAACCAATGAGGTTTGCTCTCACTCATCAAGCAGGTACACTTTTAGAAATAAAGGTACAAGAGCTCTCATTTTGGCAGTACCTTGTCAAAATTTGTACCTAAAGGGTCCATATTGGGGTCCATATAATAATACCTAAAAATTTCAATGCTAATCATGTTTATGTGTGAATAAAAGCCTAAATCAATTATGTTAATCTTACAATATCAAGCAATAACTCTCATCAGAGAACTTGGATTAAACCACTTGATTCATATGGATTTTTTTTTTAGCTCTTGATTAATACCTTGATTAATAATCTTCAACCAACTAGGCCTAGCTGTAGCACCTAAGAAGAGGGCCATTAAGTCCATTTGTAAAGCTGCAGAGAGAGCCACAAGATGGCTATGGATAAAGAGGGCTGATCCGTGGGTGATGGCTACTGGGACGCAAGCTGGAGTCTGATCAACCTCAGCTGGGTCACCTGGGCGAGGGTGTCTGATGTTGAAAGACCCAAAACACACAGTGACCCCAGGATACATCACTGACGATGCGTTCCAGTGCATCTAGATGATGTATCTTGCACACATTATTAATTAATTAATTAATTTATTTGTTTTTGTTTTTCTTGATGAAATTTAAATGGAGGGGCAGAAATTTCTCTGAAGTCACCTAAACTCCTGTAGTGGCCCTAGTATGTCAACGTTTAAGGTTACTTCAATGTATTGCTTTTTTATTGTTTGTAAAATTTATTAGCAGATTCTGCTTTTTTTTTTCTAGCGTAGTTATATGGTTATAGCAATTATATCTGTTCACTAGTACATACAGTGAATAGGTCTAAGTGTAGGTTATAGTTTGATGATTGTATGAGTAACTGCATAGTTGTTCAGATTTATTTGAATTAAAGATAATTGATTTGATTATTCAACATTGAGTTATAGAATCATTGCATTTGACTATCAAAATGAATGAATAGGGGAAAAAACGTATGCTCAATATGCATAAAATTAACCAAATTATTTACAGATAGCCAATGGACTTTCAAACATAACATTTGTGTATATACACGTATATGTATTTATTTGTTTGTGTATTTTGTTTGTTTTATAGCATTTTTAACATTTAGGTTTGTGTGAATAAACAGTGAATATGGTGCATAAGATACACATCAATGTTTTCTGACAACACTACAGAATTCAATCTTTGAAAAGAGAAATAGGGTGCACTGAGAATGGCATCCTGCATGTCACTCTGACAGATATAGAGAGAATGCACAAATGTGAGTGTGAGTGTGTGTGTGTGTGTGTGCGTGTGCGTGTCTGTGTGAGAGAGAGAGAGAGATGAAGGGAGGGGGGTGTAGATGTAGTCTATTAAACGCCTATTGATCACACTTCACACGATGGTTCTTCTGTGTAGCTCCTCTTCTTCAGATGGAGTTTGGGTGTAACTTACTCAAGCTGTCACTGTAGGCCTACATATTTACTTTCCATTAAACCATTAATGTCAACGCACTCACATACACATTTTTTTCAATGTAGTCTAATTAGACTGAAGTTACACTGTAACAAAAATTTGAAAATAAAATAAAAGACTATGGCAGGGTGATAGCATGCCCAGTGTAGAATGTTAAGATTACAGAATGTACTTTTTAAAATGTGGCAAAGAAATTATTATTCAAGAATGTATAGGCGATGGGATTTCAGACACAGCCACTGCCATTATACCTATATTCTCCTCAAAAATTATTTGATTATATGAGTATTTGTTGTGCACTGATATGGCTGATATCTGTGCTAATCTGAAATATTACATACGGGGCGGCTTGTTTATCATCTTCACGCGCAATACTCAAGTTGTCCAGACGGTGGCGCTTGAATTCAGCATGTTATGTTTTCCTCCTAGTCATTTCCATTGCCCCATTCAGAGTGCATGAACGTAAACTACCGGCAGCTGTTTTGTAAATTAGTCAGAATGTGCGTTTTTACAAATAGTTTGTATTGGCTTCATTTAAAATGTACTTTTAGTGGAGATTGGCACAGTTTTAGTTTGTTGTCATTGTCTGTGTCTTAGATTCCGATTCAAAAACAAGCTAATAAATAAGACAGTTAATGTCAGAAAATATTTCACAAATTTGGTTTACTAACAAACATTTGCCTGATATATATTTTATAATATGGGTAATTTAGGATAAATTGAATATTTCACAACGTTTTACCATATTAGAAGCTTAACTACACTTTGCAGCTTAGGTTTCTTCAAAGTTGTAAATTATTATTGAAGTGTCAGAATGTATACCATTAATGTTGGAATAAAACACAAGTATGTAGAGTATTTAAACTTCTGCCAACCTACATCTGTCTCCACTAATATAATATTTATTGTAGTTTTTATTAGTGTTATTGAAATATGGTTTATTTATTGTTATTGTGATTTGAAACTTTGAATATATTTGTTGTTTTTTATTTTTTCATTGTTATTTTTCTAAATTTATGCCTATATCATTTTATTAAAACTATATATATATATATTTTTTAAAGATTTTTAAATGTTTTTGTAATCTATTTGTATCCCCCCTCCAAGTAACAAAATCGTTTAGTTTTATGATTTTCATCTTTACAGTTCACTAAAACTATACATACATACATACATACAAACATACATACACACATAAATAATAATAATAATAACAATAATAAACTTCTGTTTTTAAACTTTAGTTTACTTGAATTTGATTTGAACATAAAATAAAAAGAAATATCTTCAACTTTATAGTTAACTAAAACCAAATATACAGACGTGGACAAAATTGTTTCCCCTCAGTTTTGTCCAGGTCATTTTTCATTAGTTTGACTTTTTTAATGTTTCTGTTTAACCACAGTTTGAAAGCAGTATCTGATTTTATATAGTTTATTTACATAATTCTTGATTAACCACTACTTTTTCAGTTTCAAGTTTTTTTTCCACTTCAATGGAAGAGTACCAACAAATTTGTCCACGTCTGTATATATATGAAATGGTTCACTTTTCGGTT
Organism: Danio jaintianensis; assembly: GCA_903798115.1. Lineage (NCBI taxonomy): Eukaryota > Metazoa > Chordata > Actinopteri > Cypriniformes > Danionidae > Danio > Danio jaintianensis. The sequence goes on from CAIGQV010016734.1 coordinate 5,194,182, forward strand.
TTTAAGGTTTCATTTTAGTTTTAGCTGACTTTAGTTTATGTATATATTGTTTATATTTTTATTTTAAGTAACAAAAATGGTTTTAGTTATAGTAACTATGTTTCACCTTACGAGATGACAGAGCAAAACTAGCCTAAAGCTAAATATATACAGAGAGAGAGAGAGAGAGAGAGAGAGAGAGAGAATGCGGGACAGACTTTAGGTAGTAAAAGAGGCTAAAACGTTTTTCAGCTAACATTGGTCCCAGTGGAGGATGGATTGACTGTGGGTGAATAATACATGGCTGGTGAGGGAGTAATGAAGTGGAAGTGATGGGGAGGAATACGCTGCTCTCAGCGGGACAGGGAAATGCATACTTTAAAGAGCACCAGCTCTCTCTGTGGCACTGGCCTGGAAAACAAGCCAAGCAGACGCACGTTGACTTCCCTCAGCCTTTCCTCAGCCTTTCCTCTGGAGCGCCACACGCCTGTAACTTCACTGTTTCACCATCAGCCTGATCTGCTGCTTTAGTGAGAATCACCTTGACACTGAACTCATCATGAAACTAAGCAATGGTGATGGAGATTCAGACAGTGATGAGATCTAGTCATGTAGTAGATCACCGATAAGTGCTTTTGAATACATTGCAAGGTCTAAAGTTGTAGATTCTGCTTTAGATCACACTATCAAAGAAAAACGAGTGAATGTATGAGTAGTGTTTTAACACAGAGCTGAATAATTAATGGATTCTTAAGGAGTGCATTGGTAATATTGTAACTCTGTGTTATGATTTGCATTTCACTAAATGTTTTGTAATGTTTCACTGAATGGAAATGACAAAACTACTACTTAAAGTGTTGGTTCACCCAAAAATGAAAGAAAATAATTATAATTGCCCATAATTTACTTACCTTCAATGGATCTTAGGTGTATATGACTTTTTTTTTTAATTTCAGTTGAAGCCAATCTGGGTTTTTAATATATCACTGTTTTATATATCAGTGCTTTCTTCAACAGCCCAAAGCAAGTCCAACAATGTGCATCCATTTATAATAAAAATTGCTTTACATGGCTTGAATCGCGAATCGGTGCTTGTTTGTGAGAAAAATAATAGTGATGCAGCAAAATGAAATTTCTAGATTGAAACTGAACCTGAAATTCTTGATATACTTGGCCGAAAACTGAAACCAAAAATGCTTTGTAATAATTATATATTATTTTATTATAAATAAGTAATTTTATAAGAATTTTCAATTTTAACTCGATAACTTCAATTAAGTGAATTAAAGTGTGCATGAAACGGAAGTTAAGATTGTCCTTTTTTTTCCCATATGGGGTTGTACATACATCCAATTGAAATGAGAAAATGAGAAAAAGAAAGAATGGCAAATGCATGATCCTTTGGGAACCAATTGGATTGTTGGAAGCTGGGCATTGCTACCAAAACAAAGGAAGATTGACGAATGGACAAAAGCAGGGCAGAAATGAGACACGCCCTGATAGCCCCGCCCTAAAGGCATTCCCTGTGACCAGAAGTGAAGAAAAGTTGTTTCAAGGGGGAAAAAAGGTTATGGTATTTGATAAAAGATTATGATGGCAATTGAATGTTTACAAAATAATCAAGTGCTTATTCATTTTTATTAAATTTATGACAAGCACTACATACAAAAAAAGATTAAGTAAGAGTAAATTTGGATTTAAAAAGCCAATAACATAACTACATTTTATTGACAGTAAAAAAATGACAGTGAATGAGTCATCTTATGACTAATCTTATGACTAATGAGTCACATTAGCGCTATTACATGCAGATGAACAGGTTCACTATATAGAAATATCCTGGCTGTTGTATTGTCAAAAAATGCTGTAAAATCTTTATAAACGGCATTGCTTAACTTTTATGAGAGGCGGCTGGCCTCTTCTTCTTCTTTAAAAGTGCATTTTTGGTGCATTTAGCTTTATTTGCCCTCAAGCTGTATTGCGTATGCGCACAGAATGCCTGCACAAAAAAAGAAGTCTTGTCTTGACTTATTTTGAAATTCTCCAATATTTTTCTTTAGAAAAACCTTATTTTGTTCTTTTCTATATCTAATTTGTGATACTATGTATAGATTCTATGTCAAGCTTCACTGGACTCCTGGCCAGCTAGTGGTGCTAAAAGGACAATAATATTAAGACGGTAGCAAACAGTTACGCAAAACTGTTTATAAAGTTTTAAATATATATATTTTTCTTACAAAAATGCACAGAAATGCATCATTACAGAACTTTATTCATTCCTGAAGACATGTAAGGCTTTTTTTTATTTTTATTATAGATGGATGCACATTATTGGACTGTTAAAAAAAAAAAAAAAACCTACCTGTTGCCATTGTACAGCTTTAGAGAACCAGAGCATATTTTAAAGCAACTCTTGGAACAGATTGGATTAAACTGAAATTAGAAAGTCAGATATGCTAACATGCCTTGAAGGTGAGTAAATGGTCTTTCAACTTATATTGCAGGCTGTCACCCAGCCAACTAAATCAAAAGGTGAGTTGAACCTGTAAACTCATCATGGCTATTCATTACTCATTCTATTTCAGAAAATCTAATAATATTAGTATTTTTGGCTCAAGGTGCATTTAGCTAAATCAAAGACTGTCGAATAAACATAATTTTTTTTAAATAAATAATAGATACAAATAATAAATATATTATTATTTATATTATATAAATAAATATAAATATTTTTGTATTGGATTTTACTGATCCCAATACACTAAATGACAAATTGCATGTTGAGGTGAAAGCCACAAGATTTTTGTTCTATTCCTAAATCAATAAGACTTAATACATGTAACATAACACAGCCATGAACATTTATTTGAACATTCCAGTATGATCAATCAATCAATCAATCAATCAATCAATCAATCAATCAATCAATCAAACAATCAAACAATGCCATTTTGCACGTTTGATTTGACATCAGAAAGGCACATCTCATCTTTGAGCCATCTTTGAAGCTATTATTCATAGCTTAAATGTTATTTGTTACAAATCAATTTCCCTACAGAGAAAATGAACTATGTTTTTATTTCCAGAACCTGACTGCTGCATTCTGTTTATGTAATAATCCAAGGTGCTTCAAAGAACATAATATCATCAAAACACTAAAATAACTTTTAGAGTTAGATTAACTATAAAATTGGCACAGACTAATCTTAAATACATATACTGTACATAGGTTTCAGTTAAGCACATATATAACTACATCTCTGCCCTACTCAATGAAATCCACAAGGAAGATTCCCTAGACAACATGTGTATGAGGATTTCCTCCTCCAGAGAAGACTGAAAGCTTTTCCAATACTTTTGCCATTTTGAGCTCTTGGACATTCCACACTAGACATCCTGTAGTGTAAACAACATGATTCTATGGATATTTATGGTGTGTAAACTCATGTATTTCTGTTATCCTGGTTCATTTAATTTAAGATCATGAATCATTTCAGTAGAATCAAACTAAACATGGGACAGTGTCCTTTATAATGAACTAATTTACTAGAATGAATCAAACTGCATGACATAGAGAAAGTGCAGTTCAGGATAAGCTGGCACATCTGAATTTCCAGCAGTGCAGAAAAGAAAGAGATGGCAGTTTATGATGAGCCAATTTATTAGAATGCATCTAACCTTAAAGTTTAACATTAGTAACTACCATTGGTCAAATCAATTGTATTCTCCCAATGCTACAGTGAAAGAGAGTCGTTTAGGATGAAGCAATTCAGAGGAATAAACAAAATGCTCCAATGTAACATGATAAAGAAAATGCAGTTCAGGATGAGAAATAGTATCAGTAGAATGAATCAACTTTTCCTAGCATTTCATAAACATTTCCAATTATCAAATAAAAAAATAATAATAAGACTTTACAGTTGCTACATATGAAAAATAATGTTTGATGAATGTTGCCATCGTATGATAACTGTTTTTGACAAATCTATGGAGTGAATCAATCTTTCCAGTCATTATAACAGAGTGAATGAATCAGACTTTCCATTTATTTTTAAAGAGGTTTTTGACAAACTGATTCAATATAATGAAGCAGATTTTGCAGTGATTATGATAGAGAGTGGTTTGTGACAAACTGATTTCACAGAATGAATCAGACTTTCCATTTATTATTAAGAAGGTGGTTTATGAGTGGCAATTATAAAACAGACCAGTTAATGGCAAACAAACAAAAAAATTCCAGTGTAATAAATTTCTGTTAGTTACTCTAAAACACAGATTTCCATAAAACAGGTTGGAAGTCAGGTTTGAAAATGGAAGTTTTCTCAGGAATTTAGAGACGCAGTAATTTCTCCATTGATCTCATCAAGTGTTATAGCACTTGCTGATCTTCTCTTCGAACAATGTTTCTTCACTCAATGCCCTGATGATGTACTTCAAACGTAGTCAAAACTAACACTATTTATGATTTTTAAGTTCTTTTTAGAAGTTCAAAGCAACTTGCCAAAGCAATCTTTCTGGAAATATTTGTAAACAGCTTCAAACTACCATTGGTCTATATTGATTACATTATAAGTAGGTGCGGCTCTGAGGCTCCACCTTCTTTGACATGGAATCCTCTCATGTTCAGTTCATCTGTTCTGTCCCCCAACCATGAGTAAAACCATAAACACTAAAGAAATGCTTTATACTCCAAATTCACTCACTCGCTTACTCACTCTCTTACTCACTCCCTCACTCACTATCCTTCGGCTTAGTCCCTGATTTATCAGGGGTTGCCACAGCGGAATGAATCACCATTTACTTTGGCATATGTTTTATGCAGCCAATGCCCTTCCAGCTGCATCCCAGCACTGGGAAACACCCATACACTCTCTCATTCACACACACATTCATTCGCTATCTAATTCATCTATACCGCATGTCTTTGGACTGTGGAGGAAACCCATGCGAACACGGGGAGAACATGCAAACTCCACACAGAAATGCCTCCTGGCCTAGCTGGGACTCAAACCAGTGATGACCACTGAGCCACCGTGCTGCCCCTATAATCCAAATTCTGAATCTAAATCAAACCAACATGTACACAGGTTCTTTTGTTTAATAGTGTATAGCTGTTTGCTATAAAGGGATTGTTAACCCAAAAATGACAATTCTGAACACAAATTAACATATTTTGAAGAATGTTGAAACCGGTAAGCACTGACTTCAATAGTATTTGTTTTTCCTATGTCAATACTCACCTTGTTTTATCAGGCGTCGCCACAGCGAATCTGGCATATGTTTTATGCTGCAGATGCCCTTCCAGCTGCAACCCACTACTGAGAGAATACTAACTTATGATCCCCCAGTGCTCTCATGCACTCTCTTATTTACACACACACTACAGCCAAATTTTAGTCTATTCAACCTATATAGGGGAAACTGAAGCACCCGGAGGAAACCAACGCAGACATGGGAAGAACATGCAAACTCCAAATGTCACCTGGTCCAGCCGGGTCTTGTATCAGCAACCTTCTTTTTGTGAGGCGACAATGCTAACCGCTGAGCCACGTGTCGCCCCTGTATCAGTAGTTACAGTTAACTATCCCTTTAAAGCAATATAAACATTACTTGAATGAGTGAAAATTTGCAAAGTTTGTGCAAACATCCACAACATTATTATCAGATGCTTTCTTAACTGCATTTTTTCACCTCTGTCATTTTAGTTGTATGCTTATTTTGTTATTAAGAGAAAAGGGCAGAGAGTAATACCACTGCACAGGTATTTCTTTTTACCAAAAAAAAAACGTCCCTGTAAGTATATCTGGGCCTTTAGTCTCCAGCAATAAGCTACAGTTGAGTTCTTCCCTGCATGTGTCTGTCAGAGAGGGTTCCTGTGTAGAGAGGGAATGAAGTGTCAGAGATCACTTGACGGAGGTCCCCGAGGTGCAGCTCTTCAGGGCTAAAGTGTGTGAGAAGAGAGTCACGTCCCTTTCCATTTCCTGTCCTCCCCCTCCAACCCTCCATTTTCTGCCTGGATGAACCAATAGTCTGCCTGAGAGCATGCAGCAGGTCCCAACTGGACCATCCCGAACCAAAAAAGCACAAGAGAGCGTCGGGCAGAGATGGAGATGGAAAGCGAAAAAGGTTTTGGAAACTGCTAAGTGTTATAAAAATTGAAAGATGGAGAGTGGAAGGAAGTGGCCGGAGGTTAGAGGTCAATCGTGTGGAGATTCATACCTTCCTTGTTTTTGAAGGTAAGCTGGTTTCAGACTGTCAGCGTCCCCGGGGACTGAAGAAAGAGTATTCACTCACATGAATGACATTTAATTTGTTTCGTGAAAAGAGTGCTCATATATTGAACAAGCCCTGTTGTCTGTGTTTGGGGTTTGGAATGGAAATAAAGCCTTTGCTCGTGTGCTGCTTCTCCAGTCCGACAAAAAAAAAAAAACCTGTCAGTCAAAGCACTGGCAATTTGTATTTGCCTGTAACGGCGAATGATGGTCTTTTCATCTTTGTAAACACACCCGTTTCCACACATTCATCTTCCGCTGCCTCAATCATTGAGACAAACATTTCAGTAGATTATGATGTAGCTCTATCAAGCAGCTGTCCATCCAGAGCTCCATTTAAATGGCTGCAGCGGCTGGACGTCCCTCAGTCTGTCAGTTTCATTCTGATCTACATCAGATGGAGACATCAGAGAGACCCAAACATGTTTTGTCAATTCACTCCACTTCTAGTGTAGATAAACATTGGGTGGTGGAACATGACGATTTTCTTGAAAATTTTTGATATATCTGAAGTAAATAGCTCAGAAACACTTCATAGTCAGTTTTATAAATGGTACACTGATAGATAGATAGATAGATAGATAGATAGATAGATAGATAGATAGAT
>CAIGQV010016734.1:5201049-5286145 GCA_903798115.1 Danio jaintianensis
AGATAGATAGATAGATAGATAGATAGATAGATAGATAGATAGATAGACATGATACACTTAATATGATTAATATAATTATGTAAAATTCTATCTAAAATTTATATGACAAATTACTTTATAGTTTACAGTATATTGTCATTTTAGAGTTGTACATTATACAAAACAAAGGGTTAAAAATAATGTCATTAACTCAAGTGCATACTAATATATTTCTGCTCAACAGAGTTCATTATGTGATTTTTTTTTTCTTTCTGTTTTGCCCTTCACCAGGTCTTCTGCATGTATGTATTCATAACATGAATGAAAAAATGCTTTATTTTCCTTTTAAGAAATCACTTTTTAATCACTGTCTTTTGCACTTTTATTTTCAATAGCAAAGGAGTTCAGATCTATATATATATAATTTTGTCTTAGATCTTAGAAATTGGATTAGATTCAATTAGCAAAATAACATAACATGTTATAGTAATATATTTTATAATTTAATATCAGTTTAACAAGTTTATAAATAGGAACCCTGAAAGGTAAAATACATGAAAGTAAAATAGACATTGTTCACTGAATGCAGAAACTAATACAATTTCATGGCTTTTATCAAACACTCTGCACCAAAGCAGCATTGCAATCAATTGTGTTATATATGCTGTGAAAGCTAAAGGAGAAAAGTCTGAATTAGGTGGTTACAGTGCTTTCGAACTGGGGATGTCTATCAGTGTTTCAATCTCTAATGAAAAGACTTCTGGACCCCAGGAACAAAGTGTTAAGTAAATGCACTGAAGTGCCCTCATGCATTATACATATTAAATGAACTCTGGCAGGCAAACCTCTCAGACACAATGAGGAAAGAGTCCAGAGCTGGCTGAGAGATACATTTAAGGTACTATATGTGATAAAGAATTGACTGATGTCTAAAAATATAGATTTAGACAGGACCAAAATGTGAGATTGTAGCTGATTAGTCTGTCTTTACATTTGAAATGGGTTTAATATTTGTTAAATCAAGATCGTTACCAAAAGTGAATAAACATCCTTAAGATGATTTTTATTTTTATTGTTAAACAACTAAATACTTTGCATTGTTCTCATTATCATAGTTTAATGGAAGTATCTTCTTCCATTAAGAAAGAGGGGTTATGATAAGACAGACCCAAAATAAAATTTAAATCTGTCATTGTAAATTTAAAAAGCTATCTATATAATTTCTTGACTAAAGTCCAAAAAATTATACCCTCACAAAGTAATATACACATTTCTACAAATATTTTGTACGAAGAAATTGTACCTACATTTTGCATTCATAATCATTATAGTAGATATTTTATGAATTTATTTGTTTGTTTTAATTGATTGTTTATTCAATGTTTATTTTTTATTTTATGATTGTTTATTTTATTAGTTTTATTCACTTATGGATAATTTTTATTTTGGAATCTTATTTAATTATATATAATTGTAATTGTATAATTAATTTACTTATGATCATAAATTATCAAACACAAAGTTGTTTTATTTATACTAATGTGATTATCAAACACTTCTGTAATTTATTAACTTTTTTTCTCCAAACATTTCTAAAGGCCCTTGCTTTAAATTCTGTATTTCTTCAAAACATTTCACTTTGATGTCACTTTAAGTAGATTAGTATACCATATTTTACAAAGCATTGTACTAAGGTCTTTTTCTAGATATAGATCTATGTAATTGTTTTCATGTAGCCTAATAGTTTTATAATTCATAGATTTTTTATTTTTTTTGTTCAACCAGTAAATGTTATTTAATGTTACAGAAGTGTTTGATAAGTACACAGAAAGGCAATTATGGTAATGGTTAGTGGCGCTCATCAATCATGCTGGATGGCGCTGTCTGTACGGTGAGTCTGATGTGTGATTGGCTGCTGGCGGCAGGGGAACTGAACACGTCCTCATTAATGTGCGCGAGACCCTGCGGGCTCTTCACGAGGACACCCGCGCATCACCCGGGACTCTCAACTCATACGGCGCATATAAACTGTTCCGCTGTCTGAACAACAACTTTCGGCGTGATTCGCGACATTTCGCGTTTGTTATCTGGACCTTTAAATCTGCTCCCGTGACGTCAGCGCCGCCGGTGTTTAAAACAACGTGCAACTGAGGCAACGTTTGTTATGAATTTTTTTCCCAACTTCAGCTCTAGCACGTTATGTTTGTGTCAGACTGCGGTCTGTGGCGGCTTTAGTGTAAAGAGACGAACAGAAACAGGAAAGGGACGCTTATCTCCAGTTGATGGAAGATTTTGGTGATAAACTGATGACCCGCCGCGGGACTGCAGCTTTCTCAGTGCTGGACACTCATCATGTCATTTACACAGTTTGGTTATTCATATCCTGCAGCACCACAGGTAACTTTTCTTTTTCAATTTTTTTACACTCCACTGTACAGTGCTAGATTTGGATGTCAATGATTCATTATGAATGCTTCAGATTAATGGAATGTTAGTTATTGACTGTTTATATATATATATATATATATATATATATATATATAGATTTACATATATTTATATATATATAAATATATAAATTAGGTTAAATGTTGTGTCTGCATTTTCCAGAATGGTTAAACTTGATATAATAATTCTGAAGATTATAGTTAAATCTAGATTATAGAATTATAGATTGAGTCTAGATTATAGGCTAATGGCTATTTCTATTGAGTTATTTGAAAAGTGTTAAGGGGAGCGTTCACTCAAAATGACAATTCTGTCATCATTTACTCACCCTTCATGTGTTCCAAGCTAGTTTGAGTTTCTTACTTCTGTTTTTGCACAAAATAACATATTTTGAAGAATGTGTGAACTATGGGCTATGTCAATTGTTAATAAACAGAACCAAAAAAAATCTAACTGGTTTTGAACAAGTCAAGGGTGAGTAAATTATGATTGGTATTTTTTTGGTTTAGCTATTCCTTTAATTCAGGAAAAAAATTATTTTTTAAATTAGTCCCTTTTGTATGTAATTTGTAATAATTTTAAGGATGAGAAAGAAAACTTGAACAGAATTTTGTATAAATATTTATTTAGATTTTTATAACTATCACTGTCTACTGTAAGATCATTGACATCATTCCCAGGATATATTTGTTTATGATAAAAATGAGTGGGAGGGATATATCTTTCCAGAACAACAGAATGACATATCTGAGGATCAAAAATATAATACATTTTAAGACTGAAGATCTAAAAGTAATGTTATTAGATAGCATTATCAAAGTGATCGGTAATGTAGTTGACATTTACTAAAGAAACTCTATATTTTTAAATAAATTAAATAAATGTATTATTCTTAATATGTTTATTCTGTACTGCTGTAGCAAACGTGTTGTAGACAGTCTAAGACCAAATTTCTTTTTTTCTCTATTATTGATTGATTTATTCATATTTTCATTTACATATGTATTGTTTTTTTTTTTTTTAGTCCAACAACAAAAAATGTCATTAATGTCATACATAATTACCCTCAATATTAAAATCTACATCTTACGTCATTCCAATATTTTTTCAAATCAAAGCCATAAGATCAAGAAAGTTTTTTTTGGTCTTATTATACAATATTTAATGCATATTTAATTAATCTAAGATAAAACCATTTTTTATGTATTTATTATGATCATAAACTCCTCGCTTGTATCCAATTTCTGACACAGCTTTAACCATAATTGTGGATAGCCCTGGAGACTAAAGCTCGTTTAAGTCTTTAATAGTTTATGCTCAAAAAGCAGTCTGAAATATCTCCCTGTGAAGTCTTCCATGGTTTTCAAGGACATGCTTTAAACTATTTATCCTTTCTTTGGCAGCTTTTAATGTCTTCTAATGCTCTGAGCACCTGCTTTGAGTCTAGTGGTTCTCTGCTAGATTCTGGGGTGCCGACTTCTCCTCAAAACTCACTTTACTGCCCCGTGTATGAAAGTAGGCTTGTGGCCTCCAGCCGGCATGAGCTGATCCCTACTGCAGTCTATGGCAACTCCTGTTCAAAGAATCACGTTTACGACTCCTACAGCACTTACGGTCCGGATTCAGCCTCATGCTATCCTCTGGTAAGCATTCCTTTTGTTCGTTTTAGTGCTGTTCAATGATTACTTAAAATTATATAATATATGTTTTTCTTTTTTGTTTGTATTATACTGTATATAAAATGTTCTATTATTGTTGTACATGCATACACACAAACATACAGTTGAACTCAAAATTATTAGCCCTCTTTTGAAATGTTTAATCTTTTTCAAATATTTCCCAAGTGAAGTTTAACAGACCAAGGAAATTTTCACAGTATTTCCTATTATATTTCCTATATAATATATTTTTCATTAGATAAAGTCTTATTTTGTTTAGTTTTGCTGCAATAAAAACAGTTTTGATTTATTTTAAACAATTTTAAGGTCAATATTATTAGGAAATAAATATAAATTTTTTGATTGTCTACAGAACCAACCACTGTTATCTAATAACTTAACTAATTACCCTAACTTGCCTAATTAACATAATAGCATAGTTAAGTCGTTAAATTGTACTTTAGGCTTAATACTAGTATCTTGGAAAATAAGTAGAAAAATATTATGCACTGTCACCATGACAAAGACAAAATAAATTACTTATTATAAATTAGTTATTAAAACTATTATGTTGAAAAATATTTTCTTCATTAAACAACAATTGGGAAATATTTTTAAAATAATTTTGACTTCAACTGTATATGTGTGTATTTATATGCCTAAAAATATACACAGTACACAGAAATTGATTTTTAATCACATTTAATAATTTGACAGCACTAACTCATTTCACAATAAAAGTAAAATATCTAGAACATTTCCACTCATTGATGTACAGTACATAACTTGCTTGATATTATGCTTTATATTAGGGTAAACTCAATGAGAAAGATGGAGTGCAAACCGGACATTCAAGAGTTACCCAAAGCTCTGCATATTATCCTTATGACTACCCAATTGGACAATACCCGTATGATAGTTATGGGTAAGAACTGCAATCTATTTTTTGCTTCTCTTGCTTTAATTACAGTAGTAATAGTTGTATTTGAGCATTCTGCATGTTGTTTAGATATGGATCTGTAGATGTGGGGACAAGAAGAAAGAATGCGACCAGAGAGACCACCAGCACATTGAAAGCATGGTTGCAGGAACATAAAAAGAATCCATATCCTACAAAGGGTGAGAAGATCATGCTGGCTATCATCACTAAGATGACCCTTACGCAGGTCTCCACCTGGTTCGCCAACGCGCGCCGGAGGCTCAAGAAGGAGAATAAGATGACGTGGTCACCGCGTAACAAGAACTCAGATGAGAAGGAGTGTGACGACGACCAAGAAGATCTGGATGAAGCGCAAGAGGAGCCAATAAAAACTGAACAGGATTTCAATGGTTTGTTGAAAGTTTTTTGATGCTATTAGTTTGGTTTGAAGTGCAAATTTTGTTCATTTAGCCTATTAAGCATAGATGGGGTGAGAAAATAACTTCCAGGGTAATTTTTCTATTGAACCTGTGTTGTGTTTTATGACAAATTCATAAATATAGCTAGTTATTGGCAGAACAAATGTATATACAGTTATAAAAAAGGAGGAGACCACTTGAACATTTTCAGTTTCTTTGGGTTTTCGATTTATTGTTATATGCTTGGTACATTAAAAACATAAATATAGTTTTATTCTGTGAGCTTCTGGTGATATTTGCTGGTGATATTTAAATGTTGCCTTTAAGAGCAAACTTTTACATAAAATAGCAAAAAAGGTACTATGTTATGTTATGTTTATATTCATATTTAGACAGCTCAGCACAAATGTTTTACATTCAGTGTTAAGAAATCAATATTTGGTGGAATAACCCAGATTTTCAGTAACAACACTTTTTATTTTAACTAAATGTCATTTTCTGGAAAAAAAAAGTTGTGAATGGCAAAATTTTATCAGACCATTATAGAACAAAATAAATATCAACATTTTACCCATATACTTCCAAAGAAACTTTCAAGTGGACTTAATGGAAGAATATGCAAGCTTGCAAAATGTTTTAATACAAGTCTATCTGTCATTGATTAACAGATCAAAATAATCAAGGAAATCTGGTTTCAGGGGTAATTTTACAGTTACTGTTAAGTTTAAGCTTAAAACAAGGGTTAGAAGCTTATGCACCATTTCCCTCTGATTTTAGGGATACATTATGGTTAGGGGTAGGACAGGACTTTTTGGACAGGAATATTGTTCCAGGATCAAGAAATGATCCAGTGTCTGTCTCTGTAAAATTGACTCAACCACATTGGCTACAGCATTTAAGCAGCTTTCCAGCTTTAAGCTTTCCATTGGATTTTGTTAGGTTTGATGACATTTGATTGCCATTAACTCTCTTTAATTCATGAGCCTATGTGTAGTAATACAGTAAAAAAAATCTAGTTAAAACTAAACCTTCCCCAACTTTCGAAGCTGTCTATGAAAGCCAGTAGACTGATATTTTTAGAGAAGGCCTTAAGACAATTTTGTTGGTAAAATCAAAAAGATTGACATTTATGCACACCCCCAAGAGCCTCTTTTTTATTCAATGGTGCATGAAACAAATTTTTATGCAACATTAAAGATAAAACCACTGAAAGTTGCTGCAATGTCAATGTGCCATGCAGATTAATTCAAGTTTACTGGATCATGTTCAGTTTCTTGTAAGTTATATGTGCATGAGTTCGAGCATGAGCAAAATATTTCTGGCTGCAGTTCACTTAACAGCCACCGGTGTCACTTTTCATATAGCGCATTTAATGTCATAGTTATAACCTGTCTAAAAATGTGTTTCATAACTCCAGACAACCATGAAAAGGATGATACAGACCAACTTCACAGCGATCTGGATGATTTCGATCTAGTGGAATCCGATGGCTCAGAGTGCGAATCACAACCATCTTTTATTGTGCGTGTTCACTCAGAAACCAGCGAACACCCAGAAACCCACTTTAAAGATGCTTTTCATGAATCCGTTACCGAGCTCACGAGAGGTGTCCAGGAATTTAGTGAAGACCGTCTGAGACCAGCTGCTGAAGATCACCAAATGGCAAAGTTTTACCTTCAACAAGGCCAAAAGACCATTGAGACCAAGCCGAAAATCTGGTCACTTGCACAGACCGCTACATCGTTAAACCAAGTTGATTACTCATCATGCATGCATAAACGAACAGCGTGCTCTTCTTCAAACTGTGACTCCGATTCAGACATGACAAAGAGGAAACAAGAGTCTCCAGTGGCTACTCTGAGGAACTGGGTGGACGGAGTGTTTCACGATCCTCTATTCAGACACAACAACTTAAACCAAACTTTCAGCAACTCCACAGAGTTATGGACTGATGCCTCACAGAATAACTACCACGAACACTCAGGAACACCTATTACTTCCTCTCATACTTAATAGTGGTGTTTTTTTCATACATTTTTGTAGCACCATCACAAAATCAATATGTTAGCAAATCTCATTAGTTTCATTCTAAAAGCTGTTGTCATGTAAGACATCCTGAGAGTCATGAACTTTATATATACTGACATTTTCCATCACCGCAATGTAGATTTATGGATATTGCCACTTTTTTCCACTTTATTAAAGATCGTGGTCACTGCTGTAAAATAACACCATACACAATGCCCCCCAATATGAAGTCTTAGTTCCTCATCTAACATCCCTCAGAAATAAAAAGCCAGTTTGCGAGGAAGAAAAAAAATCGCTCTCCATGGTGCTGAAATGCTTCCAAGAGCACATTGGCCACTGGAGTGGTTTTATGCGGTTGCATTTGTTTGACTGACGTTTTTCCCAGTGGAATCACACAACATGGCTTTACATACATCAATAATTTGAACCCTTCCACAAAATGTGCTTTAGACTGAGAGTTAAGTTAGAATCATTCGGTCGTGGCAAATAGAAATGCCCAAGGGCTCATACTGCTAAACTGGTAACTCAGTGGTACTTCTAAGAATTGCATTCAGAGAAACAATGGTTTTCATTGAGTGACTGATATGGCAAGCCAGTTTTACATTTTTTCTTTAAAACTCCTTATATTAATGTTCATATTTGTATTTTTATAAAACGCATAATTTAAATCATATAAATGTTACTAGTAGCAATTGGAACACATTTAATAACCAGGCATTAATGTTTAATCAGTGAGAATTAAAACAATACTGGAGTATACATTAGTCAGTGAGGTAAAACTATACAAGACATTAGTCAAAATGGAATACTCATGAGTAGGAAACAAATCTTTTATCTAATACATATATCTGCATACATTTCTAATTTGCAATGGAATAGTCACTTGAAACTATTTGAGAAAGTTACTATGAAATGGAATAATTAATTTAAGTCTTGTTAGTCCTGGAATAAGTAATAATAACTAAGAGTAAAATCCTGTTTCGCAAGTAGTTCTGGGTATAGCATCCCAAACAAAATGCTACTGTTCCCTCACAGATTATACAGATTACAAAATTGTAGTTAGTTATTTTTAGGTAGTTAACTGACTACTTTTGGATTACTTTCAGATTACTTTTGTTTTAGCTCGACTATAACTCACACATTATGTTTTAGGTGAAATGAAATTGAAGACAAGGTTGGATCCAAACTTAGTGTTTATTGAGAGAATGGTCAGACAGACAAACAATTTGAAATTCAGCAATTCACAATAGAGACATTCAAAGAGCATTATTCAAATGTCAGGCAAAAGGTCAAGGCAGGCAGCAAATAATCAAAACACGGTAAACAATGCAAGGGTCAAAACACAAGAAAGGCAAAAACAAGGCAAACACTTTGAATTGTAGCAACACTAACAAGACTCAGCAGTGGATGTGTGAATGAAAGGTGTATTTATAGTCCAAGTAATTAATGATAATGTCCTTCAGATGTGTGTGTAATTAGAGTGAACTTTAAACCGGTGTGTGAACGCAGGGTATAATGGGAAATGTAGTTCGGATGAATGTTACAGGGCCTGATCTCCAGCAACCCGCAGGGCAACACAGCTGGTGATCACAACAATCATGTAAACATTTAGTTTAATTTATTTAATTAGTTTTTACAATAAAAATAAAAAAAATACTGGTTTAAGACATTTTTGTCCAGACCTCCAAAATACATGTATATTTAGTGAAGGTCAAGGGAGTATTTTACAACTATGAATGTGCTGCATATAGAGGTGCTTCCCAAATTCTGAAGCATGAATTTCAAATGATTTGATCATATTAGAACAGAAAATAAAAAAGAAATAATAATTAGAATCAATTCATTTGTAATAATATACTGTCATTGCATAAATTGTTTGCTGGTAATAAATAAAAAGGAACTATAATCTGAGCATTATATGAAATGTAATCTATAACTGCACTGTAAAAAAAAATCTGTTAATTAACAGTGTCTGTATTTTGTGATTCACAAGTGTTTGTTTATTTACGGTTGTGAATTGCATTATGGGACCTTGATCTCTGCTCTGTCGACTTTTGATGTTGAAAATTCAACTCTAGAGTTTAACAAAGTGACTTTTATTGACATTTTAGTACTTTGAAACAATATAATGTATAAGAAATAACAGAGAGAAATAAGAAAATGTACTGGCAGTTTATTACAAGGTTTTTGTACCATGATATACAACACTAACCCAGACAATAAATCACTTTAAAGTATTAAAAATGTTAATAAACATAAAAACAAAATTACTTTTCAAGGTTAAAAGTTGTTGGAGGAATAACAGAAAAAAAAACAAAAAAAAACATGAATCACAAAATACAGAAAACTGCTAATTTACGGATTTCTTTTTACAGTGTACAGTACCTATTTTGGGGCGACGCGGTGGCGCAGTGGGTAGCGCTGTCGCCTCACGGCAAGAAGGTCGCTGGTTCGAGCCTCGGCTGGGTCAGTTTGCATGTTCTCCCCGTGTTCGTGTGGGTTTCCTTCAGGGGCTCCGGTTTCCCCCACAGTCCAAAGACATGCGCTATAGGTGAATTGGGTAAGCTAAATTGTCCATAGTGTATGTGTGTGAATGAGTGTGTGTGAATGTTTCCCAGTGATGGGTTGCAGCTGGAAGGGCATCCCCTGCGTAAAACATGTGCTGGATAAGTTGGTGGTTCATTTCGCTGTGGCGACCCCAGATTAATAAAGGGACGAAGCCAAAAAGAAAATGAATAAATGAATGAGTACCTATTTTGTAATCTGATTACATAATCTACATTACATGCAATCAGTTACTGCCCTACAACTGACATGCAATAAATTACACTGTAACTACCCTTTAATCTAAATTAAACCAATGTAGTTACCTTAGACCAGTGTTTCCCAACCCTGTTCCTGAAGGAAACCAACAGTACACATTTTTAATAAACATGAAACATGAAATGGCTTGCCATAATGTCAGCAATGAATTGGTGCCATTTAGAGCCACCTGAGACCTGAGCAAACTCTAGTCTGTCAAACGGATCCTTTTTTTTGTGTTTAAACCAACTAGGAAGAAAGTCAAATGGTGTTTTGCAGTGAAGTTCTAACCCCTGGTGAGAGGAGTGAGGAAGTAAGGATTTAACAAACCTTGAATGAAGAATAGACTGGTCTTTCACTCTTTGTTTTTGATCATTTAAAGTCCCCATATGCTAGATAATTGGCACATTCATGAGTGTATCGAATAAACGAATTTAAATAAACCAAATCAACCAAAATATGTGTGAAGCAATCCATTTATCAAGATAGAATATATAAATTATGTACATAACCTTTTGAATTTGCTTTAAAGCGTGCAGTTTTGTTTCATTATTTTGTATAGTTAATATATAGGCTATATTTTGTAGAAATATATGTTAAGCAAAATAAACATAAAATGGCATGAAGCTATGTCGATCGGTGATTGTGTTAATTGCACACTTAAAGCTTGCCCTCAATTTATTTGTTCTTTTTTTTCTCAGTTTGAAGCTCGGGATGATGATAATAAAGTATTCATTAGAACAGAGGAGAAACCTGCCACAACCTTGTATGGGATTAACGATTTTAGGCTGAATTATTCAGGATGAATTCATCCGAGAATTCCTTTCTTTTTCGGCTTTATAAATAACTTACATATAAGGTAATAAATAATGACATCCAGGCGTTCAGTAAAGAATCTCACGGCAGTGCACGCTGCAGAAATAGGAGATCCCGTTTCCTATTTACAGTTCAAACAAAACTCAGTTAGTCTGTTGGAGAGATTTTTGGTATAGGCTATAATGTTGTATTCAACCAATTCAGGAATACATTTATATACAAATTAACCAATATATATATAAAAAAAATTAGTCTTTTTCACACATTTTTCACACATTCAAACATAACTTTCCTAGTTTGAATTAAACTAATTATTTGAGAATCATTTTTCTTGCATGGGGAAACTTAATTGTAGCCAAAATTATGGGGATATTTATATTTGGATATAAAAGAAATAGCATCCCATTAGCTGACAACTGTATTCCAGCAAACACATAACATTCCTCTAGTGTTATTATAATTATTTTTGTCTCTACTCATAGCCCAATGTCAATTAATTCAATGCATCTTTATTTTTATAGTGCTTTTACAAAGTATTCTAGATTGTGTCAAAGCAGCTTAACATAGATGAAGTTCTAAAGTCATTATATCCTGTTAGTTAGCTATTCACAGTATGGATTACAACAATGCTGAAATATTTTGAGATTTTGTGTTAAAAACAATTAGCAGCTGATTTGTTCGTGATTTGTCTGATTCAAAGTTATAGCAGCAAAATAATAAACAACAAAATACACTACCGGTCAAAAGTTTGGGGTCAGTTTTTTTTTCATGTCAAAATTATTCTGTTCATCAAGGCGTTACATTTAATAAATGTAAAGAATTGTTAAATATTTATTAACATTTTAAATAACTGCTTTCTTATTGTATGTAGTTTCGAATTAAATTATTACTCCAGTCATTATTGTTTTTATTACTATTAACATTATTAATAATAATGATAATAATAATAATAGTGATCATAATAATAATAATAATTAATATTAGAGTGATTTCTGAAGGATCATGTGACTCCGAAGACTGAAGTAATGAAGCTGAAAATTCATCTTAAAAATCACTGTAATAAATTATTAAATTAAATTATAAACTACTTTTGAACAGTTATTTTATAGTGCAATAACATTTCACAATTTTTCAATTTGTACTGTATTTTTGATTAAATAAATGCAGCCTTGGTGAGCAGGATAAGCTTATTTTAAAACATTTAAAAATCGTACTGACCCCAAACATTTGACCGGTAGTGTACACTGAAAAAAGCAACAATGGATATACTTAAATTACTTCAACTTGTTACACCTAAAAGAATTACATTTTTTCAACTTAAATTAATACTGAAAACTGAAATACATTTAGGTAAAAAAAAAAAATTATTTGTTCAAGTGTAACATGTTTTCAGGCTTTACAGTGTATTTTGTAAGTTTTCACTTTTTATAATGTAGGCAACATGTGCCAAGATATTTGCACACTAAAAGTTAACAAAAACGTTATTTTTTACTTTATTTCTGGAGATATTCAGTCCCGAATGTATAGACGCACTCATAAAGACTCTCTTGAGGCAGTGGTTCGAGTCTGCTTTGAGAAACATGACACAGTCTCATGAGTAAAGGTCATGACTCTAGTACACGCGGCAGAAGGGAATTAGTGCAGACAATTAGGTGAAGTTAGTGGTCATATCACAGAGCACTACACTTTCTTTGTGACAGACTGAAAGAGTAGAATAATTATAAGGAGAACCAGAACCAGCCAGTATGCTGGTGTGGTGGATGACTGGAATATTTCGAATACTAAAAACATAGATAACTATATTAACATCAATAGACAATAAGGTTAAGTTTATTAAAAGCGCATATCTCTGATGGACTGACAATCTTTTGATCCTTCATCAGCTGAAAATAGGTTTTAAGTGATATTGAAGATAAAATGATTATTAAAATGCTATCCACCTTATTTTGGAACATGAAAGTATACTGTTGTTACTTGTGAATGTGAGAGACCTCTGATTAGACACCATATAGATAAACAGGAATAACAAATTACAGTCAGAAAACAAATTTTATGACAATATATTAAAATAATATAAGAAACATAATATCAATTTGTGATATCAAAAAGCATAACAAGATAAATAGCCATTGCTTTATAGATTATCTACAAATTATAGTCTATTACAGTTTACATATTATATTATGAAAATATAATCTGCTCATTTAGCAGAAATGAGACTCAGATTCAGAGTTCCACATGAGGTTATTAATTAGCAAATAATATAAATATTACGAACATAAACATTAGGTGAGCAGGTTACATTGTAACCGCGTGTCCTAACAACACGCTACGTGACGAGATTTGCAGTGATAAGCAATTGGGCTGTTTGCACCAGACGCAGCACGACAGAAATTTAAATACAGTCATTCAGAAGCACAGAATATGCACTTGCTCACGAAATGGTAAGGTTTATAATCTAATTAATACATATTAAACCTCTTTAACATTATTAAATGTAGATGCTGAATCACTGATACAGTATGTGTTGGTTTGCATTATTTCACAGTTCTAAAGTTTAATTTCAAACGGTTAATTTTAATTTCAAGATCTGAGGTAATTTATCTGCTGCTGCTTTCAGTAGTATGGCATTAAATGTCATGTAAAATGGCATTCAAACTCACATTGTTAGCATTTAACACTAAATAAAGCACATGTGGTGTACCTGAGGTGATCATTGACTACGTTTACATGGACATCAGTAATCAAATTATTTGCCTTAGTCTGAGTAAGACAATAATATGATTAAGGTGTTTACATGAGTTGCTTTTTGAATGTTCCTTTCATGATCCCGGTTTACATTATAGCGCATAATTCGGTTAACATCATTGCGTCACCACACTATCCACATTTCCTCCGGAGTTTCATGTAATTTCGGGTGTTTCATTTTTAATTTGTCGACTTTAACTGCAGTTTGGCACTTTCACTTTCATTCAGGAACATTTCATGCATGCCCCCGTGACAAAGGTGATTTTGGATGAAAGTATGAACTGGTGGAGAAGTTTTGTTTTAATGGAATTTGATACCGCATGACTTTAATCTGATTAAATTAATCAAAAATTGCTGTTTACATGGTAGATACATGGTACAGAGTATTGTCTTAATCGCATTAAAATCTAATTATTGATGTCCATGTAAACGTACTCATTGTCAGTTATCCTGTTGTTCACCTGTGAGAAATAGATGCCGTTTCTAATATATCAATTCGAGGTGTTGGTTAGAACAAAAACTTCTTTTAATATGGAAAATATTCCTTCTAACGGGTGCTGTTGCTTTTATTTAGAACACAGTTTAAATCAGCCTTTAGGCTCGAGACTCGCTCCTGTTGGTCATCTGGCAACCTGCGCTTGCGTTTGTTTATATCCAGGAATGCAATACCTAGTTCAACCACGGGGTGTCAAACTTGCACCTTTAACCTTAGCTTAAAATGTTTCAGAACCATGTTATATTTTAATGTGTTTCAAAAAATGTGATTGCATGTCATGTGGTTTTTGTATGAGGGTCAAAAAAATCTGTAGGTCATACTGTAGGTAAAACTTTTGCAAAACTTTTGCAACCAAAAATATGCCCTGTATAGTCTGAATGCATTAAGTATGAAGGAAAAATGTGAAAGTTGTGACATGTGGCCAAGTGTGATGACCCATACTCGGAATTTGTGCTCTGCATTTAACGAGATGCCGCTCGCTGGCCACTTGGGCTCCAACGAGGGGGAGCTTGAGCTCCAGCTCCTCCTCCTATATAAGCTGTTTTAATGCGTTGCCTCACCCCACCCCTAACCCCAACCGCCAGTGACGTCACTAGTAGAAGAATTGCAGCAAGGAGGAGCTAGAGCTCAAGCTCCCCCTTGCTGGAGCTCAGCTCTGCCCAAGTGGCTCTGCAGTGAGTACCACTTGCATTTAACCCATCCAAGTGAACCCATCTAGCCCATGCCAGTTAACAGGCTTTATACCTTTATTTCTGATGCTGCCCCAAGATAGCATTCTTCCATACTAAGTGAAAAATTATTTTTCACTTAGTACAGAAGAATGTTATTTTGGGGCAGCATCAGAAATTTTTTATAAAAGTTACATTTTTGTACTTTTTAGGTACTAATATGGACATATTTGATACCTATTAGTACCTAAAAAGTACAAAAGTGTACTTTTTGAAAAGGTACCACCCCAGTCTCAGCTTTTGTACCTTTATTTATGAAAGAGTATTGCTGCATAAGGTAGGATGACCAGCAAGTGAAACAGCGATAGCAATAATTGCTCTTCATTATCATATATGGTTCCAAGAAGCCCCTTAGAAGATATCTCTTACTGTTTACATAGTATATTATGAAAATTGTAGTTAGTGATGTAATCTGCTCATTTTAGATACACTCAGAAAATGATGCTTGCTGTTTGTTTAATCTACTTATTAAAAATGAGCTAAAACAACACAACTATTGAGAGTTTTTTACTTAAATTTGTAAAAACTAATAAGTTAACTTAATTCCTTCATGCTGTCCCAACACAAATTGATTATGTGGAACCCAGTATTTTTTACAGTGTATGTATTTGGACTACTTTTAGATTACTTTATGGTTACTTTTTACCAAACATGTTTGTAACTTTTAAGTAAATATTCAAGGTCAAACGGCATTGACAAACGGCCTGAAATTCAGAAGCATGATTTGCATGGCATTAATATGGTCATTCTGAATTATGAATTGTTTAGAACCGAAGATATAGTAGAGATAAAAGAATTAGGAACAATCGGTTAATTTACTGCCAAATCAACCAAGATGTAGCTGCAATCTGATAAGTATTTAAAAACATAATATTATCTATACTTTAAAGTACATAATATTTGAAATCTTACATAATTTAGATTACATGTAACATCAGTTACTTTCAGTGATAGTTCACCCAAAACATGAAAATTCTGTCACCATTTACTCATCCTTTACTTGTTTCAAACCTTTATGAATTTCTTTCTTATGTTGAACACAAAGGAATATATTTTGAAAAATGTTGGAAATCTGCAACCATTGACTTCTATAGCATTTGTTTTTCCTACTATAGAAGTCAATGGTTGCAGTTTTCAACAAAAGAAAAAAAAAAGGCATAAAGTTTTGGAACCACTTAAGGGTGAGTAAATAGTGAGTAAAGTTTAATTTTTCAGTGAACTATGCCTAATTGGATATAAATGGGATAGAACTTTCTATAATTATAAAAATGAACTCATCAATAAAGCAACTCTATATGTAATCACATTCAAATCTAATATGATTGCATTTGGAATCGTATTGCAAAATCTTTATTACATGTAATTAGAGAGTTACTACCCAGCACAGGCTACAGTTAAAATCCATAAATTGAATGTGGATAAAACATCAGTTCTCCCACTGCATGTGGAAAGAAATAATCACACCGAAACATCATAATACATTGCAGAAGTGCAATATAAAAGGATTGTTCACCCAACATTTTATTTCTGTCATCATTTACTCTTCCTTCACTTGTTCCAAACCTGTTTGACTTTCTTTCTTCGGATGAACACAAAAAAGATATTTTGAAGAAATTGAAGAAAGCTGGAAACCTGTAACCATTGACTTCAATACAATTTTTTCCAACTATTGTAAGTCAATTACAGGTTTTAAGCTTTCTTCAAATATTTTTCTTTTGTATTCAACAGAAGAAAAAAAACTTTGGTTTGAAACCACTTGAGGAAGAGTAAATAGTGAGTACATTTTCATTTTTTGCATGAACTATCCTTTTAAACTGTAAAAGATGCCATTTTTTGCGAGCCCACAACATCCTTCTTTATCTCCGCTGACTCCGTTTGAGCTTCATGAATAATAGAGGCAACTTTTCTATGCAGCACAATTTACATGCTCAGTTTCACCCCAAGATTTCGCTCCGAGCAATGTTTAAACCAGCCAACCACCTGCAATTTAGACGCTTCCTGATAGAGAAAAAAAGCTGCGGCCCTTAACAATGAAGCCCTCTCCTTACCTATCACACATATTGGACAGGACACAGCGCAGATGAGGGTTAATTGGCATCACGCTGTCTCCTGCCTTCTGTCACCAGTCCCAATTATACCAGCATGGCTGCCTTTCTCTCAACCTGAGGGGCCTCCAGCCGGAAAACTCAGTTCCACTGCATGCACCACTAGAGACCGGGCTTCCTCCACACTGCCACAAGGCCAATTTGGCATGGCCGTGTCGGCAGAGAATACTCTTGATGAAATATATATATGATCTTCCTCAAACATGTATTGTTCCGCACTAGTGTTTCTTATCAGACTAAATCCCCCTTGACATTCCCCAAACTTAGCAGGAACGAGACAGAAAAAGCGCTTAAAGATGCAGGTCGCTCTGTTCTTTTCACCCTTTGCTCTTTTTCATGTCGAAGCTAGACGTGCTTCAGAAATATTGTTGAGGGAAAAAAAATGAAGTTCACATCTGTCCTGTAGAGTATGTCGTGAGCGAACCTGAAGCTGACCGGTCTTCTTTTAGGGATGGATGATGATGGTGTTTGATTATACATGAGACCTGTCAGATCATTTAGGGCACATGTGTAATATATTCACATTACATATTGCACATGTGCACTCAAATACGAGCGCGCTGAGACAAAGCGCAAAGGAAGTATATAAAGGAAGAGCATATAGATTTACAGTCAAGTTGGTTTTATGCATTTTATTCCTTTTCTCTTTTCTTACATAAAAAAACAGGAGCTTTACATATGTCATATATGTGAAACGTGTGTGGTTTTGGAACATTTTCATGTGAAACTCACACGATCACAAGTGATAAAGCTTTTTATTTAAAGTTATATTTCACGTTGTACCTTTTTCCTCAAAGAAAATGAGCTTCACATCTGCAATCACTCATTTAAGTTTTTTGAACATTTTCATGTGAAACTCATGTCATTACAAGTCCACGCATACACTGGGTTTTACACAATATGTTTCAAAACCAAGTTTGACATATTTCAAATGTGTTTCACATAACCCGTTACCTGTTTCATTCAAACATGTGACTGTAAATGTGAAGTTCATGTTGTTTTTCCTGTAAGCGTAGAAATTTGCAATAGCTAAAAGTGCATGTTCTACAATAGTCTGAATGCGTTTAGTATGAATATAACATGAATATAACATACTACATTCGCCATGCTGTCATCATTATGTGAAATACCAGCATCAGTTAGGACACTTCATTGTCACTTGCAAATCCTCCTCCCTGAGCTCATTGGATAGTAAAGATCCATCATATGCACACTTAAAGGCACAATATGTACTTTTTTCCCCATTAAATTATCTAAAACAAACAAAAACACTAGAACAATGTTATATATTTTGCTGACTAATGTACTTACATTATTCCAAGTGTTTTGAAGAATGTTTAAATCCAGAGAAATTATACATTTTAACAAGTGATCGCGTCCTGTGTTACCATGCTAATGACATCACACAGCCTCAATTTCCGGTTAAAACAGAACTTTAAAATGTATTATGATTAAAAAAAGCACTGCTTCTTCCCCTATATGATCAAAACCGGAAGAACCGGAAGGGATGAACTGTGGCATAATAAAAACTCAGCTGCTTTCATGCCATGTCACGCTCGTCTATCATCAGCAATTGCTTCTGCTGTCTCGTTTTGCTTCAATGGCTACTCTGCTTCAAACTACCACAATAAGTTTTGAATAGGCTACTTTAGCTCATCATTAAACATGATTTCCGCAGGAGTCCTATAGAATGTAATGAATTTGACAACTCCCATGATTCTACATCACGCCATCATCAAACTATGCTTTTGCTTTGAATACGCGCACTCTAGCGGCAAATACTGCATGCTGTGCCTTTAAGAATCTCGCTGGTACTTTTTGCGTTCTATTTTATGAGTGCTATAAATTTGGACAGACTAACCTTGTCACGTATTGTTTTTCACCTGCTACTGTATATGGTATGGAAGTATGTGGTTTTAGGGCAGCCTGTAGAACTCGGAATCAAAGGTATAAAAGCTTGCAACTGCCATGATACCTCTTTAAACGATGTACTTTTCATATACTAATATGAAAGTTTGTACCTTGTACACCCAAGCTAATAATAGTTAAAACAATTGCTCTTCATTATCATCTGGGCTATATATGGTTCCATAAAGGCCCTTGGAAGATCGCCATTGCACAAAAAGGTTGTTTACATTGGAAGAAGGTTCTTCTGGTCATGTTTTTAGGAACTGTTTACTGTAAATTATTCTGAAAACCCACGATTGTTGTTCTTGCATCTCTGTGGAAAAACCCAATTTAATTTTGTTAATAGTAATAAGTAACATCCCCCCCAAAAAAAATGTTTTAGAAGAAATGTTGATGCTACACAATCCATTATATTCTGCTGCATTTAAGCACTGACCATTTTGAAAAGTCCACGTGCGCCCTCTGTCTGTAAATGCTGGAATATGGAATAATCCATGCGTGTATCAGTGGCTTTCAATCTAATAAATCCAGTGGAGCCCCCAAATATGACCATCCTCATCCAAAGAGTTTTAGTTTATTGTATAAAAACCCAATTTATACTGTAATAAGTTACTGTCCCACTTTATATTAAGTTGCCTTAACTACAAGGTAAGTATAACGTTACTATTGTGTTCATACTGTATTATGCAACACTTGTGGTGTTACCGAGGTGGAACACAGGTGAGGTTAGGAGAAGGTTTAGTGGTATGTATATATATATATATATATATATATATATATATATATATTATAAATACATAATAATAATAAATAAAATATTCATTTTTAAGGAATGTTTTTACATCAAACGTTATTTTAATACAAAGGATGTTTCTTTTTTGTATCTTTTTAAAATACTTTTACCTCAATTGTAATTTGATTCTTCTGAATCAAAATTCTTATTCTTATTAATTGTATCTGCATTTTATTTCTACATATTTTTATATATTCTTCTACATGCATTTCCTCAGACCACCTATATAACATTATACCTTGTGGTCCAATATCAGCATAATTTCCCAAGGATATAAAGAAATAAAATGAAAAATCTTACAGCTGTTGTATTTATATTATAGTAATATTTATTGTACAGAGAAAAGATTTAGATCCTCAAAATTGAATAATATATGGCCCACACAAACAAAACACAGTTCTTCAGTGATGATGCGTCTGCTTAAACTGCAGCCCACAGTATCCACACGTGCCAACTCTGGTGTCCTTGTCCTGTGAAAAGGTTACATTTATTAATGCATTATAAATGTTATTTTATAATGTCTATTATAAATATTTTTAAGGGGGAAATTAAACAACTCCATATTCAGCTAAAAATTAAAATATTTGATGCATTATGGCCATTCTTTTACATGATGGTGGTGTTTTAGAGGCCTGAAAATGCTAACCTTTGAAAACAGCTTTCAACTCAAAAGATACATTTTTATCTTTGTGTGACAAAAATGTGATTTTGTGAAAATGGTTAGAGGATTTGCATGTTTTATGTTTTTTTTTTTTTAGCAATCCAAATGTTTTTAGTAAAATTTTGCAGATTTGTGTGAATGAATGTAAAGTTTTTGAACCATGCTCTCAAATAGAGTAAATGGGAATTTATATAAATGAAAAAAAGCTGTTTTGCACCAGAAAATTGCATACTTGATCATGTGATCCTGGGTTCTAAGTCTTAAATTTAACCTTCTTATTTACTCACATTTAGAAACTGTTGTAATGTAAAGTACTCGTTTACCAAATTGATGTAAACTTTGGGGTGGCCGAGAGCCCCTCCGCCTCCATCACAGGACACCACCCTGGACTCTACATGTGACACTGGTTCTTCTGCAACCAGGTTGATTGCAAAGTTCTCATTCACCTGCAACAAACAATAGAACATAACAAACAATAGGAAAATCAATATACATGCTATCTTTGTGGAGCGTCAAAAAGTTCCCTTTACCTCTTTATGTCTGCCGACGAATCTAGCACGTCTCACATCATTTTCATCATAGACCTGCAATAAAAAGAAATAGTAAATGAGAAAAAAAATGTATATATATTTTCTTGGTAAGTAAATTTGGTGTATGCAATAAAGTCAAATTTGCTTAACTTTATGTAAAAGTAACATTGTTGAATAATGTCTACATAAGTCATTTGAAGTTTACCATGCAATATCTTTTACTCTCTTTCTTTACTCTTTTTTTCCCCCTCAATACATCACCAACTGAAGTGAAGTGTATGCTTTACTTAAAAAACACAGTATATTTAGTTACTATCTATATTACGCTATATATAACAAGAAAAGTAATGAAGGTTTTTATTAATTGAATTTCTTTGTACAAATGTACAAAATAACTGATATTAATTCGACTTACTATACTATATTACGCCCGATATAATCCTAAATTCTCACAGCAAATGCTAACAGTGATAAACAGACGTGCAGTGTCCTTTAAATCCAGCCTCACCTGTCCCGTGTGGGTGATTTTTTCTCCATGGTTAAAAACCGGAACACTGTACTGCTGAACTGGAACTGCTAATAATCTCAGACCGTTGAGCAAAACCTTCGTATTTTTACCGAAGGACAAGATCCTTGGAAGGATGGCTGCCATGTTTCCCTGTGATCATTACCCAGCAGCCTTTGCTTTGCTCTTCATAGCTCTCTGCTGACCCCTGTTGGTGGACAACAAATTAATTATTTTGTAATTCTTTCACTTGTACGCTTAAACGTGTCCCTTTAGAGTATATTATGCGACTTTATTTAGAACATCCATTGGGTATTTTATATATCCAAACAGATCTCTACATACACAGGTTTGAGGGAATGTTTCGGCGAGTATAATGCGCATGCGTGAGTTATGACTTTCCCACAAAGTCATTACGTCACAGGAACTGGACGGTTTTCTTGTGTCTGAAAAGCATGCTACCTTCACGCTGATGTATATTGGATATAAAAACGCTTAAATATACGCGTTACTATCTGCATATTCAGACAGGTATGCAATGCGAATGTTTGTCTGATTGTAATTATTGGAACTTATTGGAATAAACACGTTCAAATGCGCTAGATTAGAGTGCTTAAGTTAGCCTACAAAGCTAGCAAGTGGTCCATGAAGTGACACTTTAAAAAATATATATTTTTTATGCTGACTTGTCTTGTTAGCAATGAAGACTTGGATGTGTTTATATTTGTAAATAAGATTAGCACATATTATATTTTAGCATGTTCTGAATACGAGCTAACAGACATGGGACAAAACATTTGCATTCTAGAAGCTTTTAAAGAGCAAGTAAACATTAAGTTCATGTCAAAATATTGTACATTTTTATCTCATATGAAACATTACTACTAAATAGCTATTATTGTATTTGGGACAGTAGTCAAAGACTCACTGCATCCATGATAACTCTTGATAATTCTAATGATAATTATTTTATATTTTTTTTATTTCGTACAGGTCTGAACAAGTATGCAGTTCCATTATTTTTCATAAATATATATGTTAAGCTGAGTGGCTTATAGCACATAGCACAATAATAATGATAATAGCACAATACTTGCAGAATGCAACCATCTGAAGGGCACATGGGTATGAAGGAATTAGTGATTTTAATTATTATTACTTTTTTAAAGTCATGTTTAGTGTCTTACTGGAAAAAAATAAATAAATAACTTCTTGGGTGGTCTGATGGTGAGGCAACCAACAAAAAGTTTTAATTTTTAGAGGAACTCTGCTATTCACGACAAAGTTCACCCAAAAATAAAAATGTACTAATTTCTTTTTTCTTTCTTTCTTCTGTTAAACACCAAAGAAGATATTTTAATTTATAGAATGTTGAAGCCAATGACATCCTTACTAGTAGGAAACATAAATACAATGCAAGTTAATGGCTCCCAGTTTTCAACATCCATTAACATTCTTCAAAATATATTCTCAGTAAAAAGAATTCCAAACATGTTCATAACAAGTGAGTAAATGACATCATTTTCATTTTTGGATGAACTATTCCATAAAGTTACTAAAACATGGGTCAAATTAGTTTTTGATGTAATTAATGTTGTTTCTTCTTTCAGCCAGGTGTTAACATCATGTTGATCCCCTGTCTTGTTGGTTCCCTGACTCGTCATTTGTCTCGAGTTGCCAGATGTGCAGCTTCCATCTCTTTGCCTGCAGTAGGAGCACAGAGATGCCTGACCGTCACAGCTGCAGCAATGCCATTTAAAGGAGTCGTCAATCCAACGTTCAAGCAACACACAGCATTCCTCTCATCGCTGCTCGGACGATGCCAGCAGCTTCTGTGCGTTCAACCGTGTGCTGGCATGAAGACAAAAAGCGCTCTTAAAAAACGCTGTAAAGAATGCTTTTTTGTCCGCCGCCGTGGAAGACTGTTTGTTTTTTGCAAAGCCCACCCCAGACACAAGCAGCGGCAGGGCTGAATTAACTCAGACCTTAAGTGTGTGTTTTTTTATGCCATTGGCTGCTTCTCAAATGAAGAATCACTTTAATGGTGTACTGAGCATGTGGAGATCATAGAGTTTGTAATAAATGTTGACAGGCTGAAAAAATGTTCAAAGGATTTGAGAGTTATTTACATTTCATATATGTTAAAGAGTAGAGCAGTTAAAGCAGTAGTGTGTAACATTTGGCTTTTTAAATACAGCTGCTTGATTTTTTGCTCACTGCTTGGCTGTGGTCTGTTTATGGATACAAGTAGTAACACAACATTGCAGTTTGGATCTAATATAGGCCCAACTTATATTAGACACTTATTATACTGTCATCACAGTGATTAAGTGTAAAATAACACATTTTGGAGGAAGTTGGATTCATGGTTTTGTTGCTCATTAAATAAGTCTTTACTTTTTAA
The DNA here is from genome assembly GCA_903798115.1 of Danio jaintianensis. Lineage (NCBI taxonomy): Eukaryota > Metazoa > Chordata > Actinopteri > Cypriniformes > Danionidae > Danio > Danio jaintianensis. Next base: position 5,224,997 of record CAIGQV010016734.1, read on the forward strand.
ACAAAAAAGTTACATGCTGCCTTTTCTGGTCTTATTTACATAAATTCACTTAATTAAAATATTCCTGAACTGGCCATTCTGGATGGTCTTTGTGATTTTGGTTAAACACTTTGAATCTCTTTAACCTACATTTGTTACATTGCAGTTCAGTTTGCATTGATGGTTAAATCAAAAATGCAAATGCAAAAAGTTTTTTTTTTTTCTAAGTTGTCAGTTTGTGACCAATGGGTTTCATTTCATTCACTGTGAATGTGTCTGTCTGGCCGGTTTAAGGAATATTTATCAATTAAATGGTGAAGAACATGACACTAAAACATATTTTTCATTTAATATAAACGTCAACGTTTTGAGGCCTGAAGAGCAAGCAAACAACAACAAAAAATCTTTAAAAAGTCTCCCTGCAAATTGATTTATGATGTGTGTTAACCATAGACTGTAAAAGAGCTGGGGAATGACATAATGCATGTAACTTAGCTATAAACAGGTGGTATTTAAAATACAGATAAATCTGAAATGTATTTAATGCATACCCTGTCTGCGTCACTGCCTGTCATTACCGAGATGATCAACAACAGTTTATATTAGTTTGACCTGAGCAGTTAAATTGTCTTATGTTCTTCAGAAAAATCATTCAGCTACTGCATATTGTTTGGTCTTTCTGCATCTTCTGATTTTCTTTTTTTACTTCTTTCCAAAAGTGCTAGTATGATTTTGAGATCGGTAGTGAAATACGTTTTAAACGTAACCTCCACAATCTTGTAGGTTTTCATTAGGCATTGCTGCGTGTTGTTCGTCGTTTGTACAGCAGAGGGCGATGCTATATCGCAGAGACTTTTCTAGCCTAAATTCTCCGGAAAAGTATAAATAATTTAAACTATATATTTAAGTGGAGGTAATGCGCTTCATATAAATTCCCGAGTTGTGAGGTCTTACAAGGTGTCAGGAAGAAAAGGAAAACATTGTTTCAAAGCCTTTCATCAAATTTCTTTAATTTACCATAGACTGAAACTAATTTTAGCAATTCACATTTTCCACTATAAAGAACGTTTTGTGAAATTAAACCTTTTCCATAGATGTTAAAGGTCCTTCATATACAAACATCTATCCCAATACCCTTTATTTTTAAGAGTGTGGTCTCTAGCACTGAATAGAGGAATGATCACCATTCTCGACACTCCTCTGCTGTGGAAAGTTGTTATGCTTACAAGATCCCAGCGGTTTGAGCACGTGCACTCTAAATGATTCTCCAGGCAATTGAGCGGGGATTGTTTTGAAAAACACTGACAGTTTGTTTTTCCTAAACCGTCAGTCAGCACCTGGCTAAATATATTTAAAAAAACAGACGAGAGAAGACCAAATAAATTACCCATTTATAACTAACCTTCAGTATCAACAGTGTATTTTGGGGAAGACATCTCCGACTGTGATGTCAGGACTTGCGTCTATCACGCATGCGCACAACGAAAAAGCGCATGATGCTGTGAATGAACAGGAGAAGCCGAACACCGGTGGCTTAAAAATCGACTAGAAGCGCGTGTAAGACCAGGAAGTTGTGTAGTATATAAAAGCAACACTTCGTGGACGCATTTCTCGTGTACTTTCCTTCTTCTTTATATATATATTTTTTCTTTAAAAGGTACAGGTTTACTGGTTCAGCATGAGGTTCCCAAACAGAAAACTACACACGGCGGTGGACGGAGGAGACTCGGGTGTTTCTACACACTTCAGGAACCCTTTCGTGCACGAGATGCGATATACTTCTCTTCAGAAACTCAAGGTAAAGTCAGTACACTGCTTTTTATACTGTAATTAAACCACGATTTAGATTTTTCCGTTCCATAGAATACATTACTTGGAGAAAGAGTAAATCGCTTAACGGTTGTTATTCCAGTTCACGTTACATTGCGTTAAATTATGTTTTAGCTAATATTCAATCAACAGTCGTGCGTCATTGGGCAAAAATATGCGTACATTTCTAAAATAAGCTAGTTTAACGTTAGGAGCTACAGGTTAATGCCGTTTAAATTACTATTAGCTGTTGCCTTCGTTTTTTTGTACCATCACTTCTATATGCAGATGCATGTTTTGTTGTTGTTGTGGTTTATTTAGGGAAATCTTTTTGGAAAAGATGACCTACTATTATCTTTAGACTGCGAGAGCATCTAATGATGTTTTATCTACATGGGGTGTGTCGCGTAATTCAAAGCGATATGAAAATTATGTGAGTGTCCCTTGTTTGAAAAGACTAACATACGGGGTTTTCTGTTACTCAGTTTTATTTCAAACTCTTTTAAAAGGTATCCTGTTGTTGAGTAACCTGTTGTTATTGCAAAGAACATTGAGTTGAGGCAGGTCATGATTGACAGTGCTGCCCACAGGCTACTATGGTCCAACACTAGCTTTAGATCTACAACAAGATCAGAAATCTTGAAGAAGAAAACAGGGGGAAAGTTACTGAGAACAAAACGAAGTAAACCTATAAATAAATACTGATGCAGTTCTGTAGGAAAAAAATCTTTATGCGTTTGCACAATGTAACTTAAAAGATTTCTTTTTTCTTTCTGTGACATAACTTATCAAGTTATCATATGTCCATAGTGCAAAAACTTCTTTTAATGATATTGTCATTTCACTCAACAACAAAAAAACCCTTCACAGCTCTTTTTTCCTCTAGGTCCCAATAATCTGGGTGCTTGGAGAAAACTAACTAACTAAATTTATAAACAACTGCAAATGTCAGGTAATTTCAGTATGATTTCCACATTGTCATAGCTCAAATTATATGTGTATATTTATTTAAAAAATATTTCTATTCAGCCTTCACTTTAAGTACATCATCTTAAAATGACATTTTTAAATTCATAAAAAAGGTATGTATGTGTGTATGCGTACATGCATCTATGTATGTATAAATGTTATTCAAGTCATTTAATGGTGTATTCACACTTGGACCAATACATAACAAGCAAACAAAAACAGGACCTGATGTCACAAGATATGAGACATGAAAAGGTCAGTGCTGAAGCATACCTGATTTTTTTGTCCTCACAGGAGCTATGTTTCTTATTACAGTTTAATATAGGGGACGGTTTATTTGCACCATCTCTTCCCATATCAGTTTTTTTCTTTTTCTCTTTTTAATGGTTCTGCAGGTCTATATGATACTGTATTTCACCATTGTTGTTCTGGTGTTGAAGTGTTCTTGCATACAGTTGGACTGAATATGTAATATGCATGCTCATGACATAGCAAATCATATTTTTGTAGTTTATTTGAAAAATTGTTGTGTTTTCAAACACAACAGTTAAAAAAACAGCATTCAATCATTTGCTTTTTTAGGCACACCAAAATGCAATTATCAAATAAATGAACAACCAAAATGCATAAAAAGCTTTCGGTTTTAGTTAATATGGTATAAACACCCAAGTTGTTTAAGCTTTTCTGCTTGAATGCAGTTCTCCTCCCTCAGATATATCACTCATGCTAGAAATGCCCTGCTCTCCCTGTTTAACTGTCATCTTGATAATCGCAGCCTTTCCTGTTGTTTGTGGCAAATGGACAGCAAAGACATTATTTGCTATCATGCAGGAAATCCACCAGAGCCACTGATCTGATAATAGATCCACTTATCCTCACATTTCAGCAGGTAAAGGGACCCATCAAGAGGACCATATGGTCACATTCCGTAAATCGGACAAGGTCAGATAGTTGTTTGCCAGGAAATGGTCAAGTGTCTGTTCTCTTTTTGGTTACATTAGCCTACTGCTGTTTTCTAAATTGAACATTCTTACACAACAGCAGTTTGAAGGATGCAAAGAGAAGCTTTGATGATTCACCTGATTTCCATGTGCCTCACATTCAATGATAAATGGACTTTTGTGATATAAGTTTTTCTTAATGCACTCATGCCTGCAGTCTATAGTCTAAATGCTATGAAAATACTGTATTTATAGCACATGAGTGTAATTGCCATATCAGAAATCTTGTGTTTACATTTGGAGTTTGGTTCTTTTGGCCTGGATCAAAAAGGCATTAGCCACTTTTCCACAGCACAGCATGGTACAGTTCGGCATGGCTTGGCTCGCTTTGATTTGGTTTTGATCAGCTTGTTTGTATTTCCTCTGCAGTTTGTATTGCTTAAAGTAGGTTGGATTATCACTGTAGTTGCACTGCCTCTACAGCTATGACTTCTTAAAAACTATTTTAATTCAGGTGTTTTTTTTTTCTTGCTGAGTTGTAAAAACAATTTAGTCACGCAAACCAACAATACTGCTTACTATGTAAATATAGCAGGTTTGGTGTTTCATGTCGCAAACCTATTGATGCTGGCACTGGTAACTACTATTCTTGCACTAATCAATGATCAGCTGTGTGTATACATCACATTTTGGTAATGACATGGCTCGCTTGGAACCTCACTTGAGGTGGTACTAAAACAAGTGCTATGGATACAGAACACAGTGGAATGCCCACAAAAGTAAGCCATGCCATGCCATGCCATACCATGCAGTGTAAAAGTGCCTATTTAGTCCTGGTTCATCTAGTGTTTATCACTGTCATTTTTAAGACTGAACTTAAAGATTTTATGACACATTTTGCGACTTACAGAACAACCAAAACAATGCAGTGTGCTGGACTGAGTACACACACACACACACACACACTGTATATGTGCACATTTGATGGTGTTTTTGTTTTTTATCAGAAACTTGAAAACGTTTATTTTAGTAAAAAGCAGCAATAAAAAATTCCTTAATTTCCTTCATCATGCACACAAAACAGTAGCTGTTGCTTCCAATGCCTGCATTAAACAGAAATGCACAACATTTGAGACTGGTGAGAAAAATAAAACAATTATGTCCTTTTTATAGTCAGATCTTGTGACATCACGTCCTTTTTTGAGATGTCTTTGGTCTATGCTGTATTTATAGTTCAGTCGATCATAGTTTGTTCAGAAGCAGACCGAGACCCACCATTTCTGCAGTAGTTTTAGTTTGTTTAGTGCACACAAAAGTTAATATGGCAGAGCTCACACTTATTGATATGAAATGCACTGACAGAGAAGTCACACCAGAGTTTGATTCAAGCCAGAGCTGCCAAGTGTGTACACTCCCTTAAGATGTAGGTGCTACTTTCCATAGCCAGCTCTTGTTAATGAGAGGAAATGTCCTTAGACTTTCATTCTCATGAGCCTTGGGCATCGAAATACCATTAGCTTTATTAACAGTCAAATGACAGGGTGAGAAAAACTAATGAAGAACTCATGAGTTGGCTTGTAAATTTCTGCCGTTGAGCCAAACATTTGCATGAAAACTGCATCACGGAAAAAACACTTTTGCTCACTCAGGTTTTGGTGGTCTTGATGCCATTGCCTCATGTATGTGTCATGACAAGAGTCCCTGTTGTGCTTTTTATTGTTCTTTGTGCAACTTTTGTCAGGATGAGCAGAATTCCTCACATTCTTTGTACTGTATCTGCTCTCCAGATGATGAGCTGTAACATGAGTGTAGTCAGATCTCAGTGTGGAGGCACTGTAAGTTTTTACATGCTGCTTGTAGTGACTGTAAACCCTGTGTTGTTGGCGATCATGACTGATGGTGGTGGTAGAGTGAAGACATGTACTGTAGGGTTGAGGCTGCGAAGTGATCTCAGTGAGAACTGTCCTTATTTGATGCTCACTAGCAAGTGTCATTTGCCTTTTAAACATGCATTATTGAGACGGCATTGAAATGAGTGCTTTTAGATGGAAAAGACTTAAGCAATAGTTCCCTGATGTCTTCTTTTTGTGCACGTTTTGATCTAGTTTGTTGGCTTACAAAGAAGGGTTAACCCTTTTATGCCTACGACTACACCGCTGTAATCAGCCTAGGCTGGTCCCTGGAGTGTACGATCACAACAGTGTGATTAGAAAGTTCAGAACCCATGTCATCAACTGCCAAATTCAAATCTGATTTTCCACAATGGCTCCCGCTCAGGCATAAAAAGAGACATGCGGTGCTTATCGTAAATCACTATCAGTATTTTCAAACAAATAACATTTATTTTAGGTTTCAGACATGCATATGAGTACTAGCAAAACATTTGTTTTGTAATGTACACGCTTTGGACGATGTGCTTTATTCATATAAGGTACAAACCGTTTATGTTACTAGACAGTTTACTCTCTTTCTCTCCCAGTTAAACACACATTTACTTTCTTGTATTTTGGGAGAAAATTATAGATTATACTGTAAAATCAACAACTTTTATCTCTCCCGCAGCATAGATTAACATGGTGGCTCCAATCACCAGTCATATCAAATAATGATCATAATTAAGCTGTTTAAAAGACAAAATAAATGTTCTTCCAACCATCAACGACTTCAAAGACAACACATACACTTAATACACAAATACACTTCATTGAACATGCACACATAGACATCACTAATGTACTATATAACTGCAGGTAAACTATGTTTTTATATATATATATATATATATATATATATATATATATATATATATACTTGTATAACTTTAACGTTAAAAGCTATTGGTTACTAGTTAATTAGTTAAAGTTATTAGTAACTAATAAAGTTATAGTAACTAATAACCTTAACTTTTTCAAATTTGATTAATGCAATGATGTGCTCCTTTTGTGAAGCTGCTTTGAAACAATAATTATTGTGAAAAGTGCTATACAAATTGACTTGATTTTCAGAATTGAAATATCAGATATTTGACAATATTAGGACGTTCGTCAATATTTGCAGAAAATGAAAAAAGGAAACAATACATGATATATACAAAAATCATTGGGGCTGCAGTGCGTCACGTGAAAAACTTTGAGCTGCCATGAAAAGTATTTAAAACTTGCATGTGAAAGGGTTAAGTGATAGTTGGGTAGATGTTGAGTCCTGTTTTAATGATCTATGAACTTCTACAATCAGCTCATACTGATGCCTGAAGATCATCCTTGCATAGTGTACATTGCTCGTAATCTGGCATGCCCGTTGACTTGAATGTCGATAATCAGGTTTGAGCATACATTGTAAGTATTTTATATGCAGTCTCGAAGGCAACATTCCAAGGCGGGAAGGCACATCCGAATCCAAATTCTAATTCACTTCCCGTCTTTACTGGTACCTTTCAAATTTTGAATGCAGCATAGATGTGTCCTCCTCTGCCTTTGCTATCCCACAAATATACATGCATTACATTTCTGACAGTTGAGCTAAAAACAAACAAAAAAACCACACACTTGTGTATATGTTTTTGATACAACATTTTCCACATCATGGCATTTCTAACAAGAAGTTGGTACAGTAATGTTCCAATATTACCTTTGCTATGACCCAAAGCTCTCTCTCTATGTTGTTATTAAATGGTTATGTCTGAAATCAGTTTTATAAGGTTTCTTCATGCACAAACACTGCCTCCAGATTCACTGCCTGATAGTTGGCTCCCTAAGTTTTTTTTACGCAGCTATTGTGTAAGATCAGTGAACATTTTTAAGTCAATTCTTTAGTTCAACAGGAATTTGTTAAACGAATTAAAATGTCAGTAAATACATTTTATTATTTTGGAAAAGGTTTATATGGCAAATGAAATTAAATTTGCACATTTGGCATGGAATTCAATGAAAAATTGTGTTACTGTTTTCTATTGTGATAATAACATCAAGTTGCAATACTTTCTCTGTATGTCAGTATGTTTAATTCTATGAAGAAAGTCATAAAATTGTGTATTACACAGATTGTATGACAGCAATGCAAGGTGTGTTCACTTGGTTTATTTGGTCTGTTTCAGATCTGGTTCTTCCAGCGCTGTGAGCAGTATTAGGATGTTTGCTAACAGTAAACAACCAAAAGTTAATTGATTCTATCAAGGCATTAAAGGGAAAGTTCATTCAAAAATAGAAATTTGCTGACAACTTTACCCTCAAGCCATCCAAAATCTAGGATGTTTTTTCTTCTTCTGTAGAACATTATAGAATATTTATATCTGAAACGATCCTTGGTGATTCATATAATTCAAGTTGATGGCTACTGGCAATTTGAGAGTTATTTAAAGGGAATAATCTTCTAATTAATGTTCAGTTTTAATGTATGAGTCATGGTGGGTATTAATCCAGTATTTTCTGCATGTTTTTTTTTTTTTTTTTTCTTCTTCATTACCGGTAGCTGTTGAATTGGATTTTATATATCAAGTACCATGGTTTCAGCTAAAAATCTATAATGTTCCATTAAAGAATTAAGTCACTTATATCTTATATGGCCTAAGGTGAGTAAATTACCAGCAACTTTTGGGTGAACTCTCCCTTTTAACGGTACTCTCTTTTTGAAAAGCTACTCAGAACACCTTTCCACACTTGAGGTCAGGCTTTTGCGTGATCTTCGATGTGACTCTAAGTAGCTCTTAACCCCATTCAAAGACACAAGCAGCATCCGGCTGCTCTTTTACAGTGCTGCTAAAAGCCTCGGCTGCAGGTTAGATTGAAGATGGGCTTCTTAACCAAGACATCCCCCGCCCCGTCCCTCCATCCTCCCTCAGGATGGAGCAGATGGAGACTAGACGTGAGGGGGGAGGCTGATAGCGGGACCCCATAGGCTGTCTCTCTCACTTCTGGGACATTATACGGTGGGCTGGGGTGGGGAAGGTCGAGAAAAGGTTATAATTGTTGATCTCAGCAAATGGTTTAATCATCATTCAAAAATCTCAAGAGTTTTTTTATTTTAATCTAATAAGGAATAAGTGCTTTTGTATGTAGTTTTTTCGCTCATAACACATTTTACACTAGCACTAGCCCTCCTTCTCTCCCGTTCCCTCCCTTTCCCTTGAGAGCCATCGCTTCAGCCTCTAGATCAGTTTAATCTTTCTGTCAGGGCAGACCGCAGGTGTTGACAGCAGCTCCAGATAAATAAATAAACACTAAACAGGCCACACATCCCCACCCACAGTTCATCTCCTCCTAATGGAGCCGTCTTGCAAGCCCATCCACATTTAATCACCTCTTTCAGAGAGACGCTCTGATCTCTCCACTGCAACCATAACCAGATGTGTTATTGCTAACAGCCAGTAAATTTAACACAACTTCTGTCAATCCGGTCAGATTAGTTATTTGTGAATGTGTGACGAGGCTGTACAAATGAAGAAACTGGTGTAAGGAGTCACAGTTATTTAAATTTTTTATTTTTTCTTGGAAATTGGAAGCACATACTCAGAAGGGTTAATGAATATTTAATCTGCCTCAGAGTCTTAATGTGAGCTCATTCCCAGTTTCTGCTTTGTCATTGGTTCTTGTGACACTCTAACCGCAAATCTCCATTAGCTTTTAGCTGCAATCAACGAAGTTTCACTCTTGTATTTTTTTAGCTCCAAGGTTCAACAAGATTGGATCTTTAGAAATTATGCGGATTGCTGACTTGGCCGACTGATTAATTATGTATGATGTGTTCACAGATCTAGGGGTTAGCTGAAGCTTTGTAGCATTTGCACTAACAGTTAGTGGTCTTATTGAGTTTGTGTGTTTATCTTTTAATCGACATCTCTGTTCAGTGACAAATATAAAAGGTCTACAGTTGAAGCTACAAAATTATTAGCCCTCCTGTGATCTTTTTGGTATTTTTAAAAGTGCTGTTTAACAGAGAGAAGTTATTTTATTTTATTTTTTTTTATTTTTTTTAATAAACATGTTTAAGCATAATAGTTTTGATAACTAATTTGTTTTTGCCATGATGACATGGACATAATATTTTAATTGTTATTTTGCAAGATGCTAGGATTCAAAAGTGCAATTTAAATGCTTAACTAGGTTGACTACTGTAGGTTAATTAACTATACAAGTGTGATAATGCCATTGGACAAGAGTGGTTTGTTCTGTAGCATATCAGGGAAAAAATCTAAAGGGGTCTAATATTATTGACCATAGCATTTTTATCATTTAAAAAAAATGAAAAGAAATAAGATTTTCTTCAGAAGAAAAATGTTATAGGAAATACTGTGAAAAATGTCCTTGCTCTGTTAAACATCACTTATGCTGAAGTGACAAAATAATAGAACCATTGCCACATGAATAATAATTTAATTATTTGACAAGTGAATTTTACAAAAATTTAACAATGTAGTTATAATATTGCAAAATTACTTTATCGATAATTTCACATTCAGTTCTGACACAACTTTTTTTATATGCCAGTATTTCTTCTGTAAAAAAAAAAAATTATTTTCTACTTTTTATTTTAAATTTAATATAAAACAATATTGGGTGGCAAGCATAAATACAATATTTTTTTATTAGTGTGTTTGTTTTATTTATACGCATGTTCAGTTTCTTAGAACATTGATCAACCAATCAGAATCAATTATTCTGCATTCAGTTTAGCAGTGTGAGCTGTTGAGGTCTGTAGATGTAAACCATTGAGGGGAACTTGAGATATTTGTGGTCATGGGGTCATTAGAGAAATGCTGATGCAGACCTGATCATTCTTTTCCCATGGTTAACCACAGCAGTAGAACTACTGTACAATTGAGAAATATCTGCTAAACTGAAGTTATATCTGATTAGACTGAAATGTTTAAAATACAAAGAATGGACTTTGAATCAATCATATGTTTAGCAAAGGAAAACTGTTGCGCTATAATGCTTTCAAATCCATCTGCTTCTCAAGAGAGAACATTCTTCTATTCATTTCCTCTCTCTTATGTCACTCTCTTATGTGATCTTGTTCTGTGAGTTGCCTATAGAAGCATGCCATGTGATGTTCTTGTGCTCTGAGATAATGGCTCTCTTCTCTTCTATATACAGTAGTAATGTCACAAATCACTTACCATATGTAACTAATTCTTGCACTGCATAATTGGATTTCCTGTTATTTTGAACTGCAGAACCAACTGGTCTCAGTGTAGAGCTGTTCTAAATTTAAATGGCCAATTGTGCTATTTATAAAACCTCTGTACACACAGTATCCAGTGTTATATTTGATTATATTATTGCGTTTCATGCATATTGCAATGAGAAAAGCAATAATACTTTTTTATTATAATTTTAATATATAATATCATGGCAAGCAATTTAAGACATCAATAAATGTAAATTGTGTTAATCGTGTGTGTATAATAATCACAATTACAGTTTAAATGGAATAATCGAGAATTGTGTTTTGTCACACGCACACACACACAGTATTTAATACTGTAAAAATTGCTTATTATATTGTCTTACTCTACCCCAAAACCCAACCCTCGCAGGAAACCTGTGGAAAAAAGTTTTGAATGTCAAAACACTCAATTAAGTATGTTTTTTTTAAATTTTTTTATTTATTTTAATTTTTTAAAAGACCAATAAAACCATCTATGTGTTTGTGAAAATATTGACATAATGCACATGCACCATTTATTGGTTTGTGGGAGTACTTGACAACCAAAACAAAGATGACAGAAAACATGGATGATTTCATGGGTATAATAAAATCAAATTATAAAAGAATATCATTGTCATGTAAATGTACATCTAAAGACTATAAATAGTTAACCTATGTTTTTCTCCAATAATGGTTTCCTATGGTTTCATTAATTAAAATCAGTTTAATTTAAATAAAAAATAGAAAATATGAATATATTTATATCCAAATACAAGTTTGTTAAATCAGTCTTTTAAAATTTTATTATCTTAGTTTTAATTGAATGTATTTTACATAAGCTTTATCAATACTGTCAAAATATCTTATGGTTTAGTCATAGATGTAAAATGATAAGCAATTGTTTAACAGGTGTTTTGAATGTCATGACAAAAAGTCTTAGCATGACCAAATTCAGATTCATATTATTTTTATGTGGCGCTTTTAATGTTGGAACAAATTGATGATTAAATCTATTTCATACATTACCCAAATAAGAGCCCGTTTTGGTGTCTGCATTAATTAAATTTACAGTTTAAAGTGAATTTCTGTACATAGTAAGCATACTATTACATATTAAATGCCAGTAGTATGTCCACTTCAATGTCTTTAGAATGTTTTTGTTTTGTTTTTTGAAAAAAAAAATCTAATATGTGTGAAATAATATTGCACCATCATTCAGTGTAATTCAGATAGTTTTAATCGAATATGAAACAACGTTCTTATTCTGAAATCTACTGATTAAAATGTATAAAATAGTAAGTTACAATGCTAAGTTTGCTAAATGATTAAAACCCCATTTTGTATTTGACCAACATGTGTTTGGTAAAAGAAGCCTCATGGTTAGTCGTTCTTTATAGTCAGAAAACTCTAGATTATTAGACTAAAAAGATCTCTCAAACATACACATCTTGATACTTTTGTTCAAGCATTTCAAACACCAGCCATCAGCCTGTCAACCAGTTAACTAGGACTGACTAGTTTCATTATTAATGTTCCCCTGTCTTTAAGTATTAAGCAGCATAGCTAAATGTATTTTTTTTATTTATTATTATTATTTTTTATTGGATTATTCTCCTGTCTGTTTTCGCTAGTGCCTTGTGTTTTCTTCTTTCCCAAAACATTGTTTGAAAGCCATGCTAGCAAATTCTTGATTCAAGTGAAAAATATTTGGTATTTTAACTTCTGGTTACCTCTAACACACTCTTTGTCTTTCTGTTTATAGATAGCTGTGATGACGGTGACGCTCTTCCCTGTTCGTCTGCTCTTTGCTGCATTCATGATGTTGCTGGCCTGGCCCTTTGCATTCGTGGCCACTGTTGGCCGTTCTGAAGATGCAGTTGAGCCCCTGTCCTGGTGGAGATGGTGAGTAATGGATCAGCAGTGTTAGAGTTTTAGAATCATTACATTGCCTCTGCATGATGATATTTCTCTGCTAAAACAGGTTTATTCACAATGTCATTTGTAGCAGCAAATCATTAATTTTCAATCAACATGAACTACAATGACGGGCATGTTCAGAAAAAGTAGCCCGTGTAAATATTTCTTAACAAAATAGTCTCTCAGAAAATGATGTAAAAGTATGACAGATGTTGTACAGATTACATTCATACTTTTCTGCCATCAAATGACGCACCTACTTGCAGTTCACATCAGGTTTATTTTAAGTTTATATTCTTTCTTATTTACTTTTTAGATTTAGGGTGTTTTTAGACCTGTATGTTGTTTTGTTACAATATTAGTCCACTTTCACAAGGCAACAAATTGAAGTACACAAAATGTACACAATTGATAGGCATTTATCATGTGAGGGATAAAGTGCATCTTCCCAGTTGTTCTCGCAAAATAAAGCCTGACAGGCTTATCGGCAGCCTGATATGAAGCTTTATTCTGTGAAAACAACTGGCTATATGTACATTATCTCAGTTATTAGAGTACTACTTGCCAAATAAAAACAAAAAAATCTAGATCCAAAACATAAATCGGAGCTGTGATAATTTACTATCTCTTTGATGATTGACAAACCAGAATCAAGTATTCCACAGAGTCGTGTGATAATAGAAAATAATGGGAACCAAGCATTTATATAGTCTATTTATGAAGAAGATCATTTACTCAGATGAAGAGGCACACCTTAGGCTACGTTCACACTGCAGGCAAATGTGGCCCGAATCTGATTTTTTTTGCCCACATATGACTCAGGTAATGACAGTGTGAACAGACCAAACCGCATGGAATCTGATCTTTTCACTTCAGATTTGTGCCACTTTCATATGTAGTATTAAATCAGACACAGATCTGATGTTTTGCAATGCGACCGCAGTGTGAACGGTTATGTGGATTTCATGTGACTTTTACATAATCTTTGAGCGACATGCGTCATCATTCTGTGCTGCAAACATCATCTACTCCTCAGCAGCATAGTAGAATGGCACACAGGGCAATTACTTTACCACAGAAAGTTGGTTGTTCATTTTGAAAAAGATTTTGAAGGCAAAACTGATGCTTGTTAACCAATCTGGTTAACAATTGGGGCACGGGTTGATCACGAAGCTGAAGAGCGTTGGGCAGTGTTGCGGATAGGGGATCCGTGCGCAAAGGAGGGGCACTTTCATTTTAAGGGAAACTTTCTCTCCGAGAGAAAAAAGGGCAGGTACTCAAACCCCCCTTCTGCACGTGTCTGTTGTTTATAACAAAGTAAAATTAAGTAACTCTGCAAACAGAGATAAATCAACTCTGCCTTCACAGTTCTGTCTGTGGCTGCTCATTAACCCTTGATGAGTTCACTACACTGGTGGTCAGAAAGACACGCACCGCGGTTTCCATAAATCACAAATGATCAGTGTTTTCAATCACAGGAGACTTATTTTAGATTTCAAATGCCGAAATACACATTAGTAGTAGCAGAACAATATTTTACAGTTTATGAAATGCACCACGCTTGACTGTGAAAAGGGCAATAATCATATAAGCATAATCTGACAACGTGCTTCGTACAGTATACACATTGTGTGCATAATTAGACATTTTGTGGTGTCTGTAACTGTACTTTTGCGCATGCTGGTCAGTTTAGGACCATGATCTGTTCACACTGCAAATCTGATATTGGCCACATTTATAACAGCAGTGTGAACAGCCATGCAAAAATCAGATATGAGCACTAAGCCTCGCAGTGTGAACGTAGCCTTAGTTTTCGTTTGCAATTACTGGTGTGGTCACTTGTAATGCTAATATATTAATTATTATATAATACACCACAGCATTTTATTTAACACATTTCCGATCGTTTCATTGGTTTAAATACTTTTTCACCTCAGCTCAACTTTTTTTTTTTTTTAAATGGGCAGAGACCACCTTATGACAGACTCTGATGGATTATTTTAATGCGTATCCAAACCTGAACTACATACACCGATCTAAAGGTAAAAGCGTAATGTTAAAACCCTATTAGTTTTCAGTCCACATTGTGTCTATTGAGGTTTAGTTTAATATTTTCTGTAATTATTATTATTTTTTTTAAGTTTAGTTTAAAACTTTTTATTAATCCCAGCTGGAGCAATGTATTCTGACTTGTGTGGTGTATCACAAATATTTAGCCAACTAATCCAATTATACGAACACTCAAACAACACCAAATGCATACAAGAAAAAAATAAATTTAACTACATTTTTACATAACCCTATTGCTTCAGAAACAAAAAGTAAATCTAACTGACCTTAAATGTCACTAATGGTGCATGCACTGAAAATAATAATTCAGTTTATGTGCCATTCTTAACACCTGCTGTTCATAATAAGGTGCATGGTTTCACAGGGAAACGCTCAAAAGTTTTGAGCACATATTAACAATGCCTTGCAGACAGTTTTTGCTCTTTTTTTTTTCTGGACAATGAGGAAGAAACAAAAGAAATGGACAGGATCAGGATCGGGACTTGTGGAGCTGTGCTTCAGTGGATTTGCTCTGTGGTGTTTGAACTTTCAGCAGTGACATTTAGACCACACTGAACTAAACTACACTGAACTTCAACTCTGAAATCTGGACTTTACTAGAACTATGTTAAGCTGCTTTGACACAATCTACATTGTGAAAAGCGCTATATAAATAAACTTGACTTGACTTGATATATTCAAAGAACGAATTATAGAAAGTAAAAAAAATAACTCTATGTACATTAAATGAGTTCAGTTTCTACAACAAAAACAATTTTTGATGTGCTTTATTATTAATTGCATTATTATTTTGGACAAATTTGCCAGCCTGAATACTTTCTACAGTATTTCTACTTTCTCTACTACATCAACCCGTGTGTCATTTTTGACCACACTTTGGAGTGCTCTTGTTTTATTATCAGAGTTGATTATGATTTTTTTGTTTATGATTGTTTTTGACACATTCAGATCTTATTTCATCCTACCATGAATTAAATCATACAAAACTGAACCATATTCCTGATTTGAATGTGAAAGGACGAGAAAGGTTATCGTCTCCATATGGATTTGGACACTTGGCATGCTTCTGATGCAGCAAGCTAACATTAAAATGCTGGAATCAATTCACAGATGTTTCTTTTTTCTTTATGTGAAGAGTGTTTTGTGACATGTACAAGAAAATTGCCATAGAGCAGGAGAGCTCACTATGTTCAATGTTTTAGTTCAGTCACACATCGAAGGTCCGTTAGTTAGAAGCTCACTTCAGAATTTAGCTGTCAGCATAGATCGCTTACTGAGTTTACTGAGAACAAAGCCGTAAGGTAAATATTAGCAGGTATTGTGGAGCTGAATCTACTATTTTGAGGTGCATCTTCTTGCTGAATCTTGCTACTTTGCTAAAAATAAAAAGTGGTGTCTGACGTATGTGACACACGCACGCACACACACACACACACACACACACACACACACACACACACACACACCCTACTCCATTCACATAGTCTCTATTTCCCTACTACCTGATAACTTTGCTATTCCTATTCTCTTACTGTGTGTTTGTCTTTCTATATCCCATTGTGCTCAAGTTTGTTCTTGCGAGGTGTGCAGAGGACATGTTTTTGTCTTTATTTGTAGTGAAAGTTTGAACCGACATGCTTGATTAACAGCACCAGTGAGGCGCAGGTCATGAAACTATGCATTTTGCTACTGCGTATGTTGAGTAGTCAGTAGTTTGCAATGTAGTTTCAAGTTCACTTTAAATTATAAATTATGGACCACATTCAGTTGGATGTAAAAGCTATTTCATTGACACTGGATTTAGTTTCTGTCTTTTCTCTTTTCATTTCTTCCTCTTCAGGCTGGTGGATCTGGCCCTGAAAGCCATTATGAGAGCCATGTGGTTTTCCGGAGGGTTTCACTGGGTCCGTGTGAAGGGTCGGCCGGCTCTGCCCAGTGAAGCACCCATCCTCACGATGGCACCTCACTCTTCCTACTTTGATGCCATCCCTGTCACCATGACTATGGCCTCTATAGTGATGAAGGCAGAAAGTAAAGACATTCCAGTCTGGGGAAGTGAGTTTTGAACTGTATAAATAGAAATATGCAAACACAGAAATATACTTCTTTTCATCTGATTTATTAAAATGTAGTTGAATAATGCCCCCCTTTTGAGTAAGGACTTTTCTATCATACAAAAGTGTATTTTACTTTAAAAGTAATTTAAAAAAGTTTTTTTTTAGACTCACAATCTTTTAACCTCACCATTTCTTTGATTGAAAATAAAATAATAATTCCCGTCATAGCATAGCTGTTTTTTAGCAGCCATAATTCTCATCTAATGTGTTGAACAATTCTTCATAGATCATTCTACTATGATGATTTCATGTAAACAAAATTTTTTTTTTTAAATTATTATTATTGTTGAAAGAATTTGTTGTACTAAATATTTCTGTGAACATGTTTCTGTCCAGGATTCTATAATGAATAGAAACATTGAAAAAACAATAATTACTTTGGGGGGGAAAAAGAATCTATGTGCGTTTGTGTATTTAATTAATTTATTTGTATTTGTTATTTAAATAAATTAAATAAATTCATTAAAAATAAAAGAAAAATTATTGAAAATAAATGAAAAATAAATTTAAAACAAAAAATAAGTAAATATATTTTATTTATTTATTGATTGATTTTTATTTATTTGCAAAAATAATTGTTTGTATTGTCACTTTATCAATTTATGTCCTTCCTGAATATACGTCCTAATTTCTAAAAAAAAAAATAACTTGCTGATTTTCTTTTTTAACTCACTTTGATGACTTGATGTGCTAAAAAAATTCTCTCTTTGTGTTTCTGAACCGAATCACGAGGAGATTTGTTTGAATTTGAAGGAAAGCTGTTTGCATTTTATTTGTGCAGTGGTCCTATTTATTGTTGTTTATTACAGAAAAATCTCTATTTATACTCTCAGCATTTAGCAAGATTGGATTTAGCTAACAAAAGATTAAACTCTCCTTTTTAGCCTTTCTTATGTCACCCTTCCCTCTTTCTCCATTTTCAGCTCTTATCAAGTTCATTCGGCCCGTGTTTGTGTCCCGCTCGGATCAGGACTCTCGGAGGAAGACCGTTGAGGAGATCAAACGTAGAGCGTCTTCTAATGGCGAATGGCCTCAGGTACCAAATCAACACACACAGACTTGTGATATTTTGCACTTTCATTCATTTTAAGCACCAAAGCACATTTCTAATCCACTTTGTATGAGTGAGTGCACTAGAGAGCAGCGCTGAGGTATTTCCCTACTGACTGTGGCTTTTTCAGATCATGATATTCCCGGAGGGCACATGCACCAATAGATCCTGTCTCATCGCATTTAAGCCTGGTATGTGTACACGCTCGCTGTCTGTACCCGCCTCTAATATCTGCTGACTCAACACACTTGCCATGATCAGAATGTTTGTGTTTTTTTTTTTTCCTGCATCTCTTTGGATGAATTGTTAAAGAAGCCATGACATGACATCAAAATTACATTGATCATTTGACATACAAGTTGTCACTGTGCCATTAAAACGTCCAACTTTCATAAATTTAAAAGTATAATTCACCAATTAATGAAAAGGTTGTTCCAGGCCTGTCTTTTATTTGGCCAGTTTGATGAGATTTCTATGATATCTGAGATGTTTCTGTTCCTTGATTGACAGCTTGCATAAATAACACTTTATAAGTCCAGAAAGGTAATGGAAACATCATTATTGTACATTGTCTCCAAATGCTTCATAAAGATTCATTTGAAGCACTGTGGACCATTTCATTGATGTTTTTGTTACTTTTCTTTTCCTTCTAAATGGTAGTTGTATAGTTTGTCAATGGAGGGACAGAAATCTCTCAGACTTCATTGTAAATCTCATCAAATTTGCCAAATGTAAGACTTAGAGGTCTGGAACAACATTAGGGTGACTATTTTTAGTTGTCTTTTAAGAATAAAAATATCAACATATAATAGATAACCCCCTTTTGCACAGAAATATCTATAATTAAATGTAAAATTATTGTATAGTCAAATACAAACACCCACTGTTAACACACAATTCAATTCAATTCAATTCATCTTTATTTCTATAGCGCTTTTACAATGTAGATTGTGTCAAAGCAGCTTCACATAGAAGATTATAGTGAATTGGAATGGTGTCCGTTCAGTTTTTAGAGTTTAAGTTCAGTTCAGTGTGGTTTAATTTTCACTGCTGAGAGTCCAAACACTGAAGAGCAAATGACATTTCATCTTTTTAACCTAAAGCACTGTTCACAACACGGTTTCAAAATACATGTAAATTCAGTGACATAATTTATCTAAATGGTCGCACCTCTCAGTTTTGTGTTTGTAAACATGGACTATTATGCGCTTGTTTTTTTAGTTTTTTTCATATATTTTCATATTTGTCAAATTTTAACATTTTATGCAGTTGCTTATGGCGCAGAGACTTGTATTAGTTTGTTTCAAATCAAACTACAGAACACTAGAATAAACAGAACAGTTGCCGATTGCATCCAAACTTTAAGGCACTATATGCCACAAAAAAAAAAAAAGTAATTTCCGAGGCTTATTGGAAAAACATGCCTCTGCATCCATTTTTGCAAAATCTTTAATTGAGTTGCTCCGGGTACGTTTCGTTGTATGTTTCAGATGACAAATCCACTAGTGGGCGCTGTCTACATTTTTGCCAATCTGAAATGCATCATTTTGGGTATGTTTTGTTGGGTATATATCAGATACCATTCTTTTTGTACATGTCTGTGAAAAGGCTGGGCTTGTGTAAGATGAAGCATGAATTTCCGATCAGCCAGGGTTGAAAGTAAATTCAAACATCTTTAAGCTTCTCTTATGGACTTTATGGACTTTCTGTCCACTCTATGGACAGAAGGATATTAGCAACGAGTTGATGGTTTATTTAATTATGTCAGAAGATTATGTGATTGTTTGGTGCAGTTGACAGGATATCCTTTTGTAGTTGAGACGGAGTGTAATGGAAAGTTCACACAAAGGAACAGTACTGGATCTAACAGCAGCTACATTTCAAACCACAAGTAAACCATTTTGGAATTGTTTGTCTGAAAGCAATAGTTTTGTATGGATAAGGGGCCATTTAATTCAGTTCATATTTTCTTAATAACAATTCTATGAATAAAAATAGTCATGACCCGCTTTAGAGATTCTTCAGTCAGGGTACTATGTGTGCGCTTTGGTGTTTGGTGTCTGTTTGTATCCTCTCTAATCTGTAGCCCATCGTGGTTCAGAGCACTGAGAGATCTGGATGTTTGGCTTCCTCTTCCTGTGTCTGCTGTTAGCTCTGGTCTTTTCTGCTCAAATCCCCTGTCCTCTGTCAGTCATTGTACTGGCTCTGTTCCCCTAATCCTCACCCCTCCTCTCTCTGTCCCATGCTTGCTATCGTCGGGCTATCTCACTTTCCTCTCCACAACCTTTAATACTGGAGCTCTCACTGTACCAAACAACATCAGCTGTGACTGTGTTGTAGCCAGACAGCCCTCCCAACACAAATAACAAATGTGAATGTGTGTAGAAAGTTCTGGTTCTCGAACTTGTTCTGTAATGCTAATATGTTGTTAGCATATGTCACTATACTACAATTATACAAAATATACTTCCATCATCAGTATGTTGATTAATGAACCAAAAAGAAGGCTTGTATATTTATATACAATATGTGTTTCTCAAGGTTAGGTTATAAACAGTGAGCGAATTATACATTCACTATTGATTTACATTGAGTATTGCATGCTTGAGTGAACCAAATTTATCTCACTTAAGATGTTAATCAATCATATTGAAGGTTTCAGGGATTTGAGGGATAATGATTAGATTCTTTTGCTGTGTAGTTTGTTGTTTGTACATTTTGGTTTGGTTGACCTTCTCCATTGAAGAGATACATTGAGTTTGTCAAAGTTGAGTGAGTTCGGTCTCAGTGGAGAGTTGGTTTGTTTCTATTAACAGCATGTAATAAGGAGCTGTTTGTAAGCTGAAGGGCATCTCTCGTCTCTCTGCACCTTTACAGAAGTGATGAGATCTGACTGGAACTGGAGCTCAAAATGTGGAGAAACTAGATCACAGTTGATATGCAGGAGGAGAACAATAGGAGCAAAATGAGATGATTAGCAGAAAGCCAAAAATGTCACAAAGTGAACTTGACAACTGTCAACAAAAGAACTAAAAAAATGAATAATTTTATATAAAAACAAAATAGAGAGAAAATTTTAGAGTGGGATCAATTTAATGTGTTCTTGCCAAGTATGGGAAGTTTGTAACAGTTGTTTAAATAAGACTCCACAAAATAAGCCACCTGCCTTAACAAAAAACACTTTTTAAGTGTAAAAATATTCAATCATCCTGAGGCCTTTCAAGATCATACATGATTTACTATTTTTAGCTGAAACCTTGATCATTATGAAGCAAAATGCTCAGTGCAAGAAACTTGATTATTTACTCCAGTATTACCTTTAATCTACAGCCTTTAGTACACAGACTGATTGTTTCACTTCGTAAGACCTTGCTATATCATCATGAACCACAGGAATTAATTTTCTTTTGCCTGTGTAAGTATTTTATGACTCTAATAACACTGGTGTAGCCACTGACCATTTTATGAATCCTCAAGGACCATGGTTGCAACTAAAATCTGTATATACTGTATGTATTTTTTGTTTCTTTATGTAATGTATCTCCTTTCAAAGCTTTAATAATGCAAGTAGTTGGCTTGCAGTCATATCTAAATATTAAAACTGAAGTGGGATGATGTCAGTATTTGGGTACTTGCGTTCACACCCATACTCTCACACACATCTCATGTTTCAGAACAGCAAATGGGACAGGCTATAGTGTTAATGGCACACCCAGCCCTTGAACTGGAATGAGGTCAAATACAAGTTCTCTCTCACTCTTTCCTACTGGTTTACCATCCTTTTGTCCCACAGGTGCATTCATCCCTGGTGTTCCTGTCCAGCCTGTCGTGTTGCGGTATCCTAATGAGATGGTAAGAGTCAACTCTACGCCCAAACAAGGGCGTGTCATTTGTGTCAATGTAGAGCTATGTGTTACTTTTGTGGATTATGTGCTTCTAGTAATGGAGACCTTAACAGACCAATTAAACGTTATATGCACTACTTTCTCTTTTTGTCTGTCTGTCCTTTTCTCATAAATAATACAAACCCAGCAATCAAGTTTCATTTAAACTACAGAACAACTTGGCTTTATCTTGGCATGTTTTTTCTATTATTATTATTTTTCAGCCTTTTATTTATTCATTCATTCATTTTCTTTTTGGCTTAGTCCCTTTATTAATCTGGGGTCGCCACAGCGGAATGAACTGCCAACTTATCCAGCATATGTTTTACACAGCGGATGCCCTTCCAGCTGCAACTCATCACTGGGAAACATCCATACACACTCATTCACACACACATACACTACGGACAATTTAGCTTACCCAATTCACCTGTAGTGCATGTCTTTGGACTTGTGGGGGAAACCGGAGCACCCGGAGGAAACCCACGTCAACACTGGGAGAACATGCAAGCTCCACACAGAAATGCCAACTGACCCAGCCGGGGCTCGAACCAGCGACCTTCTTGCTGTGAGGCGATTGTGCTACCCACTGCGCCAACGTGATCTAATGATCTACACCTGATATTGTAGATCATTTCATATATACTGATTACTTATGCATTTATGCCTAAATCACATCAGCGTTCATCTATGAAGAATGTAGGGTGTCAAATGCAGAAGTTTACGTTGGTAAGCACAGCTGTGCTTTTGAAATGTAAAAAAATGTAAATATGCAAAATGGTTAGTCTGTGTGGGTGATTACTTGAAAGTTTACAATCTGCCACGTCTATTCAAACAGTCAGTTTTGATGAGGACTTGTTTTTGTCCAAAACAGGATATATACAAGATATATATACATATATACAACTTGATAATACCATCTTGATCACTTTAAAGTGAAACCATAAGAACAGTACAAATCAGAATAGTTAATGATCTCTTTAAGGTCAGGATATCAAGGTCATGATGTCAGAAGAGAAAGGTTAAGGTTGAGTATTTTGGAGGGTAGTGCACTTAAGGTGGATTCTTCTCCAAATGTAATTGTTTATAACTCTAACTCTAAATGTATTGTTTGCCATGTTAAGCTCATTTATTTCCTCATTTCTCTTCTCACTTCTCTGACAGGATACAATCTCATGGACGTGGCAAGGGCCTGGAGCGTGAGTTCTCTTTAGTTCATTTAAAGAGAGAGTACACTCAAAAATGAAAACTTTTCCTTACCATAATGTCACTACAGGCCTGTTTGAGATTCTGTCTTTTGCTGAACACAAATGAAGATATGTTGATCAATGTTAAAAATGGAAGTCAGTGGGAACTGAAACTGTTTGGTTAAGTCAAACTTGGTGAGCAGAGTTTTTCAGCAAAAGAGGGAAATGCGTACAGGTTTGGAACAGCATGAAAGTGAGAATTTGATTCTGAATATTTTTTTTTCAGTTTGATGAACTGTCTCTAATCTTGTTCACAGATTCTTTTCCTCCATCTTAGTATATTATAGTGACAGTACTGTATTTTCTTATGGTTAATATATTAAAAAGGCAACCAGCCTTGAACCAGTTCTTTGGGTTTTGGACTAATTGTCAATAAAACGATAGTGATGATGTATGTTTGTATGTTATATTATTGAATTATAAATGATCAATTTATCTTTTTCAGGTTTAAGATTTTGTGGCTTACATTATGTCAGCTGCATAACTTCGTTGAAATAGAGGTGAGAATTGTTATTTTAGTATTGAAATAATATTCTAATTCATTCATGTATTTTGTTTTATTTTGACATTTTCTGCAACTTTGCCATGTTCTTCATTTTTTTTATTCTTTTTTTTCCCCTTATTTAGTTAGTATTCTCAAATTTTAGTTCAGCTTTTTTTTTTTATTTAGTCTATTTATTTGTTTATAATTTTGATTGATATTTTTAAAAAATCTGATATTGCTATTATTTCTTTTTCAGCTCTATTTTAGTTGCCTAAACAATATTTGTAGTATTATTTTGTTGCTTTTTAACCCATCTTAGGTTGGCAAATGTCAAAATAAATAACTAAAAAACTTTGTCTATCCAGTATCTTCCAACATACACCCCGTCAGAAGAGGAGAAGAAAGATCCAGCCCTGTTTGCCAGCAATGTGAGACGCATCATGGCCAAGTGAGTGGATGTTAAAAAGCCCTGACCTGTTTTTGTGATGACAAAGGTGTTGTTGTTTGCCAGGTAAAACAACAGAGCCTTGCACATGACATGCAAGAAAAAAAAAATTGTGGGCATGATTTCTTAATTTGCACCCTCAATTTACTAGTTTATGCCTATGGTTTATTCATTCTTTCCCTCATTTTAAGTAAATTGTGAGCACAATTTCTTAATTTGTTACCTCAATTTACCAAATAGTGTGCACAATTTACTAATTCGTTTCCTAGTTTTAAGCAATTTATGCACTTGTTCTGTATGTAAATCTAGAAATTAGAACTTGTACTATCTTTCCCCGGGCGCCGCAGCATGGCTGCCCACTGCTCCGGGTGTGTGTTCACGGTATGTGTGTGTTCACTAACTGTGTGTGTGCACTTGGATGGGTTAAATGCAGAGCACAAATTCCAAGTATGGGACACCATACTTGGCCACACTACACGCCACACTACGCCACACTACACTTAGTTGTACTTTCTGTCTGTGTACTATACTTCATGTTACAGTATAGTATAGCATTAAGATTTCTGATTTGTGTTGTAATGATGATAGCTATAATTGAACAATCACCACATCAAGACAGAACAGTAAATGAAGCAGCCTGTTAATAAAGAAGGTAGATATGATGCGTAGCCTACTGAAGATAAATAAATCACCAGCACCTGGTAGAGACTATTAAGTGTGCACAGTTTACAGAATGAGGTCAAAAGTTTCTAAATAGTGTCATTCATTCATTCATTTTCTTGATTTAATGTTCTTGTCGCCACTGTGGAATGAATTGCCAACTTATCCAGCATATGTTTTTAGCAGCGGATGCCCTTCCAGCTGCAACCCAGCACTGGGAAACACCCACACAGTCTCGCGTTCTCACACACACACATACACACTCATACACTACGGCCAATTTAGCTTATTCAATTCACCTATAGTGCATGTCTTTGGACTGTGGAGGAAACCCACGCAAACACAGGGAGAACATGCAAACTCCACAGAAATGCCAACTGACACAGCTGGGGCTGGAACCAGCGACCTTCTTGCTATGAGGTGACAGTGCTAACCACTGAGCCACCGTGCTGCCCCTTGTAAACAGTGTGCAAATAGTAAACTTTACTAACAATTACTAATGATTTACTAAACATGAGAGAACAAATGAATAAATCTTGTGCATGATGCATTATTGTGTTCTTGCATTTAATGTGCATGAATTGATACGAAATATTTTTGAGGTCTGTTTATTTAAATTATTGTTTCAGTTTTACCATTTATTATTTAGGGCCTGGTGTTCTGTAATTGGTAATAATAAAAAAAATATTGTTTTCTCCATAGGGCACTTGGGTTGCCCATTATCGATTACTCTTTTGAGGACTGCCAGCTTGCTATGGCCAAAGGACCTTTGCGTTTGCCCAAACACACCTGCTTGCTAGAGTTCGCCAGACTGGTACGACTTTTGGGGTGAGTAGAACAGTAGTTTTTAGACGATCACGTTTGCATTAAATGTAATGCACTGCCATTTTTAAGTTACTTTTTATTTTATTATATTTTACTTTTTATTTAACAAATGTGCCGTTCCTGTTAAACATCTTTGATAGATGGTAACTTTGGGACATTTCACCATTTGCTAGATGACTTTCTGGTTCAGAACAGTGCACTTTGCAAATTTGTTGACATTTAACATTATACAGTAAATTCTAGAGTTCTGGTGAGAACTTGTTTAATAAATTGATCCTGCATTGATTCTGATATTTTTAAAATGCATTGCTATTCTCTCTTGAATCGATTCTGAGCTTAGTTTTTATCAGCAGATGGCACTCTAGGCTAGTTTTTGACTGTATACTCTCACGAGGAAAAGCACTTGTGAGTTCGTCTGAGTCTTGTAATTTAGTTTATGTCATGAGATTAATGTAAACTGCTCACTTTGAAAAATCTTGCAAGTACTATAAAGCATTTATATAAAGCATACAGCAACATCTGCTGTTAAAAACTAGAGAATAGTGATGCATTTCGAAAAGTATGCAGAAACTATGCAGAATTGTTTTCTCCAACAATTTTTCACCTTATCTCTAGTACATTCCACTGTTACATTTTAAGAGATCAGATGCAAAAACCTCTAAATCCAGTCTAAAGTGTTCTTCTACAATTAACTTTTTTTTTTTTAGGCTCCTATGTTTCAGGATTTAACTTTAAAGGCAATGACAATAACCTATTCTTTGTCATAAAAGTGAAATTACTGAAACTATACACACAAGCCTGAGAAAAATGCTCATTTTAGAAGAAAATTTCAGGTGGCACTTTGAGGCTTTTGCATCGGAACGATTCATTTCCATCCATGATTTCCACATTTGATGATAATGTTTCATAAACACCATGTCAGCATACTAAAATTAATTCTGATCACGTGACACTGAATACTGGAGAAATAGATGATGGAAACACTCATCTTAAATTGTAATCATTTTTTCACAAAAACACCAACCCTTTAAATTAAAAGATTTTTTTTTTGTTTGGTGTATGCAAAATACTTTATACGTCAAATAAAGTAGAATACGCCATACAGTTCTCTGATGCAGTTCTTTTCATCTGTTATCATGAGGATGTCCTTAACAGAATGGCCAATCAGATTTCCTGAGCAGAATGGCCAATCACACAAGATTCAGTATGGGAATAACAGGAAGTCAGTCAGTTGAAAGTTTTTCCTGTGGTTCCTAGAAGCCTGTCTGAGAGATTGTCAACATGAGAAAGTACTGGCCATTTCTTGGTTCAATGTGCGTCAGGTGATCTCTGGATGGACATGGACTTTGGGTAGTCTGTGTGTGAATCCATTAGACTAGAAGATGGGTTGGTCTTTTAAAATAATAATAGGCTTATTCTGTAATTTTCTCATCAGTGCTCAGGTTTATTATTAAACCGCTTAGTTAGGGTTATAAAAGTGAAGGCTATTTAGGAAGTCTTTGGGACACAAGGTGCTATGTTTGGTCATTGGCTAAATCAGTCATGTAGTCAGCTCTAGACATATGCCTATATTCAATAATTCAATATATGATAATGATTTTTTTTTCTTGAAGACTTAATATGCCATTTATTTTTAAACATTAACATTTTCACATTAATCTTGCCTGCTATATTGAA
This sequence comes from Danio jaintianensis, assembly GCA_903798115.1. Classification (NCBI taxonomy): domain Eukaryota; kingdom Metazoa; phylum Chordata; class Actinopteri; order Cypriniformes; family Danionidae; genus Danio; species Danio jaintianensis. The sequence goes on from CAIGQV010016734.1 coordinate 5,252,218, forward strand.
AATGTTGTGACTATTTATAATGATTTTGTTCCTTAACTATGTACAGTAAGGTTTCAATTGTTACCATAAGTTAATTTAACTTCATTTTAAGTCAGTGTATTAACAAAAACATTTATTTGTCTTATGTGATGTTAATGCTGCATTTAAATAGCACATTTAAATAACACATTTAGAAAATTGTAATCGTTTTATTAAATAGAGGTAATAACTAATAAAATTTAGTTTTAGTTTTTTATTAGCTTCTACATATAACTATAATATTGCTGTTTATATCATCCCTTTGTAATTTAATTTATGAATTTATTTAATCTGAACTTAGTGTATTGCTTTATATATACACACAAGTTTTTTGGTTATTATACATAAGTCATCTTTTTTTGCAGCTTAGGTCAATATAGCGATTAAAAGCTTCAGCCATTAATTACAAGAAGAACATTTGATACAGGCAGAAGCCAGTCAGCACATTCATCCACTGCTCAACTCTGCATGTGGTAGTATTCACTTGTTAAGTCTGATGTCATTCCTCACAGTTTCTGGGTCCTATCTTTCTATCGGGTGCCAAAAGAGAACAACAAATGGTGCTAATGTACGCTCACAGTGTGCTGTGATACTGTTGAAAATCATGAATGTAATGTTTAAATCTATGCCTAATCCCAGATGGTCAGACAGTGATTAATTTTCTATAAATGGTTAAAATATTTGTGTCTGGGATGCAGCAAGTCTAGAGACTACCACCATGATTTTGTAAAAAAAAAAAAAAATTGCTTTAAAATGTGATATGACTAAACAGTGGTCATAAATGGCTATTGACATAGAGTTTACTTAACTCAAATAAGTAGAGGCTTAGATCCCTAAATGGTATGTCATACATCACAACTTAATAAGCGGATTGATCCACACGGTAAAGAATCATTACTGTATGTTGCTGTACTGACTAATGAAAAGACCAACACAACTCTCTGCCTGCCAGCACCGCACTCATAATGAGAGGAAGTTCAGCATGGATTGTGTTTGTTTTGTATGAGAAGCTGAGGATTGATTTTCACACACGTGTTCAGCTGCGTGTTGGTCATTGAACACAGTGCCCTCTAGTGAATATGATGAGGATGTACAGGTGGAAAACATGGCTTAGTGTTAATGAGGTCCAAATACAAAATTCATTTAGTTAATAAATAAATTAGTTCTTTGATAAATCAAGTTTTTTATGTTAGTGTCAGAAATAATGGTACAAAAGCTATTACTGTGGCGATATGCATACTATTAAATATTTGTACTATTTAACCACCAAATTGCCCAATGTGGTAAATGTACAATAAAACAGAAACACTGTGAAATGTAATGTGTATTTATATAGCGCATTTATTATGTATGGCCATATAACCAAAGTGCTTCACAATCATGGGGGGTCTTTGCACACCACCACCAGTGTCCAGCATCCACTTGGATGTTGCAACGGCAGCCACAGGACAACAGCGCCAGTGCGCTCATCACACACCAGCTAGAATTCGATGGAGGGAATTTGGCCAAGACACCGGGGACACACCCCTACTCTTTACGAGAAGTGCCATGGTTTAATGACCACAGAGAGTCTGGACCTCGGTTTAACGTCCCATCCGAAAGACATCGCTCACTGACAGTATAGAGTCCCCTTCACTATACTGGTGCATTAGGACTCACACATACGGCAGATTGATCGCCCCCTGCTGGCCTCACTATCACCACTTCCAACAGCAACCTAGTTTTTACCCATGTGGTCTCCCATCCAGGTACTGACCAGGCTCAGCCCTGCTTAGCTTCAGTGAGTAACCGGTCTTGGGCTGCAGGGTGATATGGCTGTGGCATATCACAATATTATTGCAATTTATTTTAATATGTTTAAACGTAATTTATTCCTGTGATGTTTTCAGTGATGTTTTTTATTTTGATGTCTTTTTACTTAAACCCAGATAATTTGTTTGTAATAAAACAATCAACACAGTCAGAATAAAAAATGATAATAATAAAAAATAAATAAGAAGAATAATAACAACAATGTGAAATGAACATGTATAATTTAACTAAAAGAAAGAACAAAAGAAGAACATCTCTTACAATAAAATAGTAAATTATTTGTATTGGCACTTTTGATCAGGTGGTAAAAAGGGGCAGATTCCTCCACACACAGTAATGGCTTGTAATGCATTCAGTTTGTTAATGGATTCATCTGCATTCTGCTGCACTTTCAAATAAGTGTTACAAACTGTTCCTACAAAACAACCAAACATCTCAAACTTGGATTCATCCATCCAACATGCTCTTTTGTATTCTTTTACTTTTTTGGACAGTGTCAGATGTGTCTTTCTTCATCCGAAACTCTTAAAAGCCCAGCATCTCATTGGTTGTTCAGTAAGGCCGCCAGCTGAGCACCAGTGTGGAGTCTGTTTCTCAAACTACAGACCCTGATGTTTTTGTCCTCTTGTTATTCTGGCTCGTCCACTTCTCTCCATGTGCTGCTTGCATCCAGTTTGCTTTCTTTCAACACAGTAGATCATGAAACAGCTTTCATCATTCCACAAAAAAAGAAAAAAATCTACAGAATTTTTTTTAACCAATAAGTGACTTGCATGTGTACTCGTGACATTAGTTCTGAGTTGATTCATTCTCAAGTGATTTTTAAGAACAGAAGAATAGACAGACCAACAATGAGCTACAATTTTTTGAATCAATGGCATTCATTATGCTTTTTATCTAACCACTATCCAGGCTCTTCCCCTAATGGAAAGCACAGAAATCAGGTGTATATACTAAAGTAAAAGCAGTATTTAAACATTACATTCTGAAGTACATTATAAAAAAAAAATTACATGAAAGATCGTTCGTTCCAATTTTAAATGTTCACTAAATTCTCATGCAATTCTCCGGTCAAAAAAACTGTGTTGCTCCATCTTTCTGTTTTTATTATCGAATCTCGTAATATAACTTCATTCATTAATTTTTCTTCAGCTTAGTCCCTTTATTAATCAGGGGTCGCCACAGCAGAATGAACTGCCAACTTATCAGCATATGTTTTACGCAGCCGCAACCCAGCACTGGGAAACGCCCATACACTCTCGCATTCACACACATACACTACGGCCAATTTAGCTTATTCAATTCACCTATAGCGCATGTCTTTGACCCAGCCGGGGCTCGAACCCATGTGAGGCGACAGTGCTAACCACTGAGCCACCATGCTCAACAGTCCAATAAAGGCAGAGCAAACCATCACAAAAAAGGGAGTAGGGGTGTAATCAGCGAATGTACACAGCTAAACATATCAACATATTTCAACATTTAAACTGTACATCTTGTCTTTTACATTCCCCCTTATTTATTGGTGTTAATGTTATTTTTTTCCTCATTGAACTGTTGAGTAGTATACAGTATACCTTTTATCATTCTGTCTGAATTTCAAAAACTTTTTTTTTGCCTTAAACTTATTATTCAACTGCTTAATTTGGTTTGTTTTATTATTCTAAGACTTGCTTAATATTCTTATGGGAAAAGTGAAAGGAAACCTTTTAGAACCAACCATTCTAAAAAGTTGGTGGGGACTAATTTAACATTTAAATATATCTTGCATATATAAAAATATTTATTTATTTATTTATTTATTTTTATAATTGTTTTTTTTTTCAGCCTGAAGACAAAGGTTACAGATGAAGTCCTGCGAGAAGAAGCTTCCAAAGCCTATCAGCTGTGTGAAAGAAAACTGGACATAAAGGGCTTTGCTCAGTATCTCAACCAACCCTTGACAGAAGCAGTCCAGGATATCTTCTCACTATTTGAAGAGGTTTATTACTCATCAAACATTCTTATTAGAGCACACATTAACCGAAAATAAATGTGCTTTCAAACACATCACTTGTAATCCATTGTGTTTAAACATGATTTTGATGACAATGAATGATTGGTTTTCAGCACGGGATGATGGATGTGAGAGAATATGTCATCGCTCTGTCTGTGGTTTGTAGACCTTTCAGATATCTGGACACTGTTAAACTGGCCTTCAGGGTGAGTTGGGTTTATATAAGCTTTCAAGCTTGGAGTTGGAACATCACACATCCATTATTTACATTCTGTTCAATAGCAATACTTATAAGAAACAAGACATTTAACATGGACTTTTTAGGTCTTGTTGGTAGGAATGATTGATGTTGTTTTTTTTTTTCTCCTTGTGTGTAGATGTTTGAAGCACAGGAGGACGGAGCTGTTGTTGAAGACGAACTGACCGTCATTCTGAAAACCGCTCTGGGAGTTGGAGATCTTAATGTTTCTGACCTCTTCAGGGCCATAGATTGTCAAGACAAAGGAAAGATCACATTTGGTAAGACTTTATACTGGCATTTACGTGTTGACTGGTAATGTCGGATTGCTTGTGTGTGATTGCATTAAAAAAATCTGAAATTTAAACTGTTTGGGGGTCGCAGTCATCATGAGAGAGAGAAAAGTTATAAAACAAATATTTCTGATCCTAGTTTAGAAGTTATTGTTAAAAAAATAAGAAAGAAAGAAAAATCAATGCTTTGTCATTATTAACTCCTTTAAGATTTTTTTTTAAAATTGGGTAAACCATGATTTATTTGTTTGTTATAATTAACTAGAATTAAATTCCCTGTTAAATAAAATATAAAATGCTCTTTACATACAGTTCTTAGCACAGTTGTAATCCAGGTTAATAATGCAGGCCGTAATTTGATGGTATCCCTTGGCTTTTGGTTGGTTAGAGGCTATTTGGCAAAAAAAAAAATCTTGTTTTAATATATGCCAGAAAAAAGTGAATCTCAGAACACATTTTTAAAAAAGTAGTATAATTCAGCATACTGTTAAAAAAAACTATATATCACTGATATTATATACTTTTTACTGTATACTTAAATACCAATTGATTTTTATTTAACCTACTAACTCAGTACATCTTTGTACAAGTTTTATTTGAATGTTGATTGTAAATGCAAATTTAAATTAAAAAGTATTCATTAATGGACTGTAATTCGAGGTGTTTGATTTTTATAGACCCTTGGCCGTGGAAGACATTAGAGCACCTGAATTTGAAGGGGATGCCCCAAAAACTTTTGGCAATGTAGTTTATATACATTAAATTAAGTACACTACAAGTGCAAAACACACACACATACTCACACACACACATACAAAAACTTTGTTAGCAATGGCCATTGATCTGTATTAATATCTCTCATCTTATAACTTTCTTAGATGTTTGTCACCTTGTTTTTTATGGCAGATGATTTGTGCGGCTTTATGGAGAAATGTCCTGATTTGGTGGAACAGTATCACTGTCTTTATGAGTCAATCTCTCAGCACTCCAGAGAATCCACATCTTCAAGCAATGGCTTCTGTGCTGACTTCAGCCCCCGAAATCACAGCAAGAAACAGGACTAAACACGGCTTTACCATCACAGCCTGTCACCCTCAGTGTGTGACGCTGGTTTCCTGTGTGCACGAAGAGAGGTGATGACAGACCACATCTCAAGTTGAATCTGAATTTGCATGTGGGTACATTACCCTAGGGATTTTCCCAGAGTTTTTGTTCAAAATCCTTCAATAATTTATTTTTTATGCCCTCAAGGAACTTATCTTCAAGGCGCTTCGTTTTTCTGACACATCTTGGGAATGGAAACGAAACTGACTACATTTTAATGCCTTTTGTTTTTTTGAAAGAGAGAGATTTTCACAGATTTTCTATATAAGGTGTTGCTTGCTTTAAAAGATTGCGGTTTTAATATGCGCAAAGTAAAAAAAATAAAAAAAACACACAAACAACAAACAAAAAAACAAGTGTCGGCTGATGTCTTTCAAGGTGTTGAGGTGCAATATTAACAGTGAGGTGATATTACAACATGTACAATCACATGATTCGAGACTATAGTAGTGGAATGAATGCGAGCGTGTGTGAGAGTCTCTGGTTAGATTTTTGAACTATGTAACTGACACAAATTATACTGGTGGTCTGGGTGTTTTTAATTGTATGGTTTGTATAATTCAGTTTACCTCCACCCAACCCCCCGCCCTCCCTTTTTTCTGTGTAAAGTTAACTTTTTCTTTACTGTAAACAAAACAAAAAAATGGGTGTAAAAAGCCATTGTCAGTCATGAACTTGATGTGGACATTTGAAATCCAAATTAGTGCTAAATTAGTATTTTCTTGTAAAACCTACTCAAATAATATTGATCTACAACATCAAAAGTTTTGGTCCCATTAATTGATGTTAGTTAACGTAATTTGCTGTATTTATTAATATTTGATGTTTTAAAAAATGCACCTGTTAATTGCTAATTTTAGCTCACAAATAATAGTAGCAAATTACGGTTTACATGATTTTTCACATTCTATTAGGCAACGTTAAGTATGAATAAAAAATGCTTTAAAAGTGTTTTTCATTGCTGGTTCATGTTAATTTATATGCAGTATTTTCACAGAAACGTTATACTGGTCAAAAGTACACATCCCGATAATTGTCAGTCTTAAAACAGACTAAAAATTTTCTGTGGAAGGTGCTTAAATGGGTCAGCTAATCATTAAAGTTAAAAGTATCCCTAATAAGTAGGACATTTTATTGAAAGTACATTACTTTTACGTGTTAAAACGTGCCTTTAAAAGACCCGTGAGAGCTGTGTTTGTGTACAAATTTTTTATTTACCATTGTTTAACCATCATGTTTGTAGGCTAGTTAAACGCACTTATTGTTCCGCGAGATGGAACAGGGTCAACATTAACTAATTGAATTTGCTGTAAAGTGTTATTCAACTCCTGTAATTTTAAGGACGGTGTAGGACTCCACCACCACAGGGTGGCGCAATAGAGCCACAAGAGCCAAGAGAATGAACCCGAATCAACCCATTAATGATTCCGTCAGTTATTTTCTGATGGTAATTTGTTTCAGCTGCTGGTTTTGGAAGATGTTTCAGTGTCTCACTTGGAAGAATATGACGTCATACCCATATATTGGATCTAAAATAGATTTAAACTTGTGTATTTTATTTGAGGTACAGTATTGAATGTTAGCACACGAAGAGTTAATTTGCGAAAACCGATAACTCTAAATGATTGCATTGCTTTTATTGTTTATACATTTCAATTATATTATATAATCTTCACTGGTTTTAATAAACCATGATTAGTTGTCTGTTTTTGCTAATTAACTCAGTGTTTTCAGGTGAGATTTTTCACGAGTGCAGATTGTCATATTTTTCTTGACTATTTTATTTGAACTCTCTCCTCCAACTTTAGTTTTTATCATTTTACATGGCACTTTGTTTTGATTTTCAAGATAAATCGTCTCATTCTTGCTCTATTTTTTCTTTCCTCACCCACATTTTTCTTTCACTCCTCTCTGATCTGTCACCTAAGCCTACGATGTAAACACATGATGTCATTTGTTAGACAAACTTGCATAAAAGAAAGTGTGGCCTCACCACAGGGTGGCGCTATAACATTAACAAAACGCCCCTACTCATCTGGAGTGAAAAGCATTACATCATCCCTGTTGTAAAAATAGACTACGATTTGCTTCTTGGGTTCTTGAAAGTGGAGCATTTTGCCACCTGTGTCCAAGCTGTTAATAGATAATGACATCATCTGAAACGGCTCATAGAAAACGGGATTTGACACACGGATTGACTGAATGGTTGAAGTTGCTATGCAACCTGGTCATCTGAATTAGCCAAAGTGCCCTTGAAATTCTCTTCCAGTGTAATTCTTTGTTCTTCGCTTTCTTTTTACATGAATGGACCAAGCGGAGTTACATTTGTGTAGTCTGAGAGAGCGTGAGTTAGTCAAATGTGATTTCTGTAGGGTCATTCGCTTTTGCAGACCTTCATTTTACCAATCTCTGTGGATCGAGATGTATTTGAGAATTCAGGACCATTCAAAACCGTTCAGAGGTTTTAGCAATCGCAGTTTTTTTGAAATCTGAATGAACGTTCATTCTGGTATTGTAAAATGTAGCAAAAAGTCATTCATTTTCTTTTTTTAAAGATGACTTAAAAGCCTTTAGCTGGGAGTTGTGTGGTTGCTAAGAGAGTGTATATGCTTTTGTGAAACCCATCTGTTCACATTATCTCAGTTTATTTGTAAAGTGATTTTGTTCATTAGTGTAATTCACGCTCAAAAACTACATTACACACAATGCTGTAGAAAATTCCACCAATCAGAGAGGCACAGCTAGCAAAGTGCGGTAAAAGAAAAAATTTTGCTTTACTCATCTGTAGCACAGTAAATTATGCCATAAGGTACAGATTTTTGTACGATATCAAATCATCAATTAGCATTTTTTTTTTTTTTTTGCAATAAACTTGATGTATCTATTTTTTGTGTATACAACTTAATATTCTTTCACTAAAAATTATGCTTAATGCATCATTTGCAATGCTTTGTGGGATTGTAGTTTTTCAGTAAAGCCATTACATATTGTACATCATTTTGTTCTATTTTCATATACTTCTTTGCTTAAAATCAATGTTTCTAATGTTGTGATTAGTGCTGGGCAACATTTTTTTTTATTGTGATTAGTCACATAATTTTTATGATGATTATTTACATTTTTATTCACAAAATTCAACAATGAATTCAAAAATAGTGTGTTCATTTATTCATTTTCCTTTGGCTTAGTCCCTTTATTAATCTGGGGTCACCACAGCGGAATGAACCACCAACTTATCCAGCATATGTTTTACACAGCAGATGTCCTTCCAGCTGCAACTAAACACCCATACACTCTCTCAGTCACACACATACACTACGGCCAATTTATTCAATTCACCATAGAGTGCATGTCTTTGGACTGTGGTGGAAACCGGAGCAGCCAGAGGAAACCCACACAAACACGAGGAGAACATGCAAACTCCACACAGAAATGCCAACTGACCCAGCCGGGACTCGAACCAGTGACTTTTTTTACTGTGAGGCGACAGTGCTAAACACTGAGCTACCGTGTCGCTCAAAATATTCATTCATTTTCTTTTCGGCTTAGTCCCTTTAATAATCTGGGGTCCCCACAGTGGAATGAACCACCAACTTATCCATTATATGTTTTACGCAGCGGATGCCCTTCCAGCTGCAACCCATCACTGGAAAACACCCAAACACACTCATACACTACAGACAATTTAGCCTACCCAATTCACCTATACCACATGTCTTTGGACTTGTGGGGGAAACCGGAGTACCCGGAGGAAACCCACGCCAACACGGGGAGAACATGCAAACTCCACACAGAAATGCCAACTGACCCAGCCGAGGCTTGAACCAGCGACCTTCTTGCTGCGCCACCGTGCAGCCCTCGCTCAAAATAGTGTATTGTATACTTTTATTTTAAAAGTTCAGGTATGACAAATGTCAACGGAGGCGTTTTTATAGTAGTATTCCTTTTACTACTAACAGTTAAAATATCTTGTAAATCATAACTTAAACATTAATGTAATCAGAGCTTTAAGCGTGAACTGTGTTCAGACTTAAAGGGTCCGCCCAGTATTCACTATTCCCTAATAACCTGAGCATGGGAAATCTTTACTTCACTTCAGAATGTTCATTCACTGATTTTCAATGCCACTGCCTGCAGCGTATGTATTATAATAAGCTGGGTTAACATAGTCAATGCAAATATAGGCTAATTTCTGCTGGGCTACAACACAAGCGTGCACAATTCGCCTAAATCATGTTTTCTGTGCAAGTTCAATTAGCCTTGAGCAAAAAATTAGCTTGAAGTGAAAAACATCCCTTGAGTAAGCTACAACTTTGGTTTGGTGTGAACCCAACATTAGACCCATTCCAAATGTTCCCATTGGCTGAGAGGCATGACGACGTTCATCCCAAGCCAGTACTGTTCAACAGCCCATCCCTTTTGTGACATTTAAAATAATAATAAAAAACTGTTTTAACATGCAATAAAATAATTGTTATAATAATTAAAGCATTAACTCCATAGTAATGCATTAACCTGCCCAGTCCTGTTGTAATTCATCTTTTTAATGGTGATTTGATTAATGGGACACCCAAATACACTTTATTATGAATCAAACGTGATATAAATATGCAATTTGTTTAGCTCCAAATTTAAAAGTTAGACTTCCAAACTGTTGAATATCCTATTGATTAAAAAAAAAGTCACCTAATTTTGAAGATTATTAAACACAATAGGACGGTATCACAGGCAGTCTGAAAAGAATGACTATGTCTACATTTGTGTATCAGTCGAACCCCAAGATGTGTTCATCCTTACGCCCTGCATTAATATGATAATGATACAGAATATAGAGGGTGATATTTGGAAAACATACGTCTCATCTCGGTCCGTCTGTCCCTCTCCATGTATAATCACTCTCTGCCCGTGTTTGATGAGCAGGGAGAATTTCATTAAAGCACCGATATAGACTTGTCTCATTCGCCGTGCCTCAGGCTCCCTCCAAGGATCTGCCAACGTATATATGCGCGTGCTGCTATTCACATATGCAAACATTTCTGTCAAATCTCTCAGCACCTGACAGCAGTGTGAACCCAATAAACCAGAGGCAGATAAGAGCTGGCGTCAGTAGGCAGAACTAATATTATTTGTGCAGTGGAAAGCGTTTATCTGTCACGGACGGAGAATTGATGGTTTTGTGTCACTTTTGTTTAATAATGATGTGGTAATCTCAATATGCCCACTGGCTCGGGCTCTATTAAAGTTCAAAAGATTATCCAAATTAAAATCTCATTTGAAATATTGCTTTTTCCCAATATTTTGACTGGAGGTGGATTCTATTGGACGCGATATTTCTCACTTAGTGATCCAATTAACATTTTATGTTTGACAAACTGCAACGATGGCAAATAGGAACGGCGCTGTGCGACTGTGAAATCTTATAATGGCTCTTTCAAAGATACCAAACTTGGCTGCAATAAAAACTTTTTTAATTTCACGACAGACGAGATTTAAATACGGCCCACAGTGTGATGACTCGAATGCGACTGTCACAAAACAAAAGCAGAAAACAGTTTTCGTATCTTCACGGTGACAGTGGATGTCAGAGCTCTTATCGTGGAGACAATTTTCATTTATCGTTGCATAGCATTGAATTAGCTGTAGTGATTGCTTGCCGGAACGTGTCTAGTTAACGTGTCACATCGGTGGTGATCACAGCACGCTGTGGCCTGTACAGAAGCCACACACTCTGAGCAAATGAAATGAGGGATTTGATCACCTGTCAGCCACTCTCTAATCCAACTGTGCATTTTTATCTCCATCATTTTATATAGACATTCAGCAATGTGCTGGAAATGTTCTTCAGAAAATTTGGTATCACTTTATTGTGATGGTCCCTATTGCACATTTGGTTGACTATAAGTTACATTGCAACTACATGCCAACTCATTCTCATTAGGGTATTACAACCCCAAATCAGAAAAAGTTGGGACCATATGGAAAACGCAAATAAAAAAGAAAGTAGTGATTTCCAAATTTACTTTGACTTGTATTTCATTGCAGACAATATGAAGACAAAATATTTCATGTTTTGTCTGGTCAACTTCATTTCATTTGTAAATATACATCTTTTCCTGTCATTCAGACCTGCAGCACATTACAAAAAAAGTTGGGACAGGAGCAGTTTAGGGCTAGTAATCAGGTAAATTGGTTAAATAACGATGTGATTTGAAACAGGTGATGTAAACAGGTGACTGTAATTATGATTTGGTACAAAAGCAGTATCCAAGAAAGGTCTAGTCCTTTAGGAGCAAAGATGGGCAGAGGATGGCCAGTTTCCCAACAATTACATGAGAAAATTATTGATATGTTTAAAAACAATGTTCCTCAAAGAAAAATAGGAAGACATTTGGATTTTTCACCTTCAACAGTGTATAACATAATTAAAAGATTCAAGAAATCTGAAGAAATTTCAGTGCGTAAAGAACAAGGGCGCAAGACTAAGCAGAACTATGATCTATGATCCCTCAGGCGGCACTGCATCAAGAATCGTCATTCATCTATAAGCAATATCACCACATGGGCTCAGGACTGCTTTGGCAAACCTTTGTCAAGTACCACAATACGTAGTTACATCCATAAATGCCAGTTAAAACTGTACTGTGCCAAACGGAAGCCCTATGTTAACAGTGTCCAGAGGTGCTGTCGACTTCTCTGGGCTCGAAGGCATCTGGGATGGACCATCTAACAGTGGAAACGTGTACTGTGGTCACATGAATCAGTATTTCAGGCATTTTTTGGGAGAAATGGGAATCGTGCGCTACAGACCAAAGAAGAAAAGGATCATCCAGACTGTTACCAGCAACAAATCCAAAAGCCAGGGTCTTGCAAAGGTAACTTGCACTTCTGTGATGCCACCATTAATGCTGAAAAGTACATAGAGATTTTGGAGCACAATATGCTGCCTTCTTTTCCACGGACGCCCATGCGTATTTCAACAAGACAATGCAAAACCACATTCTGCACACATTACAAAGTCCTGGCTGCAGAGGAAGAGGATACAGGTTTGGCCTGCCTGCAGTCCCGACCTGTCTCCAATAGAGAATCTGTGGTGCATTTTGCAGCGCTAAATGAAACAACATAGACCCCTTACTGTTGTCCACCTTAAGACTTGTTTGTTCAGGAAAAATGGGACAAATTACACCTGAAACACTTCATCACTTGGTGTCTTCAGTCGCTAAATGTATTTTAAGTGGTAAATGCTTCACTGTTCCAACTTTTTTTGAAACGTGTTGCAAAAACCAAAATTGAAATATGTTTATTTTTTCAAAAATTCTAAAGTAAATTTAGAAATCACTTCTTTCTTTTTTTATTTGCGTTTTCCATACTGTCCCAAGTTTTTTCTGATTTGGGGTTGTAGTAGGCTGTCTGCTTAATTTGCTGACATTGTAAGTTTGGGGTTAGGGTTAGTGTAAGTTGACATGTAGTTGCAATGTAACTTAAAATCAACATAATATCTTAAAGAGCCTATCAAAATAAATTGATACAGAAATTGTCGACTTCACAGCATTGCACAGTTGCTACAGATTTGGTGGCTGCACATGCATGATGCGAATTTCCCTTTCCCAGCGCGTGCCAAAAGTGCTCTGTTGGATTGAGATGGTGACTGCGGAGGCTGTTTGTGTTTGCTGAACTTTCATGCTCAAGAAACCAGTTTGAGATGATTTGTGTTTTGTTACGTGGTGCGCTGTCCTGCTGGAGGAAGCCGTCACAATATGGGTTCACTGAAGTTATGAAGGGATGGATATAACCAGCAACAATACTCAGGTTGGTTGTGGTGTTTAAAGGATCCTCAGTTGGTACTAAAATCTCAAAATGTGCCAAAAAAAATTCCCAGCCCACCTGAACTGTTAATACAAATGTTGCTTATGCCAAATTTTGAGCCTTCTATCCAAATGTCACTGAAGAAATAAAGTCTCAGTCCAATCTTCTGCTTCTGTCTAATTTTGGTGGGAATTGTAGCCTCAGTTTAATTATAGCCTCCTAGTTGACTTGAGTGTCATCAGTGTCTCATATGTAATAATTGGTTACTATATGAGTTCCTATCACTAGTCTGGTCTCTCTCCTTTGACATCAACAATGGCATTTTCGCACAAAGAACTGATTACTGAAATTTTTTTTTTTTGTGTGACCATTCTCTGTAAACCCTAGAGATGTTTGTCTGTAAAAATCGCAGTAGTTCAGCAGCTTCTAAAATACTAACAAAGTCACTTAAATCATCTTTCATCCAAAGCAATCTCACAACAATTTGTAACTTTTCTTTATTTTATTTAGTGGCTAATTCATATTAATTTGTACCATCTCATTTACATACATTTTAGAATGACGGGTAAGTTGAGGTGTGGGGTTTGGGGGCATGCTTCCCTTTAAATACAAATTAAATTGTATGAATTAACAACTTTTCTGACAATACGTAAAATAGTTATGTTTCCTCGTGAGGTCAGGCTGCTACCTTCCCCGTTCTGATGCTTGTTTTAAGCTTCAACAAATCAACTTGAAAATGAGTTGCTGCCTGTATGTATAAATATATGTATAATCTGTGGAATCTAAACATGTCTTACAGGCAATGACTTCCACCATGAACTTTAGAAGACGTCTAAACCGTCTAAAGGTAATTTTGCCAATTTGTTTACTACAGCTATCGCGGAAAAAATAGATATATTGATTCTTGTATTATTATGATTTTTCAAAATATTACTGATGTCAATGTTTTGTGACTTGTTATGGAAGAAAGTAAAGTACAGGAATCATACGATGACCAAAAAAACCAAAAACAAATTCAAGCATATATTTAAGCTTCTTTTCAATGTGAATCCTAAGATGCTTTTAAACAGGTTTAAAGGAGTTCAAAGTTAAGTTGGGAATTTGTTGGCTGTTTTCTCAACTCAACTCAGCTCAACTCAACTCAATTGGTAATGCTCTAGTTTAAGCACCAGGTCCAACTATTAAGTACTGGCTAATTACCTGATTATTATTAAGATATGAATTTTTATTACTTATAAAGAGTGATCTTAGTCTACATCCCTAATCCTTCAAAATCCCGAATCAATACCTAATCTAGTATGTTATTAACTAATAATAAGCAGCAAATTATTAGAGCTAAAGATCTAAGTTAATGGTTTGCCAATAGTGAGAATTCTACATTAAAATAAAGGGTGACCAGTGTAATCAGCAAATTTTTTTTGTTCTTTTTTTTTTTTTTTTTTTTTTTTTTTTTATTAAATTTAAAAAAAATAAATATTAAAATAATTAGCTAATCTTTAATGATGATAATAGTAATTCTAAAATTGTTGCACAGCGAATACACATGCAGAGAAGGCATGCTTTCTTACACAAATCATCAGGTATGGAGAATAAATTTGAATGCACTTGACAGATTTTCCATATTAAATATAATAAAAATGTTTAAAAAACTGTTGAGTATTAAGCTGTACCTTTTAGTTACATGATATTGCACCAGTTAAGCATTGTTTTATTGGATAATAAGTGTCAGAGATCTCAATTATCTCACTTTTTTTTCAAGTATTAGTAATGTTGCAGTTTATAGCCTTCACGGATAAACAGCGATAGGCTCTTAATTGTGGTTTGAAACCTTGAGCGTATCAGCATCACTCACCAGTGCCAAGAGTTCATAGGTTCATTGAATTTCTGCTGGGTGCAGTTTCTCTGAGCAGTGAGTCATTTTCCAGAGCTCAGTCAATGAAGCATGTCAGTTTCGTCTCATTTCTCCACAGCTCCACCGCACAGCGAACAGAGACTCTGGTGTCACAGACCCTCCATGCATCTGTCTGTCTTTCTTCTGCATGCAGTCTGTGTGTAGATACTCCGACATACAGTGGGCTGTCGGTCAGTGACATGTACTGTAATAAGGCATCTGAGTGACAGATGTGCTGAAATACTGACCTGTCTGCTCAACATGAACTAAAGGGACAGTTCACCTAAAGATGAAATTTCTGACATCATTTACTCAATGCCATGTTGTTCCGAACTTCATTTTTATTTTTTTCTGTTTCTACAGCAGGATACACACAAAATATTTTTTATAGCATGTTTAAACTGTTTTTTGTTTAAGGCAAATGTCTCTCTCAGGTAAAAATTAATTCATACAACTCAGCTGGTATATGGTACATTTACACAACCATAAACATGTTTTTCTTTTTTGCTTTTGAAGTTCAATTAATCAATTAGTTAACTTTTTATGCTGATTAGTATACTGTACTGTATATACACCATGGAGACCAGGCTTAAGTCAATACAGTGGTGTTGGTGTTAGAACAAGAAAAGGCACCGATTTATCAGAATTTGATGAAAGGATAAACTGAAGGGCACATATTTTGGGTTGTTCATTGGCTGCTGTAGTTTGTTTCAGAAGTGGTCCAAAGATGGCCAAATGATGAACCGTTGTCCACAGCTCACTGATGTCAAAAGAAGTGTAAAGTATTATTCACAGTGACTGCAGGTCCTCAATGCAACAAATCACCAGCAGGTACAACAGTGGTGACCAGGGCAATGTGTCACACCACAGAGATTGTCACAGACGTTTGCGTAATATCCTGTGTAGCCAAAGATGACCAGCCAGGTCCTTAGCTTGTACATTGTTGCAAGCAAAGAAATAAAATGGGCCAGAGATCTTCAAGATTGGACTGTTGACAATTGGAAGAAAGTACCCTGGGTCCTATACCATGAAGCCAGATTAACTACCTAGACAATAGGTACCTAGCTACCTAGCTAATTTTCATTTTGTTTTGCACCATTCCTAGGTTTTAGGTACCTTGAAGGTAGATTGGCTTTAATCACTCTTTGTCAGCTTACGCTGCAAGACTTGCCTGCTACAGGGCAGGTAATGCTCTGAATTAAAGATCATAAACTGAGATTCCACTAAACAATTGTGTGAAGTGACACAATAAAAACAGTTTATATAACTCCTAAGGGTGACCACATAGTAACACTTTTAAATGTAACATTGTCTGATTTTAACAAAAATTATTTCTTAGAATATTTTTTAGACGATTTATCTAATTATAATACCCGTGATCTATTACACATAAGCAATTTTGGTTTAATAACAATGCTTTTAGTTTAATTATTTATGTGAATTTACAGATATACAGCTGCAAATTAAAGCTTTCTTTTTCAATAAGGAGATTACACATGAGCTTAGTTTTATTAAGTCTCTGTATATATACAGTACATATTCATTCATTCATTTTCTTTTCGGCTTAGTCCCTTTATTAATCTGGGGTCGCCACAGCGGAATGAACCGCCAACTTATCCAGCATATGTTTTACGCAGCGGATGCCCTTCCAGCTGCAACCCATCACTGGAAAACATCCATACACACACTCATTCACACACATGCACTACGGACAATTTAGCCTACCCAATTCACTTATAGCGCATGTCTTTGGACTTTGGGGGAAACCGGAGCACCCGGAGGAAACCCACGTGAACACAGGGAGAACATACAAACTCCACACAGAAATGCCAACTGACCCAGCCGAGGCTCGAACCAGCGACCTTCTTGCTGTGAGGCAAACGTGTTACCCACTGCACCACCGTGCAGCCTACAGTACATATTATCATCTATAATTATATTATATATTATCATCATTAATGCTCTTCAGTGTTTTGGCTTTCAGCAGTAAAATTTATATTACACTGAACTGAACTAAACTGAACACCTGTGAAATCTGTACTGAAGCAGTTTCAATTTACTAGAACTTTATCTATGTTAAGCTGCTTTGACACAATCTGTATTGTAAAAGTCCTATAGAAATAAAGAGGAATTGAATCTATAGAAATGAACATCACATATTCACTTGCACTGTTAACGTGTGAATTGTACTGACTCTCACAGTACCTTACTCTTACAGTATCTTTATAGTTCAAGGCATGTGATTGGCTGTTCATGTGCAAGCACCCATGAACTTGGGATCAGTGCTGGAGTTAACAGAGAAAGTTGATGATCGGTGACACGGTATCAACAAAACCTGATTGCACTGGTTTGGTTTTGTCATCTTGAAACTAATCCTGTAATCCTGACTTTTGTTCAGCCACCATCACGATACAGGTGCATTTACAGATACAGCGATTACCAACAATGGTTCCTGGATACACTGTTAGGAAATACAAACTAGCAGTAGTGGTTTTATGCTGTGGGTAGTGCTTTCTTGGGACATATTGAGCTCTATAATCCCAATAGCACAATCATTGACAACTGCCAGCTGTCTAAATATCGTTGTGGACCAATTGCACCAATTCATGGCAAAAGGACAATGCACCCTGCCAGAGATATCAAGAATGGTTCAAGGAACATGAATTCTGAATTTCTGTTCATGTCTTGGCTTCCAAATGCACCTGACCTAAATAAAATCAAACATTTGTGGTCCAACTTGGAAAAGCAGGATCAACGCCACTCTGCCATTATGGTTTCTGCATATCACAGAAGACATAGGCTATGTCCAAAATCGCAAAAAAAAGTCTATACTATATAGTATGCTAAAAACAGTATGTGAGCCTAGTAGTATGTCCGAATTCATAGTATTCGAAAAACAGCATGCGAGAAGTACCCAGATGACCTACTACTTTCAGCGAGATTCTGAAGAGATTTTGAAGTTTCAGTTTGGTTTGCATCAATTCTGGGTTTTAGGTACCTTGAAGGTATTCACCTTATTCTTCACGTACGAGCGGGCGCAGCCATTTCAATCTTTTTGGCTCGAGACTTCCGGTCTCATTCACTTCCATTCATTTTTAGACGTTAAAAACGGCTCGTTCTGCTACTTGATGTTGCAAACTGATATTTTCTTATTATATTATTCTACTTTGTCTGTATAGTCATGCAAACACTTGTTTGTAGAGCAACTTGTTTGACTGTTTTCTGATATTTAGTATTCCTAGTCATTTCTCCCATAGGCGACTGAATCGGAAGTTCTACAACAATCGCAAAAACGAGCGAGAAGAATAAGGTCAATAGCTTGGCTTTAATCACTCTTTGTACCTACATATACACTCTCACTGTACCTACATTATCTATCATCTAACCTACAGCTGACCTATCTCATGATACCATGCAAGAGAAATCATGAATAGGAGTAAAGCGACAACTGGCGTGGGTAGGTCACGTGATAATGACAAATGTCGCATATAGTATGTCCAAGTTCCATTCATATTAACATTCATACTATATAGAATGTACTTTTCCAATGGCCGTGTAGTAAATTCAAATTCAAATGTAGTATCTACTCAAGTAGTAGGCGATTTCAGACACAGCCATATTGCCAGTAAATCAATGCCAATGGTGGCTGCTGTATTGTGGGCCAAAGTAGGTTCTACTGGTTTTTAGGTTGGTGGTCATAATGTGTCATAATATGGCTCATCTGTGTATATTGTCTGCCCTCATTCACATTGCTGCTCCCTCTCGCACCCTGAGATCTTCTTCCTCACTCCACTTGTCTGTTCCCTCTGCTCGTCTATCCTCCATGGGCAGCAGAGCATTCAGCCACTCTGCTCCCCAGCTTTGGAACTCACTACCACCTGCCATCAGAAACATTGACTCCCTTACAGTATTCAAAACAAGACTCAAAACTCACTTATTTAAGGTGGCTTTTAATACATAATTGTATCTCCACTATTGTTGTGTATACTTTTATATTATTTCTCTTGTTGTTTTATTGCTCTTGTTTTATTGTACGGTGTCCTTGAGTTGCCAGAAAGGCACCTTCAAATAAAATGTAGTATTATTATTTATTATTATATCCTCAACATTAAAAATAATGCAGGTGGGCAGTTCATTCTGAGTGCCAGGTGATGTATTTAGAACTCCCCAGACCTGAATAAACACGCCATAGAACTCATCTGCTCTAGCTGTTCTTAACAAACATTTTAACAAGATGCCAACACATTACAGGGATCTCGCACATGACCTAAAGCTAAAGACAAACAACATTTCTTCCCATCTCACTCTTGTTTTCTGGATAAGCCTCGCTATAGAGGAGTGAACCATTTCCGAGTGTGTGGAGTGCCGGTTAATTGATTGTTAACAGCCCACGTACTGTGAGTTATGACTGTTATATGAGGGAAGGTGACTCACAGCGAGCCCTCCTGAGAGAAGGAAAGAGGCAGAAAACCGGTTTGTGGAAGCAGGGAACAGTGCAGGATGAGTCATCGCTGTTCCTGCATCTATTTACAGTCACTCAGACTGCCTACTGATAGATGATGCTTCACAGTAGGAAAAAGGTGGCTGTTTTTTGTACTAAGGATCACACATTTTTACAGTGTTATCTTTCATTCACACTGTCTATGAATGAAAGGGTGTCAATGAACATGATTAAACAAAAAAAAAAAAAGAGTAATAATAACAAAAAACTATTCAAGTAATATTTTAAATTGAGAATTTGATTAAACCAAAAGAAAATGAATTTGTATCTATTTACTAAATAAGTAATAACTTAAGGAAAAATATAAAGCACTAATTTGATATGATATATCTCAACTTTTTGCGTGGTTAACATCCATTCACATTATCAATGAATGAAGAGGCGTCAATTGACATGATTTTTTTTTTTTTTTAATAGAAATAGAATACACAGAAACACCAGTGGTTTGTATTTGCTGATATTGATTTATTGGACTTGCTTAGAGAAGATCATTTATATACATTAACATAATGAGACAGCAAGATAAACATGTAGATAAACAGGGTGTTGCGTATAGTAAATCTCATTTAGAATGTCACGTTCTGCACAATGCAGCTGATGAAAGGCAAAAATGCAGTAAGGAAATAAATACTGATATATTATTGAAAACATCCAGAAAAAGACAGGCTGAGGGTGGGTTTGTGTTGGATTGTGCATATTATTGTGACAGACTCACATTACTAATGTTTGCAAGGCAGCGCTGTATTGCTAATCTTCAAAAATTGTGTTTAAAGGGGTGTGTATTAAAAACGAGTAACTCTACTAACCATAAATGTAAACCTAAATTAAGTCAAACAAATCAGACATAACCACTCCATTCAAACTTGTGCTCAGAACCTTTGGCATTCTGATTCAATGACATTATTTTAATATTTGCATCCTGAACGCCAGTTGGTTTTTATTTGCATATCATGTTCATATTTGAATACAGAATTACGTAACTGGTCTTTTCTTAAAACATCTTTTATTTTAAAAGGTGCTCACACCAGAAAATCAAAGATGATTTAAATATTTATCTATTTATGGCTACAACATACAAATGGCAATTGAAAATTTTTTTTTTAACTAATATTCTTGTTTGGAATTATTTGAAAAGACATTATATTACTGTATGTCTGTAATAAAATATGCTTCAGAAACATTACATGAAGGCTAATTTTCAAATCCAGTCAACTTTTGAAATAGCTATTGACTGGACTTTTATAATATAATTTTTTTATAAAAATTATGATAAATGTCTACCGTCATTTTTGAAAAATAAAAAACTTCAAAGATTTCTTCTGCTGCCTTGCAACCACTTAGTGGCTGTTCATTTGATTAATACTTTAATATATAAAAATACAAAACTTACTGTGACAATAATTGAACAAGTACAAGACAACAGATGGCACAGGTTTGATCTACTTCTTGTTTTACCAATTTAAGGCTCTTATCAAACACACACACAAAACTCCCAAATTTCGCATTGAAATAAACGAGGAGCTTTCATTAAGTTTGACAGCACTCTAAAACAGGCATTGTCAAACTGCTCATTTACGAGCTTTGCTGAACTTTATCATCCCGAGCAAGGGGAGATACTCCTCCGTCACTAGAGGCCGGACTGGGCGGCTTCATTACAGGGTCTGCTGGGCTTCTCACTGCACTTGGGACTCTGATTCCCCCTTTCCTCGAGTCTTCCTGTTTAGTGGGAGTAGTGGAGAAGTTGGACGTCAGGATTCCTCCCGCCATCAAAACCCCGCCCAGAGTGAGAAGCCCTGTCCCAACCAGAATGCAAATGTGTAGAGAGTGATTGTGGCGCATGGCCTGGCGGTCCACAAACAGCAACTCGCCCTCCCCGAAAGCCTCAATGCGGGTGGGAATGGCATAACCCACTGTCATGACCACCAAGCCCACCGTCAGGAGCACCACACCAACGACAAGAGTGACCTATGAGTGAACAAGAGAGTCTTTAGCGTTCTCTAGCACTATGTATTAGTTTAATTGCAGACAGAGTGCATCATGCCTCATTTCTACTGAGCAGTATGGTTTAGTACATTACAGTACATTTTGGTGAAGATTTTCTGAAACTCTGGGTACAGTGTGGCCACTACAAATGGAGTTTTCACCAACCAATAAGGTGAATTAAGCAAATTTCACACGTATTGTGAATTCTGCATTGTTTAACCACGAGACTGTAATCCACCTGTTCTCATGTTTGCATTGACTTGTATGCAATTTACTAGTGAAATATGCTTAATTTTCCATTTGATGTGGACTTTTAAAAAAAAAGAAAAACGGGAAGAACTCCATTTATAAAAATACCCGTGTACGTATGGACATTGCCTAAGTAACAAATTTTGACACTTTTCACAAAAAACCCCCAACAAAAAACTGACTTTAGATTGTAATATATTACCCTACTTTTTTTTTTTTTTTCAAACATTAGCTACAGGTCATTCTGATCAGGCTTGAGTTTTTACTGCTAACAGTACCCTTACTTGGTAGATGTAATGTATGCCAGAAAGTTGCAATCAACTTCATTCTTGCTTATACAAGAAGCCGTGTTGGACGTTCACATCTCTTACTGTGTTGACGTTCCCTTGGGTTATAGTGCAAGTGACAACTCTCTGTAAACCAATAGTGTTCAGCAGCCAGTCTAGCTCCACCCTTTTGATACGTACTGTTGTGTTAGGTAGACTTATGAAAAGGTCCTGAAAAAGTGGTACGGTTTGCTGTTTTGCTACTCCTGACAGTGGAAACAGAAATAAATGTGTACCTTACTTTACTCTACAAAACCGTAACGCTCAGTGGAAACGAGACATTAGTGGTGCCCCCTTTTTCAGTGCTTTGGTTTCAGAAGTATTCATCTTCCATATAGGGATTAAAAAAAAGTTTTTTGTTTTTTTTTAGAACTGCCATAAACTATGAACACAGGGAAATGCAACTGTTTTATGTTATGCTGTATAAATGTAATGTCTCAGTTGTATGAAAATGTTAAACCACTTAATTTTATTTTTATTTGGGTTTGTTTATATTTTACCCATATTTGTGTTGAAATAACCCTAGATTCTTTTGTGTACATTTTCATACAAATAAGATATTCTACTTATTCCATATTCCAGACTGACAGCATAAAGCTTAGAATTTACAGTTCTCTTAGTCAATTTTCACCATGTCTAGTCACCTGTGCATATAATAAAAGCAGTTTCTATTTTTTTTTTGTTGCGTTTGCTTTGGCGTGCAGTTGATTTTTTATATTTGTCTGACAGTTCCTAAATTTCTCAAACATATTTTATATTTCTCTGTGCAGTCTTACACCTCAAAACATCTAGTCATTAGTTCATCACATAAAGTTCAAGACTAAATTATTATTTAAATGTTAATCTTTTCAAATATTTCCCATGTGCTGTTTAATGGAGAGACTTTTTTCAGCACATTTTTAAACATAATAGTTTTAATAACCTAATAAGTAATTTATTTTGTCTTTGCTATGACAGCACATTATATTTTACTAGATATTTTTCATTTAAGTCAAGTCATTTAAGTCATTTTCACTAGCTATTTATTTATTTTTTTACCTTCCAGAGGCTGGAGCTCCACCGCAGTGATGTTCTCTGGCCCTGGAAATCCTCCTGCTGCTCCCTCATTGAGGCAGTGCACTCCTCATAGAAGTGGTGTAAATAGGAGCGCACTCCAAAAACACGAAAGCCAGAGTCCACCGCATGACCAGACCCACAAACCTCAGAGCAAGAGGCCATGTCTCTCTGTCACCTGTGAGTACAAGCACACATCATTAAAAATTGGTTTTGGCTTAATTTGGCTTAAAATTGGCTTAAATTGGTGAAGTGTACCTTACTTTAGACTACAACAATGTCAATACAATATCTATTCACACAGATTAGTGAAAACAACCAAAAATGGTATAATATGCTTGCATAATGTGTATTGAGTGACCCAGGACTACAAACCTTAAAATCGTATGATATTGCACGAGTATATTTTTGGCATAGGTCAAAATGACCATTTCCTACCGCCAAAACATCAAAATTTAATTTTCATTTAGTAAAGTGCATTATTAAGCACTTAATTTTAGAAAGACTTAACTGTAATTTTATCAATATTTCGTTTAAATTACAGATTTTCAATCTATCTCAGAAAATATTGTCCTATCCTTAAAACCACAAATGGACTTGTGTTTGTTTATAGATTTAATATGCAATAGGTATCAGCATGACATCGTTTTTCATAAAACTCACATTTCCATAGTTTAAAAATATAGTTTTAAAAGTTTCAATTTTCAGGCATTCAAAATGCAGTTGTCATATAATTCAAGAATAAAAAGTGTTTTTAACTTAAATCTTTGTAAATGTACTCCTAAAGTTACCATGAAAGCAAAACAGACAATTCTTTCTTTTTTTTTTAAATATTGGTGATTTGTTAAATTATTTATACACGCACATGATTAGTTGTTTAATGAATGTGTCCAAATAATCTTTAATCCAAACATCTTCCTTAAACTCCAGCTCTTCTCTTTATTGACAAAAGGGTGGAATCAACCTGTCACTCACATGAGATCCACCAATAGCAAACCACCAACCACCTACATTTTTCCTTGCTTAAGAAAACATTTCACTCATCATAAAATACACTTACTCTTTACTTCTAATTATGTTGAGTTATACACAACTAATAATATTTCTGCAATTGTAAATCTATCACCGTAATTCATATAAGCCTGTTTTTTTTTTTTTTTTTTGCTCACCCTTTTCATACAGCCTTAGATCACATATCGGCAACAATAAAAAGCTTAAGCAAACATCAGCACTTTGTAAATTAATTCTCACACCCAGTTGTAATTTTTTTTAGCATTTACTTTAAAATCTCAGCATGATGGTGACATATTAGAAGTGAAAAACCACCCACTGTTGGATCAGGCTCTCTCAATGAGACATCAACACTCTGTCATTCACACTCTCAAGAGCATCATTAACTGCATTTATACAAACTGGATAATACACAGCAGAAAATTACAAAGGGTCAAAATAAACATTTCCATGTTGTCAAAAAAGTCTATAAACAGCTATGGAAAAAAAATAGTGTTAGTTACAATAAATGAAGAAAACTATGTTATTGATATGTCATTTTAAAGTTAGTATGTTAATATTTATGTCATTTCAACCTCCCGAGACCTTCATTCATCTTCAGAACACAAATTAAGATATTTTAGGAGCGCTCTGAGAGCTCCCTCATCTTTCATAGACAGCAAGGTTCCAGACTCATTCAGAGTCCAGAAAAGTAAAACATCCTCAAAACAGACCATATGCCTTCAGTGGTTCAATCTGAATATTATCAAGCCACAAGAATAATTTAGTTATTTTAAAAAAATATCCTAATTTGTGTTCAGAATACCAGTTTTCAATATTGAGGATGAGTAATTAATAATGTAGTTTTTGGGAGAACTAACACTTTAAGATATCACTTTCAGTGCATTTATTATTAGGTATAGTTTTGAGTAAAACATCTGTTTTATTTTATAAAATTCTGATAACATTTTGGTAAAAAAATACAGTTATTTAGAGCAGTTCTTTTCAGAAAATGACAACTTGGAATACTTTATATTTATTATATTTTATATTTTCTACAACTTAATTATCTAAATAAATAATCTTTTACTTTTTGAAGACACATTATTAGCACTTTATAAAAGAGAAAACACAAACTCAAAACACGTACTGTGGCAAATCCAGAGAACCAAAAATAAATTGTTTTAATTTCTGAATTTTTTTCCCTGTTGATCCATTTCGTCTTATAATATCAATTATAATTGTACAATAAACTACAGCCTTAAATTTTAGATTAAAAATGCAGGTTGTTTGCTTTTATTTAAGCGTAATCAAGCCCTTTATATTCTGAATACTCTGGAGGCGCGGTAAAAGGTTCATTAGCTAAAACTGAATTTTAAAATAATGAACACAGGGAGTAATGCAAATAAAGTTCATAAATCATGTGCAGATTAGTCAAGTCGGGGTATAATTTTGGGGTGGTTGTGTGGCTGCTAATTTAAACACCCCCAAGGAAAATGAAAGAGCATAATGTACACATTATCTTTTACATTTAAACATATTACAAGCTGAAACAAAAATGATTTAAGCACATACAGTAGAGTTAAGCATTCACCCAGGAATCAAAGTGGACTGATCATGTAACCATAGCAACAATGCCAGACTGCAAAATCATTTTCAGACAATTACTGTATACCAGCTAACATAAAATTGCTCTTACCATAAAATGGTCTCATTAATGACAAAACCTTGAAGTCAGCGGACGTTTGGCTAACATGGGCAGCAAAACAAACAAACAAACAAAAAAAACACTAAACCTCACTAAACAAGAAATGCACTATTTAAAGTGTTTACATTGATGCAAACTAGCCGGTTTATGCATTCAGGGAACAAGCATTCATAAACGTTTACATTATGCGGAGCGCAAGCATATAGGCTAACAAGTTTAGATGAGGATGACTCAACCCACCATGGCATATTTATGACAATACTTCTGCAGCAAATATTAATCACACGACGTAGATCTGCTTCCCTGACATTCAAAACACTCAAGACATTTTCATATATATCTGCACGATCAAACCGACGTCTTATTTATGCAAATAGGGTTGTACAGAGCGGTTGCGTTTACTGCGATTAAATCAGGCGAATCCGGAGATGCTGAAATATTGGCGACAGCAATAAACATGTCAATAAACGCAAAGTCAATAAAGAGGATTTAACGAGTCCGCGTAATTATATAAATCACAATGGCAACCTACATTAAAATGCCACACGCAAAGGATATTGCAGATACAGAACGTCGCTATTAAAACTCATTTAAATGACATCATATTATTTACACATTTGCATAGTTCGTTTATGATACGGCGCTCGGCAAGCACAACGAAGAAAAGGTTTCTTATTATGCGTATTATTATCAAGATCAAATAGGTCAAATAAATCAGGTTACTACCGAATGTTCAGTAATCGATCCTTGTTGCTTGTTTTCGTGTCTTCATCAGCCAAAGTTTACATTTGCTGGAGTGCGCAAAAGGCGCATGCGCGACTGTATCCACAGCATTTGCAGCATCTGTTTATATGCTCTCTCTCTCGTTTTGTTTACAAATTGTGACATCTACATATAACTTATAATGAGCAATACCCAATGAATCACATTTTAGATACATGACTCCCCTTCGCAACTTGTTAAAAATATTGGTCTGTTTCTTCTTAACAGTGAGGCAAACTTGAACTATCCATGTTTGTTTGTTTGTTTGTTCGTTCATTCATTCATTTGAATATAAAATGAATTAATTTATGATTATTACATTATTATAATCTAATTACATTTTGTTTCTTTCTCTTAGACATATGTGTGTTCATCCAAATAAATGTTCATTTATTTGCTTTAATCTTATTCTCATTTTATTCATTAAATTGTTTATTTATTTATGAATATTTTGGTCACACTTTTTTAATGAGATTTAATGAGAACAATTCCCAATATAAGAAACCATTAACCAACTAAGAATTTATGCACAAAAAAGTAGTAATTTGTAATTTATTAATAGTAAGGTAGTTAAATACAAATATACAGCCAATATCTCAATAATAAACAGGTTATTATTGCAGTTAATACTTAAACTAAAGTATTACCAATTTTTTTGTATGCTTTAAAAAAACATACTCTCAAACTAAATTTTTGTGTGATTAAATACATTTTGACACGTTTATTAATTAATCAGCCAATAATTGCTAATTAAAATGTATAATGCAAAATATATTGATCTGAAATCATGTCAGTTGCAATATTTTCATGTCCTTGAAAAAATATTATAAAAATGTATTTTTTTTAAAAGGTTTGAAGGCTTTCATTTTAATAATATTCTAGACTTATTTTTTGGCTGTTATGCTTTTATTGCTTTCAAGCTTGAAATGTCACTCTGCAAAGATTCAAAGTGTATATCATAAGTGTTTGTCATAATGCAAAACTTAGCATTGTGTAGTATGGTAACTGAAGACCAAAAATATAATTGGTTTTTGCTCCCTGTCGTAAACTTGGAGAACTATAGAAATGCTATAAAAAAATCCTTAAAGTTTTAAGTGCTCTCAGAGCATTTGTTAGCAATATTGCAACACCATCCGCCACGTTCAAGGTTGTGCATCTATTATGAGGCCCTGAAAGACAAAAATTACATTTTCGCAGAAATTCCACAAACTCTTCAAGTAGTTCTATGCCTGCTCATTATGGCTAACCTTGGGATATGTTTTGTGGTTTGGAATGTGTAGAAAAGTGGATGTCCTCAAATGACAGGTTATGTTCATGTTAACACACAAACTCTTCCTTTAGTCAATAAAGGTTACATGGTGACACAATGGCAAAGGTTACATGGTGACAAAACAGAGGCATTCAGTGCTTTAAAAAAGGCTTACATGGAGAAAGACACATTTTCCATGTAGATCTCAGTTTAAAAGTGTGACAAAAGCCACTGAAAATATATAACTTGTATTTGAGACAATCATAGCAAACAATGCTTTTATTATTATCAGTTAGGCAAGCATTGCTTCTTATTGTCTTGTTGCACATATTATGGTTGGTTATTAAATTATCTATTCTCTGGCAGAATCATGACATGTTTTATAGTGGTACTGTAAATAAATAAAAAAATAAATAAATGAAACTGAATAATATATATATATATATATATATATATATATATATATATATATATCAAGACAATCTGCTGCAGTTCAAACCAGACGGGCTGGTATTTCAGAAACTGCTGATCTTCTGGGATTTTCACGCACAACCATCTCTAGGGTTTATAGAGAATGGTCCGAAAAAGAGAAAATAGGCAGTAAACGGCAGTTCTGTGGGCGCAAATGCCTTGTTGATGCCAGAGGTTAGAGAAGAATGGCCACACTGGTTCGAGCTGATAGAAAGGCACTCAAATAACCACTCGTTACAACCGAGGTATGCAAAAGAGCATCTCTGAACACACAATACATCGAACCTTGGGACGGAAGGGCTACAGCAGCAGAAGACCACAACGGGTGCAACTCATGTCAGCTAAGAACAGGAAACAGGTTATAATTCGCACAAGGCTCACAAAAATTGGACAATAGAAGATTGGAAAAACGTTGCATGGTCTGATGAGTCTCGATTTCTGCTGCGACATTCGGATAGTAGGGTCAGAATTTGCCATCAACAACATAAAAGCATGGATCCATCCTGCCTTGTATCAACAGTTCAGGCAGCTGGTGGTGGTGTTATGGTGTGGGGGATATTTTCTTGGCACACTTTGGGCCCATTAGTACCAATTGAGCATTGTGTCAACGCCACAGCCTACCTGAGTATTGTTGCTGACCCTGTACATCCCTTTATGAGCACAGTGTACCCATCTTCTGATGGCTACTTCCAGCAGGATAACGCGCCATGCCCAATAGAGTACATTTGGGATGTGGTGAAACGAGAGATTCGCATCATGGATGTGCAGCCGACAAATCTGCAGCAACTGCATGATGCTATCATGTCAATATGGACCAAAATCTCTGACGAATATTTCCAGTACCTTGTTGAATCTATGCCACGAAGGATTAAGGGAGTTCTGAAGTTTTGTACCTATAAAGTGGCCGGTGAATGTATATATAAAATATTATTTACTTAAATAATTTATTATTTAACAATACTTTATTACTTAAATTATATATTAAATATAAATAACAATCAAAAAAGTAAAAAAAAAAGTTATTATTTGTTTTATTTGATAAAAGTCTAAAACATTGTTTTA
Source organism: Danio jaintianensis (assembly GCA_903798115.1). Classification (NCBI taxonomy): domain Eukaryota; kingdom Metazoa; phylum Chordata; class Actinopteri; order Cypriniformes; family Danionidae; genus Danio; species Danio jaintianensis. The sequence continues at coordinate 5,281,727 of CAIGQV010016734.1, forward strand.
AGTGGTCTCTTAATTTTTTTCACATCTGTAGCTATATATAACAATGAAATAAAAGTAATTAAAATGAATAATGATAAAAGTAACAATAAAAGTAAATGCAAAACGTAATTTTTAATTTACAGGCCATCTGGCGAGTAGTGTTTAATCTCACCTTCACATTTGGTGCTGTTTGACTGTTTATTTTAGGCCCTGCATTTACACAATTAGCCCTGTCCATGGTGCTGAATTGCGTTCCAGTATTGACAGCTGTCTACATCCCACAGATGCACTATGCTAAATAAACTAGATTTAACTCATTTTAACTAGACGCCTTGGTATAGGAAAACAAAATGCAGTCTTTTTTCCCAGTCTTTCTTCACCAGCTGTCTCCTACCTTTCTTCATCCACACAGGACGTGAATATTTTAAGTGCGGGGGCGAGCGGCGGTCCTCGAGCGCGCCGATAATGTGCTCATTATGTCGGTGAGGCGGCGAAGCATAAACGCTATCAATGGCAATGCCATCGTTTCCCCCTCACCCGTGATAGACGACGCGTTTACATGGCTGGCGTCGTGTGGAGAAGCCAACCGAGTTCAAAAAGTCAAGAGACACGTCTCCTGATGGAGCGGGACCCTGACAGTCCGCCCGCATAGCCAAAATGGAGATGTTACATCATCTTAATGGTCAAACAATGGGGCGTTGCGATGAATAATACATGTCATCTCAGCCTAAGCCGAGAATGGTTCTTCAGGAGGGCTGAAGTAAATCCCGCGTCCGAATATGCAATAGTATGCAAAAAGATGGATGTCAGAGTACGGAGCTGTCTTGATACACTTAGTGAACAGTCCTGTGTGCAACCAGAGGTAATTGTGCTATTATATGAGGCAATTGGAGCCGAGAAGGTGTGAAGTTTGTAAAGTTGGAAAAACTGAAATATGGTGGTGACATATCTTTTCAGGTGTGAGAGGTTAAAAAATGGAGTCATGGGGGCCCGCAAAAAATGCTTTATAAAAAGTATTTATTAGGAGTGTCAGGGTTTTAAGTTATGAGGTCAATCATATGTGGAGTGTGATTTGAAATTTTGCCATTATTACCATACTTTACCTCACAAATTCTAATAATAATGATAATATTTATAAATTCTATTACAATTCAAGGTAAATAGTGATACAAGGAATATACATTTTTGTTTTCGTTACAGGGTTATCTATCATTAATCTAAGAGAAATGTTAATAAGTTAATATAAACAATATTTATTTTGTCCGACAGACTGTTACTCCATGCCAGATACACTTTGTCTTTAAAAAAAAAAATGTTTTTGTCATAAACGTATTATAGAAAAACACTATTTTTTATTACACTTAAAAGTAAATAGTGATATGGGGAATTTGAATAGTTTGCATTTTGTGTTGTGTATTTTAAAAGAGTTTCACTTGCCACTGTGGATATAAAAATATATGTACATTAATTAATGATTTTATTTCTTCTCCATGGTAAATAGATATAAAGCTTAAAGAAAATGCCATATTTTAATGTATTTAATTATTTTACTTATACAATTACATTTATATTTTACATTGTCAATTAGCAAACACTTTTATCCAAAAGCATCTTACCAATGAGGAAGGCATCAAGTGACTTATCATAAAGAGGCAATACTCATAAAAGTGCTACAATTACAAAGTTTCTGACTTAGAGAAATACAAGCGAGGGTAGCGGGGGAATAAAAAAGAGTTGGGAAGCAAAGAAAGAAAATAAGTCTTCAGGGTTACATTTAGCATTGGTGTAATTGTGGAGACATTCTGTCTTACTTATTATAAAGTTATATCTCTTATGACTTTAGTATAATGACATTAAAAAGTCAGTTTATTCAATTTAGAAATGTTGATAAGAAAAATGTTGAAATTATGAAAAATTATGGTAAGAGATATCTATTAAGCAAAAAACAATCTCTCTTCAGGGTAAAATCTAACATTATTTTAATAGTGGCTATACGCTGTCAACTTTATTATAAAGTTATATATACAGTATATACAAGGGTTTGACAATTAAACTGAAATGCCTGGTTTTAGACCACAATAATTTATTAGTACGGTGTAGGGCCTCCTTTTGCGGTCAGTACAGCATTCTTTTTTTTTTGGGAATGACAGATGCAAGTCCTGCACAGTGGCCAGAGGGATTTTGAGCCATTCTTCTTGCAGAATAGTGGCAAGGTCACTACGTGATGCTGGTGGGGGAAAACATTTTCTGACTCGCTTCAAAACACCCCAAAAGTGGCTCAATAATTTTTAGACCTGGTGACTGTGCAGACCATGGGAGATGTTCAACTTTAATTCAATTCAATTCAATTCATGTTTATTTATATAGTGCTTTTACAATGTAGATTGTGTCAAAGCAACCTAACATAGAAGTTCTAGTAAATTGAAAATGTGTCAGTACATTTGTCAGAGTTTGTTCAGTTTAGTTCAGTTCAGTGTAGTTTAAATTTCACTGCTGAAAGTTCAGACACTGAAGAGCAAATCCATCGATGCACAGCTCCACAAGTCAAGCCAAGCAAGCCAGTGGCGACAGTGGTGAGGAACAAACTTCACCAATTGACGAAAGTGAAGGAAAAAAACCTAGAGAGAAACCAGGCTCAGTTGGGCACGACCATTTCTCCTCTGGCCAAACTTCCTGTGCGGAGCTGCAGTCTAGGCGCCAGAGGCTGGAGAACACTGGACGTCCATCGTGGAGAACTGCAGGTGTGAGTAGGTCACCGGCGGGTGATCAAACTGGCCCATGGGATCAATGCGAAGACTTGTCTTTCAGGAATCAGTCTCATGTTGTCCACTCCCTCTTGACCGCTGCAGCGTCATCTCAGGATATGGCCTGGTCCAGGATTATGGATACCTTGGCATAATTTCTTCACAGGTCTTGGATTGCATCAATGGCGCTGCATAATCTCTAGAGGCCTCGGGATGAGTATCCCCAGGTGGAAATAGAGAATAAAGAAAATAATTAGCGTAGCTACTGTTCATAGTGCATTATAAGTTATATAAACAGACATAGAAACAAACATGTAAAGCATATGAATGTTTCTAACAAAACTTCACTTTCATACTCACTCTGTCACCAGTCTTGCTTGTGCGTATTGGTGCATTATCATCCTGATACATGGCATCGCTTTTAGGATGCAATGTTTGAATCATTGGGTGCACATGGTACTCCAGAAGGGTTCAGTAGTGCTTGGCAGTGACGCACCCATCTAGCACAAGTATTGGGCCTAGAGAATGCCTTGATATTGCAGCCCAAACCATTACTGATCCTCCCCCATGCTTCTTTCTGGGCTTACAAAAGTCTGAGTGGTGCGCCTCTTTGGGGCACCGTAACTTTCCTGGATGTGGGAAAGACAGTAAAGGTGGACTTATCAAAGAACAATACATGTTTACATTGTCCACAGCCCAAGGTTTTTGCTGCTGGCACCATTGAAACCGACATTTGGCATTGGCACGAGTGACCAAAGGTTTGGCTATAGCATACCAGCCTTATATATTGAGCCTGTGGAGCTCCCGATGAACAGTTTTGGTGGAAACAGGAGAGTTGAGGTGCACATTAAATTCTGCAGTGAGTTGGGCAGCTGGGGTTTATGGTTTTTGGATCCAATCGAGGTTAGCACCTGGAAATCCCATTCAGACAGATTCCTCTTGCATCCACAGTTACTCCTGTTGGATGTGGTTCTTCCTTCTTGCTGGTATGCTGACATTACCCTGGATATCATAACTCTTGATACATCACAAAGAAATGCTGTCTTGGTCACAGATGCACCAGCAAGACGCGCACCAACAATTTGTTCTTTTTTAAACTCTGATATCTCACCCATAATGTTGTGTGCATTGCAATATTTTTTTGCTATTACTGCTAATTAAACGTTCACACTCTGCTCTTACTGGTGGAATGTGCAATAAAATTTGACAACCAGGCTGGTCAAATTTAGCCCTAAAAACTCCAACACTAAATTTCCCAGTGTTTCAGTTTCGTTGTCTAATCTCTGTATATTACTTTATAATAAAGTTGACGGTGTATAGCCCCTATCTATATTAATTTAAATTATTATAAAATCTTCAGCGGTTCTTTGGCTCGTCATCATAGGAAGACCAATTTAAGTGCTATATAGAACCTAAAAAAGTCCTGTAATGGTTCGCCAATGGTTCTTTGGGGTGGTTAACATGCTATTTAGCACTATATAAACTATGGTAAAAAAATGATGCTAAATAGCACTTAAAGTGGATCCCCTATATGATAGGGAAAAGAACCATTTTACCGATACATAGCACCTTAACCATCCCAAAGAATTACAGTTTCTTCATAGGTTCTAGATAGCACTTAAAGTGGTTCTATTTAATCCCAGCATTTTTTTTGAGTGTGTAATGGTATTAACAAAGTAATATATAGCTTAAATGT
>CAIGQV010016734.1:5286155-5301400 GCA_903798115.1 Danio jaintianensis
AGAGAGAGAGAGAGAGAGAGAGAGAAGCAAGGGTTCTAAAGAGCCAAAGCAACAGCCAGAGAGAAAAAGAGACAGAGCAATTGTCACAACCTTCTTTTTTCATTTCCTTGACCATGTGACCAAAACCCAAATTTGAGACATTTAAGCTGACCAATCAGCAGGTTAGAGCTTCCCCAAGGTAGAACCACACTGCAGATCCTCAAAATACGAACATGCCTACAGGCCTGATCTTTTTAATCTAATGTGTTTGGTACAAAAAGAATAATAAAAAAAGACTAGTTTGCAATAAAAACAAATGCCTATAATGATTTTCAGCCTTTTCATGAACATTAAGGTCAAAGGTCAGAAAGGTCAAATGGATCAGACAAATATCCTTATACCAACATATATACTTCACAAACGTAGTCAGTATTCTAAATACTTCAGTATAGATGGGTGTCTGCTTTATGTTTGTTTTTACACATCTAGTTTTCATCATAAATAAGAAGAGAGAGAGAGAGAGAGAGAGAGAGAGAGAGAGAGAAAGAGAATTAGTGTGTGTGACAATATGATTCAAGCTTATTGCCAAGATAATATTATTTATATTCACTAATCCCTCACTATTCTTGTCACCTGTAGTTACATAAGGATATTGTTTTCTCTCATTTTCTCTCCATTTCCAGACACCGTGGCCTACATTTCACACTTAGAGATATGTGTCATTGAGACAGATACTACTTGAGCAAGTGAGTTAAGTGAACATCCCAAAATGCCTGAACGCTAGATGGCGCTATAATCCCAGACAGTTCAGCACAGAGCAGCTTTGGCTTTGTTTTGTCTATAAGACACACACTTTGTCATCTAGAAGCATGACGTTATGTTTGTACAACTGCAGGTAAGTTTTTACAGGAATGTACAGTATGTGAATGAATGCTGTTTATTGTATTTGCTAATTTATCTTTCATAAACACACCTCCTGCTTTTCCATTTCTTCCTAAAGGTGATTGGCATATCCACCTTTTTCCTCTGACTCTTTTTTATTTTTTTATTTTTTTTATTGTAATTATGGTTGCAACTGAAATAAAACATTTCATGTAATAATGAATGATAAGGTTGTGCTATAAATAATTCATAAAACTGAGTGAGAGGAACTGTATGTTCAGCTTTTTTCCTTTATTTTATTATCCATCATAAATAATTATATTATGGTTGGTATTTTAACTAGTATCAGAAAGGCCAAAGCTCCTTTTTTGTTTGTGTTTTATTCCTTCAGATTATTTTCTCATTGCCTTCATAACAGTATAGTAAATGCTGTAAATATTCAATATACATCCATCATATTGCTGTGGAAAAACTTCTTTCATTTTCTGCTGAAAGTCATTTGATAAATCTAATGAAGGGATAGTTCACCCAAAAATGACATTTCTTTTCCCACACTCCAGTGATTCTAAACTTTTTAATTTTGCTTGACTGTGATCAAAACCCAAATCTGAGACATTCAAACCGACCAATCAGGATACAGATTCTCCAAGGCATGACCACACAGCAGACCCCTGAAAAACACACATGCCTACAGGCCTGATCTTTATAATTTTTTTGGTACCAAAAAAAAGGTAATAAAAAAGACATGGTTTGCAATAAAAACAAATGCTCAAGTGATTCTAAACTTTTATGCATTTCTTTCTTCTGTTGAACATAAAATAAGATATTCTGAAGAATGTTGGGAAAAAGCAGCCATTGACATACACAGCAGGAACCCAAAATACTATGGAAGTCAATGGCTGCTGTTTTCCTAAATTCTTCAAAATATCTTCTTTTGTGTTAGAAAGTTAGAAACAAGTGGAGGATGAGTAAATGATGACATGATTTTTTTTTTTTTTAGTGAACTATCCCTATAAGTTGGCCAGTGGACAAACTATCAAGAGAATAATGTACACATCCTGATAATTAAGATGCGTTCCGCTGTCAACATAGTTTGCTGCTCCTGAAACATCTTTCCTGTCAGAAAACTAAATTCAAACCTAATACCTACCCTGAAACCTATTCTGTAAATTATTCCTAAAACCAAAGTGAAACAATGTGAATGGCAATGATTTGAAAGCACCAAACCCTGATTGTAAACCTAAACATGAAATTAACTGAAAGTGTCCTTCAATCTTTATTTTATTGGAATGATATTCTAGGATGAACAAAGATGTTGATCCAGGAACATGTTACAATTGCTAAAATCAGGTTCAGATTTTTCTAAAGACAACTCACTGTTAGAGTACTATTTTAATGGAAGCTACTCTCATAATTCACAAAAAGCATCATGGGGTGTAGGAAAACTGTAGGTGTAGGTGGATATTTTCAGCAAATTAACAATCCAGAGGCGTAAAACCCATCACAAATAAAGGGCACATTTATAGGTTTTAATCCACAGAGGTAAACATGTCATACATGCCTATGAATCCAATGTTGGCACATCCTCTGTTCAGCCGTGCCCGCACCCCCTGCCATCTGTCCCAGTGTCCTCCACACGCCGCCCGCTCTGCACACAGCCGCAGGGCAGGAGCGGGGGGTGCCGGCGCACAGCAGCCCCGACATCTGCTGCTTCTGTGGGCCGCGTGCATGCGGAGGCCCCCTGGGTGTCGGGGAGGAGGCCGAGCAACCACAGCGTCCTGCAGGGGAATATTGTTTCTCTGCCACATCACGGTGGTGACTGAGAGCATGACCTGTGTCAGCGATCGCTGCTTACGCTCCTCTGGGTGAAGGGTGGAAGGCGGTTTGTGCCATTTGCCTTGGTCGTTAGCCTGTAAGGTCAATTTGACCTGAATTAATATAAAAATTTGATGGAATGCTAGGCGTGACAGTTGGCATACAGATGCATTGTGCATCTTTAGGCAAGCTGCAGTGCACACAGCAAAATTCAAATCAATTCGAATTTATTTGTATACGGCTTTTCACAATAATTTTTGTTCCTAAGCAGCATCACAAAGGGGGAACTTTATTAAATTATAATCAAAATTAGAAAAAAGTTAAGACAGGTTAGGTTAGACAGTACAACAAGATAGGTTGGACAGTACAACTGTCAAGCATATAGTTAAATAACAGTTATAATATAAACAATTCTATCCTATTTCTTATTTTATTTTTCAAAAATGCCATAGAAATGAACAAAAGAAAAAATTGACAGTGAAAAAAGAGGCAACATTTTTGCTTAGCTCAGTTCAAGTTTCTTTTATTATGTCTGTTGTGATTAAAGTAAAATGTGAAAAATGAATGAACATTGTCGATTATGGTATTGCATTTAAAGTCTCTATCTATCTATCTATCTATCTATCTATCTATCTATCTATCTATCTATCTATCTATCTATCTATCTATCTATCTATCTATCTATCTATCTATCTATCTATCTATATATATATATCTGTTTGTCTGTCTGTCTGTCTGTCTGTCTGTCTATCTGGAAAAGTAAAATAAACCCAATGGTCCCCCATATTCAACATACAGTACAAGCATAAAAATTTAGCTCAGTGCAGTCCAAGATTCTATTATGCCTGTCTCGATTAAAGTGAAATGTGAAAATGAATAGGAAGTGCCGATTGCTGCATTACATTTAAGGCCCATTCACACCACACTGTCAGAGGCAGGCAAACATGGACTATTACCACATTACAGCATGCCACTTTCAGACGAGTATATTTTCCCTGTTGTTTTTAATGTTTTTTTTTTTTTTAAATGGCAGCAGCAAAGGTGGGTAGCTGAACATCTATTTCTGGTCACTGAGAGTTGAAGCACTGCCGACAGCAGAATGGAAATATTTTCATGACTTTCTAACAGTTATAGATGGAGAATCTACCAGTGAAATGCAAGTTATACACTAAGGAAATCATCAGCACATTAAACAGCACAAGTAGCCGGTCTGTCAGCAGCAAACTATATATTTAAATCTCGCATGACTCAATGATTTGGACAAACTATATTATGCAATTTCCCCACAGCTCAATCTGTGTCCTCTGTCATTTTTCAGATGTTCTCATATTAAACTGTTGTATATAGATATAAACGCTATTGCCTTACTGTTTATATATATATATATATATATATATATATATATTATACAAACTTGATAAAATGGCCAGCCCTACTACTAAATAATAAACATGTATAGCCAGTGGTGTGAGGATTGCCACTAGATATAGGGCTAATGTTGTAAAAACTGCCTACAAGCATTCAGAGAAGATTTGTTGTCTAAATGGGAAGATGTTAAGAAATCCTCCTATAAGGGTAATTTAAGTTTGCTGCCCTGTGCACCTTGTGCTGAATGAAACAGTGATGAAAGATTATGTCCTGTGTGTGTGCTTCCTGAATTCTGCTCTCTTACAGTTTTTTTTGTTATGATAAACAAAATGCAGATATGATGTAAGAAAGATATTCATTTCAAAGCCTGGGTAGCTTCAGTGGTTATATAATAGGAGGTTTTGCAATAATGCTTATGCATTTAATTCTGCATCTAATGTATATAATCTGTATATAATTGACTGCTAGTTTGGATGAAAGCCTGTAATGCTTACTTTGGTACACTTTGGTACATTTCTCAAAACAACGCGTACAAATAGCAAAACACCATGGATTAGATGCAAAAGCCTTGCTCAAAATCCTTAGTTATCTCTCAAAACTAAATTTCTGTGTCAATGAATGTGTTAGTGCCATCAGAATTAAAAGTCCTTGTGTCATTGTGTATGGATAAGACAGTCAAATTACTTAGTCATGTTGTCAATATAACAGTGTACTCTGGAGGGGTGTTCTGATATAAAATATGGCTATTTTTTATTTTATTTTCTGCTGTTTATACTGTAATTTGTTGGTAGATCATGTCATTGTGATACAGAAAGGAAAAGACAGCACTGCATAGCTCAAAGAAAACACAAGACAAAAGTAGAAATGTGAACATAGGAATCTCCTTTGAGATGCACCTTCATTAAAAAAGACAAGATTCACCTGGGAGAAATTTTCCAATTGTATACAGATTTTTAAAAAAAAAAGTCTAACGGAAATGTATAGTAAAATGCATTATGACAAAATATTATTACAACTTGTTCAGCGATTTTGCATGTAAAGGCTTATGCCGTTAACAACGATTAAATGCTGTGGGGGGTGAGACTATTCAGACAGAGACCAAAATAATAAATTTAGATCAACATGACATAAGCACTTGATAATGTAGGAAGCAGAGAATTGCACATAATCATTTGCATGGACGTACGGAAGCATTTGCAACTTGTTCAGAGAAATGAGAAACTGCTTTTTTGATGTGCACAAGTGACACAATGATGTGAAAATTGAACAGGTAGTTTTGAGAATTTCAATTCTGATCTGAAAAATGTACCAAAGTGACTGAGAAAAACTGTACTAATGATAATGATAAATAAATAAATAAATAAATCTGCACCACAAACTTAAACTAAAGGTATAAATAAAGGTTGCGAGTTACTAAAATGCCAATGCAGCTAAAATAACCAATGAAAAGGATACATTTAATTGTGCAGTCATAAAAACTGCCCTTACCAAAGCTAAAAAAAAAAAAAAAAAAAAAACGCAAAATATGCAAACACATAAAGGACAAAAAGGTAAAGAATGCAAGCATTGCCACTTAATGAAAAAGTACATTTCTGACCCTGGTGGCATGAGTTCTTTTTTTTTCCCACTTTGCCATTTCTTTTCACAACCCACCGTTTGTAATTTTTCATTATGCCTAAGAATGTCTTGCGGGAATTGCTGTTCTTTAGTGGTATGTACAAGAAGCGCTTAAAAAGATGCAGCATTGTGAAAGAATACCCGTTTGTGATGAGCCTACCTATGAATAATGAATATTAGAAGTACTTTGATACTCTAACACAGTAAAAGGAAAAGAATCAAACTCTCAAGGTCTTGTTTTTCTTCCTCGACACTGTGCTGGAAGCCAGGGCATTGCTCTATCCGCTCTCTCTCTCTCTCCATCTCCCTCCCCATGTCTCCCTTTTTCATTTTCCTCCCCAAGAAGCAGGGTGCACGGCATAGCATCCTCTTTTATCTCAGGAGCGATCAATAATGTATGGGACTCCTGGGCTCTCCATGGAGAGGAGCTCCAGCATTGCTGCCGCCATGCCGTACCACTCGGCACTGACAGCCCCACTCAGCACCCCGTCTGCCAGCCGCAGCCCGGGCCTCCAATTAAACACAGTACTTAGAGAATCCGGCAGTTCGTGTACAAGCGGAGCGAGCCTCGGAAAAAGACCCCCTCCTTCAACCTCTGGAGACCCCCTAACCTACTCGCCCACACCGTATTGATCTTCACGCAGATGTAAAAGACTATTGAGGTCATCATTCATTTTTTATCAGACCCAAGAAAAATGTCAAAACGTGTGGCAAAGAAGAAAACATATTTTCATGGCAGACGTAATAGGCTTGGCTGCAACAGTTTGCATGTTGGGATGCTGAGACTTAATGTCAAAGGGCAGGAATTTGAATACACCAAAATCCAGGTTGGGTCGTGTAAATCAACATTCTGGGTCAATAAAGGCATTGTTCACCCAAGAATTAAAATTGCTCACCATTTACTTACCCTCAAGCGGTTACAAACCTGTTTGAGATTTGTTTTTGCTGTTGAACACAAAAGGAGATATTTTGAAGAATGTTCAGGTAGCCACTGACATCCACAGTGGGAAAAACTATGGAAAGTCAATGGCTACAGGTTTCCAACATTTCTAAAAAATATATATATATTTTTTTGTTCTACTGAGGAAAGAAACTCAAACAGGTTGAGTGGATTAAATGAGGGGAAAAAAACATTTTCAAAAATTAAAATTTACTCACTATTTACTTGGCCTCGGTTGGTACCAAAACTTTGTTTCTTTCTTTTTTCTGCTGAACCTAAAAGAAGATATTTTGAAGAAAGCTGGAAGCTGGTAAACATGACTTTTCATTGTAGGTAAAACAGGAGTCAATGGCTATAATTTTTCCAAACATTCTAAAGAATATCCTCTTTTATGTTCATAAGCAAAATGAAATTCAAGCAGAGTTCAGGCTGAGTAAATGATGGCAAATTGCTGACTTACAACTCAACTGGCTTGAGCCCGAATAATGACACTGTTTCTTCTGTACACCTGCTGATAATGGTTAGGTTTGTTTTCTAATTTGATGACTTTGCAATATAATTTGAACTGTGCTAAATCAACATTGGACTGAATGATGACACTATTTTCACCTAAGGTTTCTTTATAGTTGACTGACATTTTTTTTAATATGAACTTTGAAACATTTACATTATTAGTGCTAACTATATATAGAGTTTACGTCAATGTGAAATTATTTATACACTACTTGAAATGCTTCTGCTCTTACAGTCAGGTCAATTCTGTTTGGCCGTTGATGTTTTTAATGTTTACAAGCTGGAAAAATATATATTGCTCTGAAAGTGATTCCAACAATATCATTGTTTTTTACATTACTATATCATAACTTTACATCATTGTTATAGTTATTATTGTAGAAAGAACTTTGCTTTTTGTTTAAATTTAGAATGGTTTTCAAAACTCATTATCATAAACTGTAAAATATTGCAGCTGGAGAGCACATATTCATAACAAACAAAGTCGTAGTCTTATAATGCTGTAACTTGGGAATTTTTTTTTTGTGCTCTTCATTCTGGCATAGAAATTTGGATATTGATATGTGTTCTTTTATATGGTAACGATATTAATTAGGGGTGTTTACAAGGTGGAAATCTGACAGCAGTCAGCTGCAGTTTTAAAATCATGCTATTTATAAATGTCACATCTGGAAGAGCATTCAAGTAAGCAAGTAAACAATTCAAGAGGCTGCCTCTAATTTCGTTACCTTTCTCAAATATTTGCAAACGATATGCATAATTAGATTATTAGACATATTTGCGCAAGTGTATCCCTCTGTGGTGACTGACAACTACTGTGATAATGTTACCAAATGCTGCTTTGCTTTACACGCACAAGTCAGAAGTTCCAGTTTCCCATTGTGAACGAGAAAACAGATTACTACAGAAGGATTGCTCTCATTTAGTCGGCCTTCGTCTGTTTGGTGTGTTCACGGGCAGCTTTTTTGGTCCAGACAGAACCAGATGTGAGGCGAAAACACAGTTGGGTTTTGTCTGCGCTAGTTTTTTTTTGGCAACGGCTTGGTGTTTCCCAGTCTTAAAGCACATTGGTGTTTCCCTGTTTTCTATAAAATCAAACTGGAAATAGAGTATGATTTCATTAGCATGGCGACACAGGAGATGGTCCTAAACATTTAGTATAATGTAAGTACATGAGTCAGCAAAATATATAACAATCTTATATATTGTACCTTTAACTGGTTTAACTTTTTCATTCATTCTTTTAAAACATTAAAATGTGTTCGTTTACAAGTCTTGCATATGAAGTCAAAATCTTGCATATGAAGTATTGTGCAAGTACACTACACAAAAATATTGTAGTAGCGGTATACAAATACATGTGACTTGACTTAACAAGAAAGCTGAAAATTGGCCATTCAGCAGATCTTCATTGAGTACTGGTCTTGTTGTGGTCACTGCATGAGCCACTGATAGCTGGTAATGACAAACACTGATGCTGCTGAATGCATTAGCCTGTAATAAAACATTTAGAGGGTCCCACTGCGCTGCAGGCCGGCTGACCAGGGCTAATTGGAGGTGCTTATTTAAGGCACTTTCCCAATGATAAATATTTAAATGCGCTTAAACTTCTACCTGATGTGGTCTACATACCAAGTGCACTGCTAAAATTAATAAATTAATTAAAATCAATACTTTATCAGATTCCCCTCCCCAGTAAGCTATATAAACGAGCAAATTATAATAAGGCAAACTGCTTTTTCAATATAAATCCAGTTATGAGAAATAAATGGGTAATTAGGTCATTTAGGAAGTGAGAAAATTAATTAAAGAAATATGGCAAATAAAAAAAATAGAACAAAATAACAACATTATAACATGATGAGGATAAATAATACAATCACATTATTAAAGTTTTTTTTTAAGCCACATTAAGGTTTTTTCACATTTATAAAAATGATGTTTATGGGTAAAGGTGATGTTGATATGTTCTAATTACACAATGTATTTATCAATTAAGTATTGACTGACCATACGTATGTATTTACTATAAGGTTAGTGGTAAAGTATAGTATTTGATTAGTTGTTTGTTATTATGGGTTATTACACTGTTATTACTGTAATAAGTACATTTAATTTGTAAGAATGTTAGTTCAAAGTGTTACTGATGTTACTTAATAATATGATTATATGATGGCTTACTTATAGTTTCATAATGCAATTATGACTTTATTATCATAATTTTGACTTTATTTGCACAGAAAAAATACTAATTTAATTGTATAAAATTGTAATTTTCACAGTTTTTTTAATGGCCTGGAGAATATTTTGTGTATGAATATATGAGCATATAGGTCAAAATAAATAATGACTAACCATTTAGTTTAGGTAACTATTCTCACTAGTGGCTTGCCTATTATTAACATATTGACTGTTTAGTACTTATAAAGTACTCTGCATGATCTTATTCTACATCCTACCCATCTAATCTTACCCAAAACCTAAACCCAACAGCCAACAGCAAAAGTCATGTGATTTATTAATAGCGAGAGTTGTACATTAAAATAAAGCGAGACCAAAATAATATAAATAAAAATAATATAATATTGCAGCTGAACAACTGCATAAACTACGATGACAATGATCACCTTAGGTGCTGATTATGTGTTTTATAAAGTGTTAAATGATTCCAGTGTGAGTCTGAATACCATTTTACATGACATTCAATTACAGTAGATCTGATAAGTCTGAATGTAACACGCCACACAGAGACCTTAAGCGGACAAAATATTTTTTTCCACTCCCACTTGCATTGTCCTTCAGGGATGTCTTACCTTCATGTCTCTGACACTGACCCTCCCTGAGATGACCACATCTGGAGGACACACTACATCTCACTGTTGGCAGAATGATGACAGCGTGTCTAATCTAACCCAGCATGGACGCAAGCAGGACGGGCCTTATCCAACACACAGGCCTTGAGTTTCCAGCCCTCTGTGGGAACGATGTGATAAAGGGGTATGATATTCCCTCCAGGAGACGCCACGAGTGAGGAAAAAAAAAGAGCCGCAAGGTCTGCGTCAACATTGGCCATTAGCGTCCCACAAATCAGCTGGGTTAACGGGGGAAATAGCTTTCAGACTCTCCCCTCTTGAGGAGCGACAGAGAAAGGGCTCCGATAGTCTTGCACAGCTAGCCATTCATAGACCCCCAATTTATGGGCGAACCTAGAACAGGGCATCTTTGTGAGACCTTCACTGTACCGAAAGCAGCTGCATAAATTATCCTTTTATTGGGCACCTTGCCCGTTCCTGTCCATAACCTCTGCTAAACTTTTTTCTATTTTTGGACAACACGTAGCGATCAGAGTTTATGGCCCATTTGGACTCTTCTCACCAAAAAACCCAACTGTGAATTTAACTAAACAAAATTTCACTCTAATATTACTGAGAGTTCATTGTAGTTTAAAGGACATGAAACACTTTATTGTCTGAGATAGCGCAATGTTAACATACTAACTATTCATTTAAAATGTAGGAGAAACCTGAGCTACATTGTGTCGACGTCACATGTTGTGATGTGGCAAATGGCTACATTAATCAATGATGCACCGCTGCCTCGTTATTATTCATGAGACGAGAAGACGCTATGCTTAATTATTAATGATACCCCGTTGATTTCCTATGACAGACACTTCAAACTGTGAAATCACGAGAGACACTTTCATGGATTGGAAGCGAATGCTTTGTAATAAGCGTTTCTACATAGGATAAATTCTCATCCATATATCCTGAGTGTTCAACACAAACATGAATCATTCACACCAGAACTGTAACTCGTCTTCTTAATATAACAGATCAAACTGCTTATATGAACACCTTCAAAAATCATCAAAAATTATTAAAAAATGCAACAGCGAGTACATATATATTTTTGATGCAGAGCTTCGGATTCAATATGGACCAGATTCAAGTTACTATGTTAAACTTGAGAAAAGAGAGAGACAGTCCAGAGACAGTTTAGAGAGACGTATCTCATCAAAAGCCATTTTGACAGTTTTAGGCTGTGAAATAACTGAAATCATTCAGTTAAGTGATATGCAACGTGGTCAAGACCTGGAACTGTGCTGTTCCTGAAAATAATTGGTATGTTTAAGCAAGCCCATAGTATATATATATAGTAGTGTGTATATATATACACACACACACACACACACACACACACACACACACACACACACACACACACACACACACATTTTAATGTTTATCTTAATGAAGTGGTGTTTTGAACAAGAAAAAACTTAGGATGGAACTTGATTTTGTTCAGATTACATTAGATTGCATTGCATTAGATTGTTAATTTGCACATAAAAGGCACACACAAGGGCACATGAAATTGAGATGTTAATATGAAACTTATTTTTCAATACTATTCTTGACTATTTGACTAAAACAAAGCAGTGAGGGGAATACAGTTCAATGCAGTCAATGGGTATGATGCAATATAAGTGATACAATGACTTCATGGGAAAAAATAAAATAAAATCTTTCAATAAAGAAAATATAGATTTTAAAGTTACATATTAATGTTAATATGTAAGGGGGTGGGGGCTATCATAACTTACATTTCATCTAGACTTGTGCTAGAAATAGTATAAAAGAAATAATAAAATAATGCTGCATTATATTTCTCTGCAAGTGAATAGCAAAAAGTCTATTTGCTAGTTTCATTAACACATGTAAGTTGGGAACACGCACTTAACTGCGGAAGATTAAATATTTTTTGTTAATGCAACCCAATTGCCTGAATTACCTTCATACCTTCAGTATTTCATTTAAACTGAAATTAACATTCTTGAGAGTGAAAAGATATGAGGGTGATTCTACTGACAATATGCAAATTGCTGAGCACAGACACAGCCAGATCATTTCCATAATGACTAATGCAATCTACCAAGAGCAGTGCAAATGAAAAATAATGTAGCCTGGTTATTGATATGTTCAGATAACGTATAGCATACCCAAATTAAGTCAAGTGAAAAAAAACGCTCACTTTTAAACAACACGCTCTATGTTCTTTGCTTTTATCCTAATATCTGCAATATGTGATAGTTCAATATGCCCTAATGCTTAAAAAGTTTAAAAATAAATAGGTTCATAGCACAAATACCAGTCAACTGACTACCACAAACCGTAGTAAATAATGCTACATGATTCATTTTAAATACTCTCTTATGGAGTCTAGAAGGAAATCTCCTACAAATGCATATGAAGTAAGGTCAGCCACAAATGTAACTATCCACGACATTTCTTTGCTAATTTTTCACTTGTCCAAGCTGTCTGGCCCTTAATCTTTGAGTTTGATCTGCCAACATATAAGGCTTGCTCCAGTTTCTTTCTTGGTGCAAATGAAACATCATGAGCTGACGTCATGTCATGGCGACTCATTAAATGTCAGATTTCCACATATTGGCTTCTTTTTATATCAATCCATATTTCCTGCTGAAAGATGGCCCGTTGAGTTAATTATCTTGCTCCGTTTTCATACATAGAGGCTGAAATGCAGTGATAAGAAGCAGAGTTCTGTGCTTCCATAATGAGCTTTACTATGAGTAATGGACAGAGGCTACAGCACTGGGTAATGTCAATGACAAGACTCCACAGCTCTCTTAATTACCTGCACATCCATGCCTGGTGTAACATGGGTCCATCTCCCTACTGAGCCCAAGAATCTGTCAGCGCTCATAAAAGATCCAGACAAAAGCAGTGTTTGAATCAGCCCCCGTGTGGGTGAATTCGGCTGGTCATCGCTGTTACGTTGACCTTTCTACTTTGGCGTCCCTGAGGTGTGCAATTCTCAGAAACTTCATCTGGCACGTGGAGAGAAGAAAAAAAGAGTACGGTGCATCAATGAAACATTACATGAAATACAGAGGCGGCGTCACTCACAGCGGTGTGAATTCACTGCACTTCCTGCACCTGTCTGCATGTAATGAGGAAGTTTTGGGTCTTAATGAAATTTAGCATTGCTCTCGCTGGAATTAAAACAGCTGCTGCAATCTGCAGAGATGGAGGTGGGCTGACAACACCTCCATTGGCGCTAATTAGACCAGCCAAGGAGAGGAAACTCACAGAGCATATATTAGGAAGGACCATTTTGCCAAGAATCCTTCAATATTTCCATACTGGCAGTGCAAAACAATTAGTGATATTCAGCATAAAATGTAACATAAGGCGGAAAAGTTTCATCAAGAATTTTTTTTCACGTTTAGTCGAGGCTGCTTGTTAATGCAGAGTGAGGATTACACATTCTTTTAATAATACAAATGATGTTCGGATTTTAAGTGAAGTGAAGTGAAGTGAAGTGTAGTGTGGCCAAGTATGGTGTCCCATACTTGGAATTTGTGCTCTGCATTTAACCCATCCAAGTGCACACACACAGTTAGTGAACACACACATACCGTGAACACACACCCGGAGCAGTGGGCAGCCATGCTGCGGCGCCCGGGGAGCAGTTGGGGGGAACGGTGCCTTGCTCAAGGGACTCACCTCAGTCGTGGTATTGAGGGTGGTGGAGAGTGCTGGTCATTCACTCCCCCCACCCCCAATTCCCGCTGGTACCGAGTATCGAACCAGCAACCTTCGGATCACGAGTCCAACACTCTAACCACCAGGCCACGACTGCCCCCCAGTCGAAAAAGCAGTGGATTGTCAAAGCGTTTTCCTGCCGTGCGCAAGATGTGGAACATGTCTGGGCAAAGTTCCCGCTCCTTTCTTCTCTGTTTCCCCTATTATCGCTATTGTTTCCTAACGGACAAAAGGAGAAATGTGGAAGAGGGGGAAAGAGAGAGAGAGGAAGATACAGAAAGTGTTTTGATCTCAGTGTCTTTCAGAATTGAAAGACTCAAGCTGAGCGCTGGCACACAGAGATGCTCCTCACCTCACAGGACATATAGAGTGAGTGCAGTGTTTAGATGATGTTTAGTGGTGTTGGTGCAGCTATGCCAAGAGATTCTTTTAAGATATGTACAACTTTTTTTTAACAAAAGCTATATGTGTATTGATTTTTTTTCTTGCTTGTAAGGCTGCTTCAAAGTTATTTTGTGGATATGTTAAAGAATAAGAGATGCACAAAAGGAACACATGCAGTTTCAAAAGTTTACAGCTGTTACAATATTATTTTTCTATGCTCACCAAGTTTACAAATACAGTAAAATACAATGTTATCTTATGGAAATTTAAATTTAAAATAATTAACATTCTGTTTCGTCATTTTAATTGTAAAACCATTTTGGATGATTTGAAGTTCAAAATAAAGAAGAATACATATTTCATACACACATTGTTATTATTTATTTATTTATTTGATCACCAGCTGTGGCATGACTTCACTGACTCTAAAAACCATTGGTTCTTTAGTTTCACATGACCAGTCATGATATGATGTATTAAAAAAAGTGACCTTAAGTGATATTTAAAAATATATATTTTGGTTACCATCCACAGTCCTTGTATGGGAAAAGCTTGGACATCCTTCCTCGTATTTCCTTTTGGAAGAACATGTTTTACAGATTTTGAAACAACACGAGGGTGAGTAAACAAAGACAGAATCTTCTTTCTGCTTGAACTCTGTCTTGAATATGTTATGTGGAGATTCATAAAACATGGCATGCTTTTCCACCTAACATCATCTGAGTGTTAAATTAATAAAAACGAACAGCAATCCAAACATCTCCGGTAAACGTGAGCCATTCCCGTGTCTGATTGTCTTATATATACGAGATTAATATTAATGCTTGACTGCTCCATCACAACAACGTCTGAGGCAGAAATTCACTTAGAATAATAAAATCCAGGGATAACTGGTTACAAACTTGGCAGCATGTGCTGGCTTATGTCGACTCCCTGTGCTGAGGTGGCAGTGATTCAGATGTAATGGGTCCTGTGTTTATTTAAATGGTTTTTCCATCACGGGCTGTAAAGTGAAGGAGCAGGACACTGCTGCAGTAAACAGGCTTGCGACTACACTGATTTATAGCCCATTAGGAGCAGAGAGGCACTTTACTGCTCTAAGCTAATCTGAGCTCCTCTGGCACTTCTGCTTGTGTGTGTGTGTGTGTGTGTGTGTGTGTGTGTGTGTGTGTGTGTGT
>CAIGQV010016734.1:5307160-5325567 GCA_903798115.1 Danio jaintianensis
TATATATATATATATATATATATATATATATATATATATATATATTGTAATATATAACAATGTAATATGTATGTATAATAAAAAAAGCATAATCCATTAAATAGTTTTAATAAAAAACATTTAAAATTATACATGGTTTTATCATTATAACTCATTCGTTATAACTCTTTTTCTTCCCACTTTACCCTATTGTTCTAAACTAAAGGTTTAGGGTCAGTATTCTTTTTGTAATATTTTCTTTTCTGATACATTAATCAAAAATGAAAGAAAAGACATTTAAAATGTCACAAAGATCTTCTATTACAAATAAATGCTGTTCATTTGAATTTTTGAACTTTTCATTAAATATTTAGCAGCAAAATAGTTTTCATCATTGACAATAATAAGTAATGCTTCTTGTGAGCAATAAGCAATGCCTCTGCATGTTAGAATTATATTTCTGTACAATCATGTGACCTTCAAAACTAGAGTAGTGACAACAGCTTTGAAAGACTTTGAATAGTTATATTCAATGCTATTATTGTTTGGAATTTGTTTTATATTACTACCATTTATGTGCTAGATTGCCTCCTCTACCTTCTTTTGGAAATTCTACAATGAAATACTGGCTATTAAATGAAGAAAAAAGTAAGAAAACTTCATGTAGTCATTGCTACAAAGCATCCGCATTTCCTGCCAAAGGCCTGTATGAGAAAGTCAGACACCACAGTGCTGGTAAACAAGGCAAAATACCCATAATTGGCGGCTTGTGGGTTTTAAGTTCCCAAACCAATAACTCTTAAATTTGAAGACTCATTCATGACTTACTGATTCATTAAAAAGTTCTGGCTCATTCATGAGAGTCCTCCATCGTTAATCAGATTTTTCTGTTTGTGCTGAGTAATTGCTGTGTACAGCCAGCGAGGATGCAGCTGAATGCAATAAAACAATGTTTTTATGAAATGTATTTTGTATTATCTTCACGTTTCTCTCTCCTCATATTCAATTCAGACTGAAAATATGATTTTTCTGTAGATTCAGTGCTGTTATGACACTTTCACAAAATGCACTGCAGGAA
The DNA here is from genome assembly GCA_903798115.1 of Danio jaintianensis. Taxonomy (NCBI): domain Eukaryota; kingdom Metazoa; phylum Chordata; class Actinopteri; order Cypriniformes; family Danionidae; genus Danio; species Danio jaintianensis. Next base: position 5,308,218 of record CAIGQV010016734.1, read on the forward strand.
ATGTTGTTTGAGGGTTTTATATTTACATATTGCTGCAACACAGAGGAATCAAGGAACTGTTAAAAGGACTGAATGGAATGAAAATCATCGTTCCAGTAATTTTTGAGAGTTCTGCATTCCCAGCACACAAGACATTTTTTTCCTTCCTCAATGTTTTTCTTTAGTCATTAATTTATATATATATACAATTAGTGTCTAGTGTTTGATCATGATTATCATCATGTTAAACCAAATATCTGGCAACTGACTTTTTTTTTTTTTCACCACGTTGTAAGACATGTTTTCTTATTTTAAGAACAGTTACAGGGCTGCACGGTGGCGCAGTGGGTAGCACCTTCGCCTCACAGCAAGAAGGTCGCTGGTTCGAGCCTCGGCTGGGTCAGTTGGCGTTTCTGTGTGGAGTTTGCATGTTCTCCCCGTGTTTGCGTGGGTTTCCTCCGGGTGCTCCGGTTTCCCCCACAAGTCCAAAGACATGCGGTATAGGTGAATTGGGTAAGCTAAATTGTCCGTAGTGTATGTGTGTGAATGAGTGTGTATAAATGTTTCCCAGTGATGGGTTGCAGCTGGAAGGGCATCCGCTGCGTAAAACATATGCTGGATAAGTTGGTTCATTCCGCTGTGGCGACCCCAGATTAATAAAGGGACTAAGCCGAAAAGAAAATGAATGAATGAAGAACAGTCACCTACTTTTGATTTAATTTCAGAAAAAGTTTCAGTTGTTTTGTTTAAATCAAAATTTGGATTTTCTTAGTTTGTTTTATATATTTAGTTGTTTTATATATTTTCTTTAATCATGTTGAACCCAATGAAAAACAGAAATATTTCCTTGGCTGGTAACTGAAATAAATAACTTAAAAACCTAATGCTTCCTAATAATAGTTTGAAGTAACAAAATATTTATAACTTTTAATTTCATGGCTTTTTAAAATTTCGTTAATAATAACTAAATTTTTATATACTGCACTGAAAGACAGAAAATATAGAGAAACAAAATCTCTCTCTCTCTCTCTCTCTCTTTAGTGTGGACCGTACAGTATGTGTATCTCTGTTTTTTTCCTGAATCTACTTGTGAATTCTATGTGTGCAGAAAACACGCCTGTGAATGTGCACATGGGTTAGGAGCCATTCAAAGAGCTGTGTGTGTATGTGTGTGTGTGTGTAGGGTGTCTGGCTGGCCTGCAGATGAGAACAGAAAGCCTGGTGAGGTAAGGGGCAGCTGAAGGCAGACGGGGGGCCAGCTCAACTATTCAGCCCTACACTTAACAAGCTCTCACCAGGCGCAAGGCCAGTTCGTGAATGTGTGTGTGTGTGTGTGTTTTGTGTTTTTGTGTGCATACATGTTTCTAAGGCTCAAACATAGACACCTGCAACAACCCGAATCCTTTCAGCAAAGCAACTACAGAGGTGCTGGTACAAAATAAGCATGATATAGTATTGTAAAACGGATTTGTGATGCATAAAGCAATTACTTAACATTTATATCATTATACAAAATGATACATTTTTATAATTATTAATATAGATTAATATACATATATATATATATATATATATATATATATATATATATACAGTTGAACACAAAATGATTAGCCTTCCTGTAAGCTTAACTAAGTTAATAAGGTTAACTATATATATATATTCATTCATTCATTTTCTTTTTGGCTTCGTCCCTTTATTAATCTGGGGTCGCCACAGCGGAATGAACCGCCAACTTATCCAGCATATGTTTTACGCAGCAGATGCCCTTCCAGCCGCAACCCATCACTGGGAAACATCCATACACACTCATTCACACACATACACTACGGACAATTTAGCCTACCCAATTCACCTATAGCGCATGTCTTTGGACTTGTGGGGGAAACCAGAGCACCCGGAGGAAACCCACGCGAACACGGGGAGAACAAGCAAACTCCACACAGAAACGCCAACTGACCCAGCCGAGGCTCGAACCAGCGACCTTCTTGCTGTGAGGCGAATGTGCTACCCACTGCACCACCGTGCAGCCCACATATATATATATATATATATATATTAGGGCGCTAATAAATTTGTCATAAAAAAGAAGATATACAGTTAAAGTCAAAATTATTAGCCCTCAGGTGAATTTGGTTTTCACAGTATTCAGAGCAAGGATTTTTTCACAGTATTTCTTAGAATATTTTTTCTTCTGGAGAAAAATTTGTTTTATTTTTTGTTTTAATTTTAACTAGAATAAAAGCAGTAAATTTTTTTAAATGTCACTTTAAGCTGAATACTAGTATCTTGAAAAATATCTAGTCAAATATTATGTACTGTCATCATGGCAAAGATAAAAGAAATCAGTTGTTAGAAATTAGTTACTAAAACTATTATGTTTAGAAATGTGTTGAAAATTTTTTTTTTCCGTTAAACAGAAATTGGGGGAAAAAAATATACATGGGGCAAATAATTCAGGAAAGCTAATAATTCTAACTTCAAATGTATATTATTATAATTCATATTATTCTTTTTATTATTCTTTTTTTATTGCATATTCATGAAGTTATGTTAATTCCTAAATAAATAAAGCTTTTTTTAACCTGGTCTTTTTGCTTTGCCCTTGTATAATATTGTGATGATGTTGTGTTGTGAAAAATGAGGAATTAATACAAATTGAATTGCAGTGAATAAATATCATTAAACGATAATAAGATATCACTCTTTATTGCTCATGTTAATGCTCTGTGAACTTTAAATGATTTGGATATCTACAGATGTACATATAAAAACACAACATAAGATTTGCCCTCTGTATTAATTGTGACCCCACAGAAAAAAAGAAAGAAAAGAAATCGCCGCTGGATACCCAATAATCTACACGCTTCTCTTGTCTTGATATTTTCCTCCCTGATTGCTTTTACCTCGGCCCAATCACAATCACACACACTGCCCAGGAAACACCGCAGGACGTGTGTTGATTTATTACGTACATACATCTCGAAAGAACCGTCTTAAACGCTAATGATGCATTCAGCGGTGGAGAGTAATCATGAATGCCCCGAGAGCCGACTGCTAATACGTCACTGCACTGTGAGTTATTGTGCTTGCAGATGTGCACAGACAGACTGAATTGAGTCAACGGACTGATTGAATTTGAAAGCTTGTTAGAGCGTATTAAGTGGAAGATAAAGTACAATAAAAACAAGCACAATTCAATTAAGGTTTGTTGCTGTCTAACAGACATTTATGCCGATTCGTATGCAACCAATTTATGGGGACTCATGTATGGATTTACAATGAGGGAGAGGAGAAATCCGTGATCTATTTTCCAAAAGGCACTAATGAGTTGAGAGTAGTGAAATTCCTGATGAAACAATTCTTGATGGCAAGTGTAGATGTTATAAATCACATAAAGATTGGTCGCTCAGTTAGAACTTGGAAACTAACAAACTTGGAAATGTTTTACCTCATGGTTGGGTTAAAGGGTTACCATAGTTCCTCAAAATGAGAATTCTGTCATTATTTATTTAACCTCATGTCATTCTGAACTAATGAGACTTTCATAATTCAAGAATTAGACATTCATATAAAAACAAACAAACATATGTTTGTATGACATTTTTAATGACATCATGACAGATTTTTGGGTAACACTTTACTTGAAGTGGTGTTCATAAGACTCTCATTAAACCATTATAATCATGACATGACACACATCATGAATATAAAGGAGATTGCTGCTTATAACAACTGTCATTCGCTCAGTTATGACATTTTTAAATGCAAAGATGACATTTTTTGTTGTGACAACTTCACAAAAACAAATACATCACAACCTGTTTTAGTCTTTGGCATGACAACTTGACATTACCAAGACAACACAACTTGTCATAAATATTTCATAAACATGATAATCATGAAGCCATTATAAATATGCAATGCATATTATAGCAGTGTCAATCTTTGCCTCTACTGTGGAACTTGTCATTAAAATGTCATTACATATTAATGACGATCTTAAAAATTATTTGACAGAGTAATGAAACTTTTAATGACAGATTTTGATGACAAATACAGTTATAAAGTTATAATAAATATAATTATAATGGCCTCATGACAATCATGTTCATGACAGATTTATGACAAGTTATGTTGTCCTAGTAATGTCAAGTTGTCAAGACAAAGATAAAGGCCAGTTGTGATGTCAAGTTTTATGTCAAGTTGTCATAACAATGTCATCTTTGCATTTAAAATGACATAAGCATGCAGAAAATTCCATTCACATTCATGGCATGTGTCATGTCGATTATAAAGATTTCATAACAGTCTTATTAACACCTTCATAGTAAAGTGTTACCGATTTCTGTCCCTCTGGCATGATAAGTATTTTGTATATTTGACATTTTGCAGCATAACCGTACACTGTAAAAATAATTCGTTTCCTTGATAAATACAGTGAATAACCACAAAATGTCTTTCCCAGAATTGCATGACACTTTTTATACTGTTTTTGTTGTCATTACTATGGTTATTTTCTTGTCACTTATATACATTAGAGTTTTGTTACATCTATTTATTAATAAATAATGTTTTTTTCCTTTCATTTTATGTGCGTTACCATGATGGTGTTTAGTAGTTGTGTGAATGACACTGAGCGTCTTCTATATTGTAGTAGTTTACTCTGCTTTTTTGATGAGCTGTTTATGATGAGCATTGGTTAATCATATGACATTCTCCACATGCTTATGATTGTGTTATGGTTATGCATAACAAAGGTAAGATGTGTACAGTAGATGCTAGTACTTCAAAACACTGGTGTATAACTCTATGAATTAATGAAATGTGGTAGTTTACTGTAAATGTCTTTTATATGTTTCTACTGTACAATAGCTGCCAGTTTTTTACTGTAAATTTTATTTATTTTTTTATTTGTACAATTAATATATGGACAGTTGCAATTAGTTGTACATACAGTGTAATTTATATTACTCATCAGAAAGTAATGACTTACAATTCCGATTGCCCACATAAAAAAAAATACTATAGTAATTTATAATTAATAGTATTATAACTTAATTATAGTAAGTTTGAAGCATACTATAGTGAAGTGAGTTATACGCTGTATGTTTATTTACAACACATTGTTAATGAATTCTCCAGCATACTGTTGTTAACTAGTGAAGCGATAAAATGTAGTAAATACTGTAGTCTACTTCAGTAAACTGTAGTGTATTGTAGTATAATATAACCCATAGTTGTAAAAAAAAAAAACTACACTATTTGATCATTTGTAAGTATTACTAAAGTTGTTGTATTACCAATACAACTATAGAATTACTTCAAAAGCAATTTACTCCAGTATTGTCCAGATACACTATAGTAATTGCTATAAATTATCAGGGTATTTTTTTTTTCCTGTGGGTGGACAAATGCAGCTTGAGCCTATTTTAAAATACTGATAAATAAACAAACACATGCACTGTAATAAATGCTAGGTTCCACACAATTGAATGTTGTAGGGACAACATGAAGGAATTAAGTTAACTTATTAGTTTTTACAAATTGAAGTGGATTGAACATAAAAACAATTAGGTTTCCCCCACCAAAAAATTCAAGATTTGTGTTGTTTCAGCTCATTTGAAATAAGTAGTTTGAGCAAACAGCAAACAGTTTTTTTGAGTGTGTTATTTATTCAAATTGCAAAGATGCTGAATTGCTTTTTAACTATACTACCAAACTACTAACCAACTGACTTTGGTTATACTTTTCAATAAGCTTTCACATTAGTTAACATGAACTGACAATGAAATTAATACTTTTTATTATTGAATAGCTTTTTATTAATTATACAGCTGATTTGAATTATTCTTAAAATGTTAAGATATATGTGCTCATATTATTTAATGGATTATTTTCATTATTTAACATAAACTAACAATGAAAAGCTGTGTTTATATTAATCAACAAATGTTAATAAATTGTGTGTAAAATATATTGCTCATTGTTGCTTAATGCATTAAGTATCATATTTAGTAGGATTTTTACCAATCCTATAAATTGGTACTCTCGTTTTTGTGGTTCTGCATACAAAATACATCTTGTTTTTCTGTGTAGAAAGTGTAGCCACATTTTATCATGAAATACAATATTCATATCACGTAAAGGATTCATTCAGTCCATGAAATTACTCTGGTTACAAATGGCACCCAGTAACTTGTCAAGCGTAACCAGTATTACTTGGAAGAACTGTTTATAATTACTGAATATTACTGCTAACATTCTAACAATTTATTTCAATTATTATATTCATTCATTCGTTTTACTTGTATTGCATCACTTTTTGTTGTACCTCTGAATGCTGATTACATGTGATACAATTACTTGTTAGTACATTAATTAAAGGTGTTTTTTTTTTTTCAACAACAATGCATTAAATGTATTAACATTAATAATAATAATAATAATAAGAAGAATTAATATTTACAATATTAAATTGTATATTCATTCATTAATTTTCTTTTCGGCTTAGTCCCTTTATCAATCTGGGATCACCACAGCGGAATGAACCGCAAACTTATCCAGCATATGTTTTACGCATCGGATGCCCTTCCAGCTGCAACCCATCACTGGGAAACATCCATACATTCTCATTCACACACATACACTACTGACAATTTAGCTTACCCAATTCACCTGTACCGCATGTCTTTGGACTTGTGGGGGAAACCGGAGCACCCGGAGGAAACCCACACAAATGCGGGAAGAACATGCAAACTCCACACAGAAATGCCAACTGGCCTAGCCGAGGCTCGAACCAGCAACCTTCTTGCTGTGAGGCGAGAGCGCTACCCACTGCGCCACCGTGTCGCCCTTAAATTGTATATAATAATAATAATAATAATTATTATTATTATTATAATTATTCTTATTATTCTTATTATTATTATTATTATTATAATTATTATTATTATTATTATTATTATTATTAAGGACATACTATTCATCAAATAAATAAATAAATAAATAAATAAATAAATAAATAAATATTTCCGGAAAAATATAAAGCCATCACAGAAAAATAAATTACATCTTAAAATAAATTTAAATTAATTAATTTAAAATAATTCTATAATAATTAATAAAATAAAATGTATTAATAATATTAATAAATAAAATCTATAAAAAAAATAAAAAGGGTTATATTAAATGGTAAATATGATGAAATGTTTCAAGACATGATCACATTTAATGAAATAACTGCAGCCTTGACGAAGATGAACATTTATTTTTTTTAAATATATATTTTAAAAATATAATTTTTTTTACCAATCCTAGTGCAATGTCAGTGTTGGTACCAACCATTAAAAAAAAGGGGGAGGGAGAAGTGAGAAAACGTGAGGCTCAGCTTGTCCCAAATGGTGAATCTGATGTAAATTTGAGTTCTCGTGGACTTTGCACCACAGGGTGTCTCATTTTTCATTTTAGCATTCAGAAGGAGCCCGAGACGCAGCCAGAGCCCATTCAGCTCTTTGATACTCACTAATCTAAGATTAGAATTTCTAATCAATCGTTCCTGAGAACAAGAACAAGAACTCCAAAAATGAACATCTTATCCCTCGGTCCGACCATCTCCCACACTGTAACCTTCGCTAAATTCAAACCATATGACTAAAAACCCATTAATGCAATTTCCCACCAGTAAATGGACAGTGTACATCTGCATTTCTACCCACCAGCTCTTTGTTTCCCTGGTGGAGCACAATTCACACTCTTTCCTGCATCGTGTGCCCAATTAAAAAAAAAAAAAAAAAAAATTGGTGTGTAAGTTCTGAATCTGTCAACCATCTGTTAGTCCATCATTAACACCTGACGGAGGCCTGGATCTCACCATAATTTCAGGATAAGTGTGTTCGTGTTTGGAATATACTGGAAATATGAACAGCACGTGGCTCTCTTAAAAAGCTCTTTGAACATGTAAAGTGCTGCTGTGAATAGCCCGGTGTTGTGTGTCCGTGTAAATAATACATGGACGCAATAATGATGGACGCCCACAAAATATTTTAACAGCTTTGAAGCCCGGCGAGAATGATAACGGCTAATATGACCCCATTTGTGATAAATATATGGTTACCCTCCTGTGCAGGTTTAATTCTCAGACATAACACAGACAAAGAGATTTACAGAAACTGCAGCGAGAGGGATCAAATGAATATTTATGTCTGCGCTTGAGGAGAGAAATAGCTGATTGTGAAGCAAAGGTTGCAGCTGCTGCGCTGGGTTCATTGAGATCTAGTGAAGGGGAGCGCGGACATTCATGCTTTTTTTATGACCTGGAGGGGACTTTCTTTCCCCCTAAAATGTTAGTTTATGTTGAAACAATATGTATTAACTTTGTTCATGGTATGAAATTCTTCAAAAAAATATATTTTTATAATTTTTCCACACCAAATTGTTACACTTCCTGGTCAAAAATGTCCAGCTACAAAAATCTCTGTCATAAATCTCTTGTTATGATATATTATGAGCAAATAATATAAATGGAATGTAAAAATAATTCGTTTCCTTGATAAATACAGTGAATAACCACAAAATGTCTTTCCCAGAATTGCATGACACTTTTTATACTGTTTTTGTTGTCAGTACTATGGTTCTTTTCTTGTCAGTTAGGTACATTAGAGTTTTGTTATCAGCTTGTTTTCTTTCCAGTTGTAATGTAGCAGTTCGTTTCTTTCAGACCCTGTTTCTATTACAATAAACATTACATGTCAGGTCTTGTTTTTGTTTTGGAGGATTTCACAGAATTTAAAGCCTGCTGTCGATGATATTAGACATTTGTCATCCAATCAAATCTGCCTGTTGTTATTTGAATAATATCCACTATGCTGAAGAGAAGCGCTGCAGCACTTTGTTCCAAACACAAAATTAAGAAACATTTTCAATGGTATTTCACATGTATTGATATGGTTGACAGTATTTCATAGATTGTATAGAAAAAAGAAGAATTGCATTTACTAATTAAAAATGAAAAAGCAATTGTAGAATTCTAAGCTTAAAAAAATAAAAAAATAAATATATATATATATGTCTGTGAATTATAATGGACAGGGAGTTCTAATAATGTGCTTTCCATAAAACAAAAACCTCAAAATTAAAGTAAAATGTTAGAATTTTCAGGTTTGTAACATTCAGAAGAAACTTCAGGCAAAAACCAACAATTAGTATTATTTTATTTTTAATTTCTTGTTGGTATATTGTTTTTGATGTACAACTTTTTGACCTGATGTCCATTCATATGAAAAATAAAATAATAAACTAACTTAAAAAGCACAATTACAGAATTTTGACACTTTTATTATATATATTTTGTCTTATTTATTGAAGCCTTAAGAACAGAGAAAATGTACTTCTATACTTTTCTGAAACTTGGAAGATAATTCAGGTCTAAAAGAGTTACTGTATGTTGCATGGGTATTTTTTGGCAAGATTCAAAAATACATTGTATGGGTAAACATTTTAGTTTTTTTCTTTTATGAAAAATATCATTGCAATGTTAAGCAAAGATCATTCATGAATATATTTTCTAAACTTACTACTTTATATATATATCAAACTCAATTTTTATATCAACAAAAACTCACTTCATATAAACAACTTTAAATGTGATTTTCTCAGTATTTAGATTTTTTTGAACCCTCAGATTCCTCACACACACGCACACACACGCACACACACGCACACACACGCACACACACACACACACACACACACACACACACACACGCACGCACGCACACACACACACGCACACGCACACACACACACACACACGCACGCGCACGCACACGCACACGCACATACACATGCACATGCACACACACACGCACGCACGCACGCACACACACACACACATGTGAATATGTGTGACTGTGAATGGCACATATTAATATATATTATAACATTTTAAAAAGTCACACTTTGTGGTGTTTTTTGACAAAAACAGCCTGATCTGAGACATATAATCAAACAGTTAAAAAAAATACAAAACAAAAGTTGACAAAAATTGAATCCAGTATTTAGTGATAACATAAAGCACAACAAGCTAATTAAAAAAGGCCAGGGAACCCCAGAAGCACTATTGTGTTTTGAACAGAACACAAGGGTTAAGCTGAACAGAGAGAGGTTCAGTTGGCAGAGACCAAAATGACAGGGGGCACTGTTGCAATGCATTTTGGGATCTTACAGCGGTTTTGTGTGTGTAAATCATGCCCAAGCCGTCAGAACTCATTATCACCAAGACTAGGTTTTTGTACCACTACTCATTTGTGTGCTTGGGTATATGAAGAGACTTGTGTTGACATGTGTTTTGTGATTAAGAGAGGTTTGCTTTAAAGCAGCTAGTGTCTTTGTGAGCTGTGTGTGTGTGTATCTTAGTGTGCGTGTGTGGCTACTTGTATATTCTGATAGCTAACTGGAAATGGGTTTTCTATCTCCTATCTGAAACCAAATACATCCCAGTTCCTGTCAACCATGGAGAATATTCAGCTGGGTGGGCACCAATGTGCACAGTGTGGTTATCTGATTACATGGACCGATTGTGTGTGTGTGTGTGGGTGCGTGTGTGTGTGTGTGTGTGTGTGTGATGGCAAGGGGAATTAAATGGATCTCTTTGGTGTCGGAGGGTGAAATGTTGAAGCAAGTCACCTCAAAAAGCTCTTTAATGTATATTTATTAGTTTGCCTGACCAAGAAATGAAACTTCACACTCCCATTTAGAGCCAAACATGAATGTTTGTGTGCCATTTTCATATCATATCAGGGCACGCTATACATTTGCTCACCCTAAGGGCATGTCGGTCCATACTAAGCATTCTGAGATAAAAATCCACACAATTCCGGCTAAAATTGCATGGTAAATGTGACATATGACACCGAAGATAAGCGCAGTTCGAGCACAATTCCCAAGAATCTGAATCTGAATGATTTTTTTTTTTTTTTTTTTTCTGTAAACTATAATGCAAGTAATCACACCGACAGCCGAACAAATCCACCCCAATGGGCAAATTCAGTGGATGTTCTCAATTTTGGATGCTTACTGAAACTTTAAAAGAGGGAAAAACCTGTTTATCAGACAGCACAGAGGAACTGGGACGTGAGGCATGAGCTCAGTCATAAGCCCGGCTTTTATCTGCGTCCATAAGCGCAAATCGGTTTCCTAAAGCTGCTGCTGGGTGCAATTAAGCTCCAAATCTTTCCTCTCAACTCCATACATTTTCTCCCTTATCAGATGCATGTTCGAATAAAGCTGTTCAGCCGATGTTGAACAAGGATGTTCGCACATTAGCTAGATAAACCTGGACAGCACTGCTATAATTGTTGGCGTTATGCGCAATGACAGGGGCTGACGGTGTCAAATGCCTTGTCCGTCATAATGTTTGGGCTTAAAGTGACTCTCATTAAAGTGATGTAGGAGTGATAACCGTTAACATCCAGTCTAATAAGTTGGTATGTCATTTTAAAGTATTCTGACTGGTTATGACTTGTCAAGCATCCCTGTGCTTTGTAAAAAAAAAAAAAGTTAAATAAAATAAATAATGATAATAAGAAAGGGTCCTTAAAAATGTGCTCTTGGCTGATGTGCTTTAAAGGGGCGGTCCAGAGTGTAATTTTAAGACTTAGTTGTGTTTATAAGATGCAAAGCAATGTGTGCTCATGATTCATTTGTAAAAAAAAATCACATTATTTTTTCATATATCTTACTTTAATTATATACAGCTACTCTGCTAACATGAAAATGACTGTCATATTTCCTAGTTCCTCCGAAAGGCCCATCCTCAAGAGACTCTGATTGGTCAGCTAACATAATGTGCTGTGATTCGCAGATTGGCTCCACGTCACCAGGAAAAGCACCATGCCTTCACAAGCACGCGCTGTGCCTCTACTGTGTAAATACTGTCAGTCAGAGTAGCTGTTAGCCGTATCAGTTTGAGCCTGAATCAGACAGAAAATGAAAAGTATAACCCTCATGCCTGCTCTCTAAAATAAAATCTGACAAGTGTCTTTCACATATATTCGGAATAAGCATGAGTAAGTAATATGAAACGTTCACATATCTTTTGCAAGTTTGTTATTTGAGATGTAGAATGCACGGAAAGTGGCCTGGTTACGTATGTAACCCACGTTCCCCGAATAGGGAAGGGAGACGTGCGTCTGTTAACAGACTACGGGAGTACTTCAGACGACCAATCATTCTGAAGAGTAAGAAACGGGCCAATGAATGCCAAAATAAATTGGCAGAGCTCAGCTCCACAGCTGACAGTGATTAGCCATTAGTGCTATATAAGCTGCCAGCTGAGAAGCGAGCACTAGAATTTGCCAGCTGAAGAGCCGATCACTCAGCTAAGCCCGTCACGCTCCTGATGTGAAGTTTGCCAAGCATAGCGTGAGCGCAAAAGCATCACCAAGAGCGCAACCTTCCAACCCTCCTAGGCCCTTTAATTACCATTACATGGGAATAATTAGAAAGTTTAGATGGGGGGTCGTAATGTGCTTTTACCTAGCTAAAATAGACTAGGGATTTTAGAATACGACAGTACGTTGGGAAAGCGTGCCAGTCCCCAAAGGGGGAGGACGCTGCGGAGGCCACCTGCTACCCAAGAGGGGAGACTTCATGGCAATAAGAACATATGGACTAGCCCTATGGAGGGGGAGTGCTACATATGATAAGCTGGTTAGCGGGTAGGAAAGACACGGCTCCGCCTGGTCAGGGGGAACACTCCGTGGCTGAATAAGCATATGGGATCACCATCGGGCACCGCGCATAGCTGGCACCGAACCTCAGCATGTGGGTAGACCAAGAGTGGGCATACCAGACATCACACTGAGCCAGGCACCCGGCTCCTCCGCTGAGTCGGGTGCTGGGGGCCTCGGAGGAATTCGCCAAGCGGGAAACTTACTAGCAGAATAGAAAAGCCCTTGCAGGCTCACTACCACTTTTAATATTAAAAGGGGTGGTAGAAACCTTGGCACAAGCTGAACCGGGGTCTCAGGTAAACGTGAGAGTAGGCCGGTCCAAATTCCTGGCACGATTTGCTGACCGAAAATGCCACCGGAATCCTAACCCTCCTGAATGATACCAACGCGACCAGCAGAGCTGCCTTCATGGACAGAAAACGTATAGTTACTGAGTTAAGTGGCTCAACAGACCTAACCATAACCGCTGGGGCTAGAGAGATCCCGAGAGGGCAAGAGAGGGGGACGGGGATGGAATTAACCATCTCGTGCCACGTGCCTCTGAGGAACCGGCTGATGAGGTTATGCTTTTCCAGCGCGCTACCATCCGCCGCCCCACAGAGAGCGGGGATGGCAGCACGCCAAACCTTCAGTGTGGAGAGTGACAGCCTGCGCTCCAGTTATCCTGAAGGAAGAAAACACAACACTAATCTGGCATGTCCGGGGTACTTCTCAGAGAGAAGAGCTCCACACAACGAATAGACTCCACTACAGGACATAGGCTTGCCTATACAGGGTGCTCTAGCCTAAGTGACGGTGTTAACCATCTACTGATAGGTCACCTAAGTCCACCACGCTCTGTCTAGAAACCCTCCATGGGGGTTCCAGAACGCTGCGCGGGTGCCAGAGGGTGCCCGTCCCAGAAAAAGGAGTGCTTCTTCCGGGGAATTCGTCAGGGAGGACCAGCACGAGGAGTGTGAGTCCGGAAACTCGAGTCCGGTTGGGCCAAGGAGGCGCAACGAGCGAGACCCGCTCCTCGTCTCCCCGACCTTGCACAGAGTCTGTGCGCACAGGCTCACTGGGGAAAAACACATATTGCATAAACCCGGGGCCAGCTGAGAGCCAGCGCATCCATGCAGAGCAGGGAAAGCAGCTGGCGAAGGGCCGCTCGGGAGAAGCGGCAGGATGACCTGGGCTTCTCTGAAGCGTGCCCATAACAGCTGGACTGTGCCGGGGTGGAGTCTCCATTCTCCCAGAAACGTAACTGTCGTGAGAGCATGTAAGCTGGCACGGTAGAGCTCATATGGGATATGAATGGCGCACAGCTATTAAGCCGAATGACTCCGGAGGAGCAGATGGCGAGCGAGCTGAGACATGCGGCGGTAGTGCACATCAGCCAAACGACTGATGTGCGCTATCGCAGCCGTGCTGGCCATCCTAACCAACACGTGTGTCCCCTTCTGTACCGGTAGGAACCGGCAGAGAGCGAGAAACACTGCCAACAACTCCAGGCAATTGAATGCTAATGCAACCGAAGTCCGATTTACGAACCTGCAGCTGCATGCTTGATACACACAGCCCACCAGCCCTTACTGGAAGCATCTGTCAGAATGACAGCATGACTGGACACTTGTTCTAAGGGCACCCAGGCCCGTAGAAGGCAAGGTCCATTCAGGGGCTGAAGGTGCGGAGACACAGCGTTGTGATGGACACCCGGTGCGTCTCCGCGCGCCATGCCCATCTGGGGACCCGATTGCGAAGCCAGCGCTGAAGTGGTCTCATATGAACAATTGAGCGGCCTGATAGCGGGTACAAATGTCCTATGCCCCAGGAGCCTCTGAAAAACTTCAGTGAGACCACTATAACTGCCGAATTAAATGGAAAGGGCAGCACCTGCCCGGCGTGCTAAAAGCACACCATGATGGAGACCGGGTCCAGCTCCAACCCGAGATGAGAGAAGCTCTGCCCGGGGGAGAGCTTGCTCATTCTCAGTTGACCCGAAACCCCAACAGCCCGAGGTTCCGGAGCACCAGGTCCCTATGCATAATCGACTAATTCAAAGGTCTGAAAAAAAATTAACCCAGTCAATGAATAATCAAAAATGCAGATGCGCGTGCGCCGAAGAGGCACAGGGCATCCTCCACGCATGGAACAAGGAGAGCCCGAAGGGGAGGACAATTTACTGCCATGCTCGTCCTCCGTCGCACACCTGTAAAAACACGGTTATAAGGAGGGAGAGAGCGAGCATCATTCGCTCGCTGTGCGCCCCTGAGAAGAAGTGGACGGGAGCTGGAAGATTCATCTTACATCAGCCTGCACGCTACACCTCTAGTCAGTCCGGCGGTGAGACTGGGGGACAAGCCATCTCCAGCCACACCACCGAAGCAGCCCAGGAAGCGCAGCCATCATGTCTGATTTGAGAACCGTGACCATGCATTGCACCCCGTAGGATGGAAGTGAGCCCGGTCTGTCATCTGAGCATGGCAGCTCGCTCTCCGATGCCGCGATGGACATCTGATCTCCGGTGTCATCAAGCGGAGGCAGGGGCATCCCGGGGGATGAACCGCACAACCACTCGATGCTTGGATGGAGTGCGCTGTGGAGGAGTGGTGGGTCCGCGGGCTCGGAGGCGACAGATAAACCCCCACTGTAATCCTCAGATCTGCCCGCGTGCTAACCGCTTTCACGGGGAGCAACGGGGGTGGCTTGGAAGCCGCGATCTCAGCTGTGCAACAGCCATGCCCTCACAGTGAGAGCATGAGCTGTCCGCGAGCACCGCATCGACATGCTGGACCCCCAGACCTGTGATGCGATACCCGTGCCCATCATCCGGAGATAGGAACATCGCATCCAGAAACGCACAGTCAGAACAGCGTGTTGAAAAAGACGTGTTGATTGACTGTGTTGCTCTCTTAGGGAATCTGCTCTTTTAATGGAAACTGCTCTTTTGTGCACACCAGCGAAACGCCCAGGGGACAGGAAGCCCAGCTCGACCGCCGCTGTCGCGTCATCTCCCGCACTGGTGAGTAAACTGGTTTCAGTCTTGAAATCAGGTTGGCAGATAAACTGTCTTAAGTCTCGTGCGAGGCTCTGAAAGCTAAATTCTAGTGCTCGCTTCTCAGCTGGCAGCTTATATAGCACTAATGGCTAATCACTGTCAGCTGTGGAGCTGAGCTCTGCCAATTCATTTTGGCATTCATTGGCCCGTTTTCTTATTCTTCAGGGTGATTGGTCATCTGAAGTTCTCCCGTAGTCTGTTAACAGACGCACGTTGGAGTTCCCATATGAAGGGGAACACTGCAGCGCTGGTGCTAGCTTTTTTATAATTCTCTGGAATATAATTAAAATTAAACTGTAAGCACTTTTCTTTTTGTGTCATGTCCTTTGGAAGCCCAAATACAGAAACAGAACAAGCTCTGTGGAAATAGCAGTGTTTGGATGTCATTTTAGCATTCTCTGCTATAACATTACAGCGCCTCTGGCCATGCCCCTTCACTGCACAGGGCATATGTGCTTGGTGAATGCGCGTAACCTGATGCATTTGTGAACTCACTAGCCCGGATGTATTTTTTTGTAGTCCCCAAACTTCGTTCGCTGTAGGCTTTGCTAAGCTAACTCTGTAAAAGCCAATGTTTCCCTTTGCATTGAACTTTAAGCGTATTACATTCAGAGATGTTGTTTATGTTCACACAGCTACATTACACATGAACTTAAGTTTAAAATATGATATCGTAGTGGACCACCCCTTTAAGCATTCGCTCTGTGATTTGCAGTAAATGTATTTTATCTATGCAACACTTATTTGCATAAATACAAGTAACAAGTAACCGACATTGTAATTCATCACATAAATTATAACCATGAAAAATTTGATGAGCTAAAAATGTCCAGCGTTTGTTTTCCTAATTTTGAACCTTAACTTTGTTGTATTGTTATTAAAAACCTGTCATGCTTGTCTTGTTTTATTGAAAAAAATTACTTGTGCTATTTTTGTTTTAATGCAATGCCAGTAAGTTTATTTTTATATGATCCAATGACTGACTATAAGCATTTATTAAACAAAATCTTCCAAGGCAAAGCAGAAAATTATTTCTAGCTCTGCCCACTGCCATGAAGCAACACTAATGTAACTGAATCTCTCAAGAGAAACTTTTAATATATTTTGTTTCCATGGAAACAACCAACATCTTCAGATCGTTCTTTTGTTTATGTTTTGTTGTTTTAGTTTTTCTTGTATAATGTTGATTATTTTTTTGTTTGTAATTTTGCTTTATTTAGTTTATGTGTGTGTGTGTGTGTGTGTGTGTGTGTGTATGTGTGTTCTGTGAAAGTTTCTTCAGTATTATGTTAGTTGTGTTCAGTATGCCATACAGTGCTCTTCCATGATGGATCATACTCATTTTCTTGTGAGGTATCACAGGATTACCATTAAAAAAAAAAGTTTAATTTATTTAAAATTTCATTCATTTTCCTTTTTAACTTAGTCTCTATTTCAGAGGTCGCCACAGCGGAATGAACCACCAACTATTCCGGCAAATGTTTTACGCAGAGGTTGCCTTTCCAGCCACAACCCAGTATTGGGAAACACCCACACACACTCATTCACACACACACACACACACACACACACACACACACACACACACACACACACACAC
>CAIGQV010016734.1:5325577-5343079 GCA_903798115.1 Danio jaintianensis
CACACACACACACACACACACACACACACACACACACACACACACACGCACACACACACGCACACACACGCGCACACACACGCGCACACGCACACACACGCACACACACGCACACACACGCACTCACACGCACACACACGCACACTCATACACTACGGCCAATTTAGTTAATCAAATCACCTTGTGGGGGAAATGAGCACTGGGATACCGGAGCACCCGATGGAAACCCACGCCAACACGAGGAGAACATGCAAACTCCACACAGAAATGACTTTTTAAAATTTAGCTAATTAATTTCCTGTGGGATGTGCCGAAATATATAAAATTGAGGATGGATTTGTTTGTTTGTTTGTGTGTGTTTGTTGTGCTCTATTTATTTATGCTGTGATATATAAAAACATTTTCCTACCATTTATTGAACATTAAATAATATAAAAGTACCTTTATAATACTTTCACCAACAAAATACCTTTATTCATTCATTCTTTTTCTTTCGGCTTAGTCCCTTATATATCAGATGTCACCACAGAACCGCCAACTATTCCAGCATATGTTATACACAGCGGATGCCCTTCCAGCCACAACCCAGTAGTGGGAAAGACCCATACACCCTCACATTCACACATGCACTCATGCACTATGGCCAATTCAGTTTATTCAATTCACCTATAGCGCATGTCTTTGGACTGTGGGGGAAACCGTAGCACCCGGAGGAAACCCACGCCAACATGGGGAGAACATGCAAACTCCACACAGAAATGCCAACTGGCCCAGCCGGGACTCGAACCAACAACCTTCTTGCTGTGAGACGACAATGATAACCACTGAGCCACCATGCTGCCAAAATACCATTATATGACTATTTATTATTTATTTGATTTGATTTGATTTAGTACTTATTCATAAGAGTATGATGTCATTGAAGACACAGTACTGTAAAAATACGAACATGCGATGACATTTTGAAAACAACCATTTTAATCTTTTATACTGTGTCCTCTTGAGAGCGGGACTATCCTGCTATGGGCCAGTTTGGTGTAGTTTAGCAGCAGGGTGAGCCTGAAAGGAAAGGGGAAGGACAGAGGGGAAGGTCTGTGATTAAAATATCCCTCATCCTGCACAGGAAGATGTGCCCCAAAACCACAAAGGAGCAGAGTGATAAGAGACACACACACACACACATACAGAGTACAGAAGTGCGTCACACACACATGTTTGTTTGTGTGTGTGGACAGATGTGCGCTGCAGGGGCCCAACTAAGCAGCCAGTGTGGGAAAGAGCAAAGGGGGCACAAGTTAAAAAGGGCATTCATCGACACCCAACCCAAAAAGACAGAGGGTAGGTGATGTAATGCTGGACTGAAGAGGCTGGTTTAAAAAGTTAGTGAGGTCTGTGGATGTTAGGAATTGTGCTGTTAGGAATATATACAGTTGAAGTCAAAATTATTAGCCCTTCTGTGTTTTTTCTTTTTTCTTTTTCTTTTTTACAGTACAAACCATCATTATGCAATGACTTGTCTAATTACTCTAACTTGCCTAATTAACCTAATTAACCTAGTTAAGCCCTTAAATTGCACTTTAAGCTGATTACTAATATCTGTAAAAATATCTAGTAAAATATTATGTACTGTCATCATGGCAAAGAAAAAAGAAATCAGTTATTAGAAATTAGCTATTAAAACTATTATGTTTAATAATGTGTTGAAAAAATATTTTTATTAAACAGAAATTGGGGAAAAATTTACAGGGGGGCTAATAATTCTGACTTCAACTGTATATACTGTATATATATATATATATATATATATAATATATATATATATAAATTTTCCTGCTGTTTAATAGAGAAAACACTTTTTTCATTCATTCATTCATTTTCTTTTCAGCTTAGTCCCTTTATTAATCTGGGGTCGCCACAGCGGAATGAACCACCAATTTATCCAGCATATATTTTACACAGCGGATGCCCTTCCAACTGCAAAAACATTTTTAAACATAACATATTTTTAATAACTAATTTCTAACAACATTTTTTGTCTTTGCCATGATTACAGTACATAATATTATTACTAGTTATTTAACAAGATATTAGTATTCAGCCTAAAGTGTTATTTAAAGGCTTAACTAGGTTAATTGAGTTTACTATAGGCAAGTTCCATAGCCAATTAAAGGTTCTGTAGCCAATTAAATAACATTCTTAAACGATCATGCTAGTGTTTGACAGAGCTTTGAGCAGATAATATACTGATGATCATTACAGTTTTCCTCTTCATTTTGTCAGGTTAATAATATACTGTAACAACTTCTGAGAGCCTGTGAAGTTCAAAGTAGTATTGCAGCTGAAGATCCATTTTTGTTTGCATATTGTGTTGGTGCATCACAGTTGTTGTAATTTGTATTTATTATTCAGATAATTTTTTTTTTAAAATATTTTATTTAGACATCGTAGCTTGTTTTATGTTGTTACTTTCCCATGTATGCTGGTTTGTAAGCATCAGTTTGTAAAAAAAAAAAAAAAATTAAATAAATATATATATATCGATAATCGATACAACATTTAAATAATAATGATAAAAAATGTGTTGATGTTAATGTAATTTGTCACCACCTGATTAAAAAAAAAATAAAAACTGCCTCTTGAAGCAATTTTATTTTTACCCATAAATAGCTTGTATTATAAATAGCCCCCCTCACCTTATTTCCAATGGATGCGGGCTGTACAGTATGTGCTTGTGTAACCTGACATTATTAGGAAATTGCAGTCACCGTGAGCTGAATAGCAGTGATCCAGATCAGCCTCCTACAGACGGTGTGTCCATTGTGATTACAGAGCGCTGTTATCAAACCATGTGCTCATAACAGCCCACTCACTGCTCGCGTTTCATAACAATACGCTCAGGGTGGATGAATATGCCAGCTATGAGGTCACCGAGGTCCAGATCTCACGACATTTTACATGAGCAAAAATAAAATTTGAAGTTCTATGAATGAAAAGTTGGCGACACGGTGGCTCAGTGGTTAGCACTGTCGCCTCACAGCAAGAAGGCCGGCGGTTTCCCCCACAGTCCAAAGACATGCGCTATAGACCATTTCAATGTGGTCATGTCATTGGCCCATGAACATTTCCTGCTTGTTATCAAACTATTTCATAACTGCAACAAGAGGCAATTCAATCATAACTTCATGTTAAAACAGCTATCATAACATTATTTGTCAATATGTGGCTCTTTATGGATTCTCGGAAGCTTTAGAATTTAAAAATGTAAAACAGGAAATGCGTTGGGACCATTTTTTTTGTTTACATCCCTAAAAATGGTCTATAGGTGAATTGAATAAACTAAATTGGCCGTAGTGTATGTGTGTAAATGAGAGTGTATGGGTGTTTCCCAGTGATGGGTTGCAGCTGGAAGGGCATCCGCTGTGTAAAACATATGTTGGATAAGTTGGCGGTTCATTCCGCTGTGGCGACCCCTGATGAATAAAGGGACTAAGCCGAAGGAAAATAATTGAATGAAAAATTATTTGAAATCATGTTGCTTACACGTTGCCAGATATATTTTATACATGTTTTAATACACGCTTTGTTTTAATACTTATTGTGACAGCATCAATAAAGTAATTATGGTGTTAATAAAGTGGGAAGATGAATGATACTGTAGGTTTTGTCCTTTACAAGACAAGACAAGATTTTAACTTATTTTGGAGTAGGTATTGCTTTTTTTTTGTTTATCATAACAATATCTGGCAACACTGCATCATCTGCACTTACAATTATTGAAAAAAAATAAATAAATTTCTATAATAAAAGTGTAGTAACCATGATTTTGTTGCATTGACTTCCCTTATAAGCACAATGTTATTACAAATTGCATGGTTAAACTATGGTTAGTGTTGAAAAACCATAGTTAATTTGTGGTTATCTATATTCAACCATGGCAACCACAAATTGACCATGGTTTTGCAGCACATTATGTATACATATTATTTTTTTGTGTTCTGTTTTGTGCTGGTTTTGTACTGTTCTGTGTTGCCTTTTTATATGTATAAATGTATGATTAGTTGTATAAGTCATTGCATTATATAATGAATTTATTGATGTGTTCTCAGCATGCTTTAAAAAACATGATAGTTATTTATAATTTTAGTTCATAATAATTATAACAACAACTTTAGGTGTAACTTTTTTATTTCTTGTAGCATATAAAGATTTTAGTTCTGTGATTTACATAAAGGTGATCACAGCTTCCATAATATTAACCGTGTTTTCTCATCTTATCCCTTTGTGTGAATTTTTGGTAATTTGCCAATTACATCCGTTTGAGTAGAAAATTGTAAAACTAACCTTTCACAACTATTAGTAGCTTTACTACTGTGATTTGGGCCACAACAAACGAAACAATGCTAGAGGTTAACTGGTGTCCAAATGCGAATCGCTCTGAAATCAATAATTGTGTTCTCACATGCATTAGCATGTTCAAAGCCATTGATATCCTATACAAACAAATAGATAAAACAGGCTAGTTTGGAGGACAAAGGAAGACAGCGAGTCTGCTGGGATTTCATCTGAATTGGTGTTTGCATTTTGATGATGTGCTTTCCATCACAAACACAAACATAAATCGCTTCAAAGACTGATTCTAATTCAAAGTACGACTGGGAGAACTTTCATCTACTGAAGCACCTCCTCCTACTGAGAAAGAGAGGCAGAGAATGAGTTAATGCTCCCGCTTTTACTGCCGCAATGGCTGAAGCTTCAAAAAAAGGGCCAACTTTGCGTACTGCTTAAAAACCAAACATTTCAAAAGACTCGCTTGTTAGAGAGGATTTCAAAAAGAGCCAAGCCCATTGAAAAACACAAATCTGTGCTAGTTACACTTTTAAATTGGCTTTATTAAAAAGTCCACAGGAGAAATGTTTGGATGAGAAGAAATTGTGAGCAATGAGAAGAAATTCTGAGCAATAAATTTGGAAATTTGGACAACAAAAAAATCTGGGAATCAAAAGATTTGAAAAGACACTGCATTTAAGATTTGCATATTTTTTTTGTTTTTAAATAGTAAAAACAAAAATAGTTTTTAAATTTGTAGCGTAGTATACATCATGTCTACAATGTCTTCAAAGCTCGACAAGTTCATGGTGGCGCTACAGTGATCAAAAGTACTAAATTACTTAATAACGTGCAAAAGTTCCTTATATTTTGTCAGATTTTCAAGCAATGATTGATTGACTGGAAAAACCTACTTGTACGAAGTCATTCTAAGATTTTTCAAAACTGGTGCAGAAATATTTTCAAGAGTCTGAATTTCATAGTTTTGAAAAAAAGCCAAATTTATTTATGACATGTATATAACGCTACCCAAGAGGACAGTAAAAGAGTTGACATTTTCCTCTATTTTGTGCTTTAGCTCAAGATGTTAACCTCAAACCAGATATCACATGGCATGTCTAAAAAAGAATTTTATGTAATTTCATCATACTAAACTTTTTAAAAAAACAGAGTTGACATGTAATAAATATGATTTGTGTATACTAAACATTTAAAACAAATTAATGATAGAATAATAATGAGATGCTTCAATGCCTTCCAGAGTTTTTCTTTTTTAAATCAGTGATTTAAAGATTGTTATGCCTTTTTATAACAGAGTTGACCAATACGTAGGGACACAACAGTTTTTTTTTTGTATTACTAAAATTACTACTTCACAAACAAGATGAAAAATACACCTAATTATTTTAAGATAATTGAAGCTAGATGTGTGATTCAGGAGGCAGAGAATAATATAGGTCAAATATGCTCAAAATAAAGGCAACATACAGTCAAATATAAGTAATTTGGAGTCTTTTAGTTAAACTTTTCAAGTCATAATGTCCTTAAATTTACAAACAAACACTATTTTCTAAAGATACCTTGACATAATTTGCTCTATTGTTCAATTGGTTAGCACTGTCGCCTCACAGCAAGAAGGTTGTGTCTGGAAGGGCATCCGCTGCGTAAAACACATGCTGGAAGAGTTGGCGGTTCATTCCGCTGTGGCAACCTCTGATAAATCAGAGACTAAGCTGAAGGAAAATGTATGAATGTTTCATTACATTTTTTGAAAAATAAAAGAATTGTTTATCTATGCAAAGTGTAACCACAATTCTAGAATCAGCATATATAAAACGGAATTAGATCTTTTAAAACAATGAGTTAAACCATGCGATATCTGTATTACATTGAAAACTGCATCCCTGACATATTCATATTGCACCTCCTATCGCTTTTGATGTGTGAAAACCAGCATCTGCCAACACTACTGAAGTCAAGTCACATGGAAATAATTCCATACCAGCCTTCCTGTGGTGCCAAGCAGCGTTGCCATGGTGCCACTCACAGAATCCCATGTCACCTTCTTATGGAACTAATGAAACATGTGAGAACACGGATGTGCGCTCAGCAAGAAAGAGCCTAATTAATCAAAAATATCATTTTAGGCATGTGTGATTACATGTTTTAAGACATTTGCTCATGACTGATTTGCAAGTGGCGAACACATCAAACACACACACACACATGCACACACACACACACACACACACGCAGCTTCTTTTAATCTGTATGCGTGCTCACAAAGACGATTTGTCTAAAACGTATTCTTCACAGGTGGGCGCTTAAGATTTTCACATTCAAATGCAGACACACTTCAGATACACGTCTAATATCTTCAATTGTACCAATCACGCATGGGGAAACTCTTTGAAAATCCCACCTAGCAATTGTACAAAACTATACATTTAAAGCACCTCATTTCCTTCACCATGAAGAAGAGCAATAGTGGAAAAAAAAAAATATTAAAGTTGGTTTGCTGTCCACTGCTGGCAGTCCATCACAAACACTGAATCTCTCAAGTCTATTGGCCTCCGGGGGTTTGCTTGTCATGACTCTTCAGAAATAAGCAATCCTGATAGGATTCTTCAGACGGGGAGAATGTGTGTGTGAAATGACCCATTTTCTTCAGGGGCTTCAGGCAAGGCTGATTTCACCCTGTTCAATGAGGTTTCCTGCTTCTCTGTACCAGCTTTCAGACAATTTCACCAAACTCTCCGTTAACAAACAGGTGAATGAAGGTGTGAAAATCAAAGTGAACTTGAGGAGACTGGCTGTTTAAGATGCAAAAAGGGAAGCAGAGGCTTAGTTCGGTGGCTGAGTTCATCTGTCATGTACTGCTAAATACCTGGAGTGTTTTAAAGTCATCATGAAATCTAAATGTACTCTTCTTATTTTTATATATGTATAGAAGTGCTTATTATAAATGATGTATGTGCGCTTCATTATTATGTAAAAATTATTTTGCCCTCATAATCTTTAATCAAATACCACAACCTTCCCTCCCCCCATGAAACAACTTTTCTTCACTTCTGGCCACATCCATGCATTTAGGGCGAGGCTATCAGTTATTTAGGGCGGGGCTATCTTTAATCTCCCTCCATTTTGTTAGCAATGCTCATCCCACAATATGGGAAAAAAGGACAATCTTAACTTGACATGGGGTCTTTAAACAAAAAAGTTAACTTTTTTCACCATTTTGTACTTTAGTTCAAGATGCTAACCTTAAACCAGATAGCACATAGTCACAATAACAGATTTGACAATTAATCTACTATTGGTGCATCCTAATAATTTTGAACAAATTAATGTGAGTTATTATTTTAATCACTTAATCAATTTTTATTACTAGTTTGAAATTACATTTAAAATTACTAGTAGAGTAACACACAAAAAAGTGAAAATTAGACCTAATTATTTCAAGATAATTGAAGCTGAATGTGTGATTCAGAAGGCAAAGATAGGAACAGTATAATGGGAGTCTTCAAGTTAATATTTTCAAGACAAAATGTCCCTAAATACACAAACAAACATTATTTTTAAAGATAAGTTGATATAATTTGTGTTATTATTCAATACTGTTTCATTATTTTTGGTTTTTTTTTAATAATAATGGAAGGCTTATCTAGGAAATGTAGAGGCTCAGCTCAGTGGCTGAGTTCATCAGTCATGTATTGCTAAATATCAGCTTGAGTTTTTTAATAAAAAATGTAGAATTCAGCTTTGTATTAAATGTGAATATCATATACAACATTAAAGAAAAACTGAACTGTTATTCGGAATGACTTTCCCCTAAGCACTAGAACATTAGTCACTTGTTAATAGTACTCAATCTCAAATCCCAAAAGCATCGTTATCTAAGTGGCATATGTACAAAGTTCATTATGTACAACTTTAATTGATGTTTCATATATTTAACAATTCTGAAGGTATGCTTAATGAATAATACATTTTTGATTGCTGAAAACCTGTTTAATAGTGATAGAAAGTGTGATAAAGTTTTGGTAAAAAAAATTGGTTTTGAAACAGCAGGCTCCTTCACATTATGTTCATGTCACACGATGGGCCTCAATTTGTATTACAGACTGACACATGACAATGTATAATTTAATGTTATAGTAAGGTATCATTTTCATCTGGCTGTAGAGACACGTTTTTAACTAATCATACTGATTTCATAAGAGGACATAATCAAGGATCAAAAGAATGAATGACTCAAATTAATAATGATAAGAAAAAAAAAACACTTACTTTTATGGTTGTTATATAGTGGGTAAAGACCTAGTTTAAAAATATGTAGAAATGACACATTTTTTAAAATCCTATTGATTTCAAAAGAATGCATGATAAGTAAGCAAGCAGGCAAGCAAATGAATAAGGCCTATAAAGAACATCAAGGAGAGCGTGGAAACCATTTATAAATTGCATGAATGAATGAATGATCAGTAAATGAATGAATGAATGAATGCATAATGAATGAATGAAAGAAAGAAAGTGAATTAAAGAAAGAAAGTGATTGATTGATTGATTCACTGACTGACTGATTGAGTCATTGATTGACGGATTATTTATTTATTTGTTTATTTATTTATTTATTAAATAATACATAATGAATAAATTAATGGATTAATGAATAATCAGTGAATGAATGAATGAATGAATGAATGTATGAATGAATGAACGAATGAATGTAGAATGAATGAATAAATGAAAAAAACTGAATGGATGGATGGAAGAATGAATGAATGCATAATGAATAAATGAATGAATGAATGAATGAAAGTGAATGAATGGATGATTGATTGATTGATTGACTGAATAAATGAATGCATAAAGAATGAATGAATGAATGGATAATGAATAGTATATAATAGATGAATAATTAAATTAATGAATGAATAATCAGTGAATGAAGTAATGAATGAATGCATAATGAATGAATGAATGCATAATGAATGCATATAGAATAAATGAATGAAAGTATATGGATGGATGGATGAATTAATGAATTAATGCATAATGAATGAATGAATGCATAATGAATGAATGAAAGAAAGAAAGTTGATTGATTGATTGATTGACTGATTGACTGACTGACTGACTGACTGACTGACTGATTGATTGATTGATTGATTGATTGATTATTTATTTATTTATTTGTTTATTTAATAATGCATAGTAAAAAAATAATGGATGAATGAATAATCAGTGAATGAATGAATGATTGAATGAATGTAGAATGAATGAATAAATGAAAAAAGTGAATGGATGGATGGAAGAATGAATGAATGCATAATAAATGAATGAATGAATGAATGAATGAAAATAAAAAAATGGATGGATGAATGAATGAGTGATTGATTGATTGAATGACTGAATGAATGCATAATGAATGAATGAATGGATAATGAATAGTATATAATAGATGAATAATTGAATTAATGAATGAATAATCAGTGTATGAAGTAATGAATGAATGCATAATGAATGAATGAATGAATGAATGAATGCATAATGAATGCATGTAGAATAAATTAATGAAAGTTAATGGATGGATGCATTAATTAATGCATAATGAATGAATGAATGAATGGATGAATGGATGGACGGATGAATGATTGATTGATTTAATAAAAAAGCAAATGAATGAATAAATGAATGCATAATGAATGAATGAATGAATGGATGGATCGATGGATTGATTGATTGATTGATTGAATGAATGAATGAATGAATTAATGCATAATGAATAAATTAATGGAGGAATAATTGAATTAAGGAATGAATAATCAGTGAATGAATTAATGAAATAATAAATGACTGCACAATGAATGAATGAATGCATAATGAATGCATATAGAATGAATGAATAAAAGCAAATAGATGGATGAATGAACGAACGAACGAACGAATGAATAAATTAATGAATGAATGAATGGATGGATGGATGAATGGATGGATGATTGGTTGATTGAATAAATAAGCAAATGAATTAAAAAATGAATGCATAATAAATTAATGAATGAACAGAGTAATCAATCAATCAACCAACCAATATGGGCTATAAAAACATTGATGATACTTAGAAAAAAAATTAAATGTATAAACTGAAAATTTGGGCTGCATGGTGGCGCAGTGGGTAGCACGTTCGCCTCACAGCTAGAAGGTCGCTGGTTCGAGCCTCGGCTGGGTCAGTTGGCATTTCTGTGTGGAGTTTGCATGTTCTCCCCGTGTTGGCGTGGGTTTCCTCCGGGTGCTCCGGTTTCCCCCACAGTCCAAAGACATGTGGTATAGGTGAATTGGGTAGGCTAAATTGTCCGTAGTGTATGAGTGTGAATGAGTGTGTATGGATGTTTCCCAGTGATGGGTTGCGGCTGGAAGGGCATCCGCTGTGTAAAACATATGCTGGATAAGTTGGCGGTTCATTCCGCTGTGGCGACCCCAGATTAATAAAGGGACTAAGCAGAAAAGAAAATAAATGAATGAAAACTGAAAATTTGCTGTACAAACAAGCAAATAAATAAATATACAAATGAACGAATGAACGATTATTATCATATCTACACATATTGGTGACACTTGTGACCACCACCTCTGGTTTTATCAGCAGGGGTGTCATTGCTGACAAAGCAAACAATAATTTCAGCGATTCTTGACACAACTGAACCAAATATTCACCTAATGAGGGTAGTGCACAAAGCAAAGAGGACTGAAATATTTGTGTTTGTGAACGTTCAAGGAATCCCAGGTGGCTGGCGCAGTAGTTATGAATGCAGACTGCACGCCGTGAGGATGATTTAAATACTCGAGAAGCATATTCAAAGACTGCGTGCGAACACACACCACGACCCGGTGACAGATGCAGGGAGCTGCACAGGTTGTGTGAATGCAAATAAAATATTAATTATGAGTGAAGAAACATTATGATTTGAAATAACCAGATGTGAATACATAGCTTTTTTTCCACCCTCTTTTCTGCGGGCATAATTATTTTGGAATTTAATTATATGTCAGATTCAAAACAACACCATTAGCATAGAAACATAAATTCACCATTTCCAATGCATCAAAAATGGATTTAATTTTACGTTTACACATAAGACCTCCCGTTGGTCGCAATTACATTGTCACACTGGAGAAATAATTGGATTAAAAATCTATAGTCATGACTGACACATATGACATTTGATAATCATCCAGGCGACCGCCGATGATCTAAATCCTCCGTTTGGGCTCTATTGTGTTTGAATGTGTGAATTTAGACTTGATGGATTAGATGTCAATCACTTTTTTTTTCAATTCCCTTATCATTCACAGACCAGTCTAGCAGTCTAAGCCTCCAATCTCTTTTGCTTCTCATCTCTTCCTTCCCGTCCCTCTCTCACCAATATATGGCTTTTTTTCCATCATTTTGCCCTATCGTACTCTCATTCTCCATCTTACGGTAGGTTGGACTTCCTCTTTTCCATTTCATATCTCCCCCGTCCTCCTCCTCATCCCTCCCTCTCTCTCTCTTTCCAGTGTCACCTCAATCATCTTATCCCCACAGCCTCGGGCTAGCAGATATCACAGGGGATGGAGGCCGATTTTCTGCATTCACTCCATCTCGTATGTGTGTGTGTGTGTGTGGAGCGGCTACTTCTGTATGCAGGGTGATGCAAAGGCTAGTCCGTCTGGGAGAGGATTAGCCCAGCGTGATTACTTGACTAAAGGGTTAACCCGTCTGAGGGTTAACCACACACACTCTCGGTGACGTTCACTCTGCAGGAGACGGGGACTGAACCGGGTCCGTCTCTCATCTCTGCGCCATTCATCTACCGATAGAAACTTGGGGAAAAGTCATTAGAAAGGCATTGCGGAAGTTTGGATTCAATGCAGACGCTGTCTGGTGGACACAGTCAGACATAAATATAATATTTCAGGTAGATAATAAAGATGAGATGAGTAGATGAGTATTAAACTGTGACTGTTTTGAATGCCATCCTTCATAGGTGTAATAAAACTGTTTGGGAATATAAAAGATCTGCAAAGTTTCAAGGATCATATGTAGTATTTGCTTTCCAAAAGCAAGAAGTGATTCTGACCAGCCATCAGTCCTACTTCCTTCACAAACCAACATACATTAGGTTGATTTGTAGCAAATATGCATAATGATTGTCAATGGTCTATGTGAACACATCGACAATGAATATGCTTTTCCTTTTTATTTAAAAAACAAACAAACTGGCTTCTTAACTGACTATTAATAAGAAATTGTCTGTTTATTAATACTTATAAAGTATGATCTTATATATCCCTAATCCTACCCAATACATAAACACAACTACTCTCCAGCTATTATATTTTAAGCTAAACGTTGGTAGTTTGTTAATAATGATAATTGTACCTTAAAATAAAGTGTGATCAAAGATTTGTATGTACTGAAAACATTGTTCACACAGATTACAAAACAATAAGAAATAAAAAAAAAATGCTGTACAATGCAAGCCAGCAGTTGGCGATGCCACTTTGTAAAGAAACACTACTTGTCTGTGTACATAGTCTTTTTTTGTTTTGTTTTTTTAATATAGAAATTAATTTGTCTAATGAAAGATGACGAACAGTCTAAGTGAGTCAGTTATTGAGCCTTTACTGAGCCTTTTATTCATTTGATACATTCAAATGTCTGATTCATTCAGAAATCAAATAAACAGCTCTTTATACGAATGGCCTATTGTATCAGTGATTTATTTGATTCATTCAAAATGTAGATTTATTCAAAAAAGGAAGCACCAAAGTGTTTCAATCATAGATTCACAACGGCTAAAATATACAACAGCACTTATCACATTTGTACTTGTGCTATGTGGGATAAAACAGTGCCTGTGTGATATTGCTTAACTATGTAGTATTGTGCAAATATCAGACAAAACTGTGTGTTTGTGTTGTGTGTTTTTGTTTTTGCCCCAAAAAACATGAATTTAACTGAGCCTTTTTACCAATCAGAGCAGAGTTCTTGAAAAGGACCAGATCCTTGAATAAACAGTTTCAAACATTTGCTTTATTTGCGAGAGTGTAGGAGACCTCCAAAACAAAATGAACGCATAGACACTTTAGCAGTAGTTTAGCACTCTAACACTGTCTGGATTAAAATACAATTGGCAACTCATTACTGGATAAATATTGGACAGACCACAAACTGTATGATTTTGACCCAGCTGATTGAGTTTGATCCAACACTCTGGTTCAGTTTATTTAAATGAACTATTGTTTAAAAATCTTTAAATGAACCAAAAAGAGCTTGGGAATGTAAATCATACATAATACACAGCATTACTAGAGCCATCTGTATTAATCAAATGTTGGAGGTTTATTAAGGGTGCACGAGATGCATCCAAGGGTGTGTAAGGTCCAGCCAGTTGGTCCAACGACGGTGTCTACTGGTGGATGAAGGTTAACTGCCTGTTCAGTCTTTCCAATGCACTATGTTGATTTACTTTAAATCTAACTCATATCTGACTTCATATTTTAGTATGAGGTGGTTTAGAATATTAATATATTTATCTTTCTTTTTTTCTGACTCCAATCATAAAACATTAAGAAAAGTATATCAATATATAATTTAGATGAATGTTTGAACCTTTTGTCTTTACTCGTAACTATTAAATTTGTTCATTCGGGTGCTCATGTCGCTCAGAGAAATCGCCTCGGCCGAAGGCGTCCCTCACGGTCACACTCTCGTCAGACTTGAATATCAAACAGAGGTAATTGACTAATACTTTTAGATGGCCGCTCCCATGCTTGCTCATTCTAAAGTATTTTTACTACTCCCCTTAGATGTACACCCTTGAGTAAAAATAATATCGTTTCCAATCAGAGGTCAAGGCCATTATTATAAACGTAACCGACTACTGTTCTCTATAATAATTTTGGTTTAGCCAAGATCATGGTTTTCCATCACACTTAATATAGAACAACATTACTTTCAAACAAAGGTCAGGCACCACATCTAGGTTAGTCGTGCAACACCTTGTTGCCCTAGTAGAAATAACTCCTTTTCCATCTAAGTACACATGAATCCATACCAAGCGTCAGACGGATCCCTAAAATACAGTTAGTGTGCCCAATGCTCCATCTCAACTGGACTTTAGTCCGTCTACTGACCTGACGTAGGAAGTGTGGAAACAAGGATACAGCGTAATCTACTAAAATTAATAATTACAGAGTAAGCAGAATGCGTTCAAACATAACAATTTAATAGTCAGGTAAATATGTATTATGCCAATTATTCAGTCAATTCATAAACAATCAATACAAGACATCAAATACTCAAAGATAGATCTAAGATCAAAAGATGCATACCTGACTTCAAAATATACATAGCATAGAGCATGAGAGCTCCACACTACGGGCTGATCTGGCTAAAGAATCGCGCCAAACTTCTTGACACTTTTCCTTATATAGTCAGACCAAGAATCTCCTTCAAAGAGGGGTGTGTGGAACAACAATAGGCATTTGCATTTAGTGGCATGTTAGATCTGAAGAGTTACTGCCTATAGGGAACAAATGGTAATTTGAATGGAAGCCCCCTAGGTAAAGGCACACCCTTAGCAGTGGGTCAAAAGATACCTGAAGTTATATATCTATTATTTCTATTATGTCTATTTGTTAGGGGATTGAGACCATTGTACCAGTCGCACTGAGACATTTCAAATGATATCAAACATGATAGATAAAGTCACTTGGATTGATATAGAACATTCATATTTTGAGATGACCATTCTGTGTGAGTTGGATGAAGAGAAGGGTGAGTGAAAAGAAGGGAGTGCGGGAGATGCTTCAAATGTAAATGAGGGAAAGGGGATGAGTGAACTTTCCCGCATTCCCACCTGGTGGGGTGTGGAGCCAGCCCATGCTTGTATTTTCAAAGACATCAAAGTATCTGTGGTATCTAACAATCTTACAGGTGCATCTCGTTATTAGTTTTACTTGATCTCAGTTCTGCATTTGACACCATCGACCACAATATCCTCATAGATCGCTTAAATTCTACAGGCGTCCAGGGACAGGCTCTACAATGGTTTACGTCATACTTAACTGACCGTTACCAGTTTGTGAATATAAATGGATAGCTTTCACAGGTCAGGCCAGTACAGTATGGGGTGCCTCAAGGATCAGTTTTAGGCCCTTTGCTGTTCACAATATACATGCTACCCCTGGGAGACATTATAAGAAGACACGGGATCAGCTTTCACTGCTATGCAGATGATACTCAATTATATATTTCAACAAAACCTGATGAGATGTCTGTCTAAGCTAACTGTATTAAAGATGTTAAAGACTGGATGACCAACAATTTCCTTCTCTTAAATTCAGACAAAACAGAATTATTACTTATTGGGCCTAAATCCTGTACACAGCAGTTTCCCCCACAAGTCCAAAGACGTGGTATAGGTGAATTGGGAAGGCTAAATTGTCCGTAGTGTATGTGTGTGAATGAGTGTGCATGGATGTTTCCCAGTGATGGGTTGCAGCTGGTAGGGCATCCACTGCGTAAAACATATGCTGGATAAGTTGGTGGTTCATTCCGCTGTGGCGACCCCAGATTTATAAAGTGAAATGAAAATGAAATGAAAAAGAAAATGAATGAATGAATTATTATATTATATTATATTATATTATATTATATTATATTATATTATATTATATTATATTATATTATATTATATTATATTCAATGGGCGTCACGGTGGCGCAGTGGGTAGCATGATCCCCTCACAGCAAGAAGGTCACTGGTTCGAGCCCCGACTGGGTCAGTTGGCATTTCTCTGTGGAGTTTGCATGTTCTCCCCATGTTCGCGTGGGTTTCCTCCGGGTACTCCGGTTTCCCCATACAGTCAAAAGACATGCGGTATAGGTGAATTGAACAAGCTAAATTGGCCGTAGCGTATGTGTGTGAATGCAAAATTGTATGGGTGTTTCCCAGTGTTGGGTTGTGGCTGGAAGGGCATCCGCTGCGTAAAACATATGCTGGATAAGTTGGCGGTTCATTCCGCTGTTGCGACCCCTGATTAATAAAGGGACTAAGCCGAAAAGAAAATGAATGAATGAATTATATTCAATACCCTCCACAAAATGTTCATGCATGGTTTGCACCTCTAAATTTGGGTGTACATTTTAGAAACTGTCTATTTGCAGACTTGGCACATTTTACTGCCAAATGTAAAAAGAACCATAATTACAAGAATGAATGCCAGTGAATACTGAGATCATGATTTTAGTTTAAAAGTGAGGAAGCAAAGTGAATTAAAGTAATTTCAAATCATTTGAATAAGTAGCACTTAGACTTTCTATTATTCCTCACAGAGAAATGATTAAGTACCATATAAAGAAGAAAACTTCTGAGAAATATTATTGCAGTAGTGGTATTCCTCTGAGGTGTGTTCTTAATTGAGATGCAGTGAGTTCATTTGATAAAGCATCTCCATAATAGAAGAGTTTTAATATTCTGATGGATATTATGATCTAGTCTTATAAATGTCAGGTTATTAATGGGATTGTTCCTTTAGGAAGGCATGTATTTCTTATTCTCAAAAAGTGTGTGTGTGTGTGTGTGTGTGTGAGAGAGAGAGAGAGAGAGAGAGAGCGAGAGAGAGAGAGAAAGAGAGAGAAATAGAGTATATGGATATACAATATAATTAAATCTGTTTTCTATTTTTGTGCATTTGTGTATATAATATAGGGCTGCACAGTGGCGCAGTGGGTAGCACGTTTGTCTCACAGCAAGAAGGTCGCTGGTTCGAGCCTCGGCTGGGTCAGTTGGCGTTTCTGTGTGGAGTTTGCATGTTCTCCCTGTGTTGGCGTGGGTTTCCTCCGGGTGCTCCGGTTTCCTCCACAAGTCCAAAAACATGTGGTGTAGGTGAATTGGGTAAGCTAAATTGTCCGTAGTGTATGTGTGTGAATGAGTGTGTATGGATGTTTCCCAGTGATGGGTTGCAGATGGAAGGGCATCCGCTGCGTAAAACATATGCTGGATAAGTTGGCGGTTCATTTCGCTGTGGCGATCCCAGATTAATAAAGGGACTAAGCCAAAAAGAAAATGAATGAATGAATAATATAATATAATATAATATAATATAATATAATATAATATAATAT
>CAIGQV010016734.1:5354889-5370958 GCA_903798115.1 Danio jaintianensis
CACACACACACACACACACACACACACACACACACACACACAATGGCTAAAGCAGTTCCTTGAAGCTGAAAACATTGTAATAATAAAATGGCATCCCAAGAGTCCTGACCTTAACCTGATTAAAATGTCTGAAATATCCCTGCCAGCAAAGTTGTGGCTAAATAAAACACTTTAGTCAGTGAACTGTGGAAGAAACCGAAAAAGAGCTGATCAAGATTAACAGCAGATCAGTGTGAGAAACTTCATATCCTGATTTTGCAGAGATTTTTGTTGGTGCTGCATTATCATTCTTGTCTGAAAATATAAGTGAAACATAATCCCTACCCTCAGACTTAACCATAATTTCAAGTTATTTGAGGAAATCATATGGTGTTTATACTGTAAATACACAAACCAATGCACATTTACATTTGACGCATACATTATATATATAAAAAAAAAAAAACACAAGGTTGTCAGCAAATGCTACATTTTATTCTTCTCAACAACAAAGCACTTGACAAGCTCTCTGGTGTGTCCATACAATATAAGTCAAAGGTCACTAAAATTGTTTTGGTAACAAACATGGACAATTTACATTTCTATTTTTCAACTAAATGTTGCCAAGGATAAACAATTAAACAATAATTAACATTATTTTATGAATGTTAAGAAAGTTAACAGCTTACTAAATGAAGCATGTATTTATTTATCGGTATGTGAACACATGATGTTTACATATGTACGTGGATGTATGCATGTGTACGTGTGCATGTCTATTGAGGAAAAACAACAGAGAGAGGAAACACCAGGGAAACTGAGACAGGGTTAAAAAACCTACTGTCAGCAAAAGTGAATAGCTGTATTGTTGTGTTGGACTCTCAGAGCTGCAGACAGCAATCAGTCAAACATTACAGTCGAGCTATTGCACAGCACCAGGGGAAACACTCCTAAAATGTGTTAGTACCGGGTTGACCCATTTCTATTTTGGGCCGTCCCAGAACTCTCTGGAGTGCTTGAACAAGTTCACGCACTTCAAAAACAAGACATAACTGCAGAGAGTTGGGTAAACTGCATCATTTTTTCGTACTTAAGATGTCCTTGAGGCAAGGAGAAATGAGATAAACTAATGTGCCAAACTACATTTTGGTCACAGAACACAGCATGAAACAGAATGAGTTGATCTGAACTGGTTCTAAGGTCATAAACTGACTGCGTAGGATGCAGCACAGGCCTGAAATATGCAGACAGACTGATAAATCTCACTATTCAAATGATTCACTCAAACATACAGTGAACACAATGGAATTACTTGTGAGCCAACACATTATGGGCGATAATGGCCAATGCATATTTCCTCATGTGCAGCGAATGCGCCCCCTCTGACATTCAATTTTATTTAA
This sequence comes from Danio jaintianensis, assembly GCA_903798115.1. Classification (NCBI taxonomy): domain Eukaryota; kingdom Metazoa; phylum Chordata; class Actinopteri; order Cypriniformes; family Danionidae; genus Danio; species Danio jaintianensis. Next base: position 5,356,272 of record CAIGQV010016734.1, read on the forward strand.
ACCTGAGAATGCAAAGCCATTAATAGAAATTAAGTGCCAGTGAAAGCCAGTGAGGGGGGACCAGCACAGGGGAATGAATGGCTGAAGAAGATAAATAAGTGCGGTACAGAAGACTGCGCTCACTGATTGGCATGGAAATGTGCTGTTTGTGTGAAGTAACAAACGGATTTGAAGCACTGAATATATACAAATCAGTAATGGTGAAGCTACTCCAAAACCACACTTACCAGCCACTTTATTCCAGTTGTTGGCTTTCTTTCAGCTTAAACCAGTCTGGTCATTCTCTTATGACCCCTGGCAACAACAAAGCATTTTCACTCACAGAACTGAAAAGTACATATATTTTGTCTTTTTTTTTTGTCAGAGGTTTCTCTGTAAACGATGGAGATGGTTGTGTGTGAAAGTACCAGTAGACGTCTGTTTGGCATTGGCAATCGTACTATGTTCAAAGTTTCTTAAATCACCTTTCTTTCCCATTCTGATGCTCAGTTTGACTTCAGAAGATCTTGACCATATCTACAAGCCCAAATGAATAAGTTGCTGCCTTGAGATCGTTAAGGAAGAGTTGAACAGAATTAATAAATAAAGTCGCTGGTGAATGTACATTGTGTTGTAAGAGCTACAGTAAAGCTACTCATTTAAAAAGTAGTCAACAACATTACACGCTATTAAAGAAGCATAAAGGTACATCAAAACTATTTAAATGTCCATTATCTTTTTCTTTAAATAATAATATTAATAAATGCTTAATTTTTTCCTAGTGATGGGTTGCAGCAGGAAGGGCATCCGCTGTGTAAAACATTTGCTGGATAAGTTGGCGGTTCATTCCGCTGTGGCGACCCCAGAATAATAAAGGGACTAAGCCGAAAAGAAAATGAATGAATAAATAAATGCTAAATTTCCATTATGAAAATTCTGTCAACATTTACTCAACCTCCACATGTTCCAAATGTGTATGAGTTTCTTTGTTCTGTGGAATACAAAAGAAGATTATTATTTTTTTAATTTGGACTTCCATAAGGGGAAAAATACTATGGTAGTCTGGTAAAAACATCAACATCAACTGGAAGTGGAAATCAGTGGTGACAAATCCTTCTAGAATAAAGAACTCCTTTAATTCAGTCATATTGAATGAGTAAGTAGGAAGATAAATAAATAAATAAATAAATAAATAAATAAATAAATAAATAAATACATGTAAGGGCAGCACGGTGGCGCAGTGGGTAGCACAATCGCCTCACAGCAAGAAGGTCGCTGGTTCGAGCCCCGGCTGGGTCAGTTGGCGTTTCTGTGTGGAGTTTGCATGTTCTCCCTGTGTTTGCATGGGTTTCCTCCGGGTGCTCCGGTTTCCCCCACAGTCCAAAGACATGAGGTACAGGTGAATTGAACAAGCTTAATTGGCCGTAGTGTATGTGAGTGTGTGCAAGAGTGTGTGGGTGTTTCCCAGTGTTTGGTTGCGGCTGGAAGGGCATCCACTGCATAAAAACATGTGCTGGATAAGTTGGCGGTTCATTCCGCTGTGGCGACCCCTGATTAATAAAGGGACTAAGCCGAAAAGAAAATGTATGAACGCATAAATGAACAGAATAATGAATGAATGAATGAATGAATGAACAGAATAATGAATGAATGAATGAACAGAAGAATGAATGAATGAATGAATGAATGAACAGATGAACAGATGAATGAATGAATGAATGAATGAATGAATGAATGAATGAATGAATGAATTAATTAATAGCATCATTTATTTGTTCCTTTGTAAGGTTTTTAGATTTCAGGGTTTATGTGTGTGCATGTATGTGCGTGTGCGTGCGTGTGCGTGTGTGTGTGTGTGTGTTTGTGTTTTGTTTCAGGCTGTCATCAGGCTATTTATGTTTCTCTTCCTTAATTCAGGTTCACTATAGGTTTTGTTAAGACCTATTAAATTGAACTAAAAAGTTAGAAAACACCCTTCAATGATATATAACGCCATAAATAAATAAACTTTATACCACTTTAAACATTATGCCCCTATCCTTCAAACCACTGGACTTTACCCACTAGTCAGCAATAATCTTTCAATCATTTAAATTGAAACATAGTAGCAACCACCTATTCTTCTTTATGTGGCCCTCGACCACAAAACCAGTCATAAATGTCAATATTTTGGAATTGAGATTTATACATCACCTGAAAGCTGTATACATAAGCTTTCCATTGATGAATAGTTACAATAGAACAATATTTGTCTGAGATAAAACTATTGAAAATATGGAATCTGACAGTTAAGAAAAATCTAAATACAAAAAAAATGCCTTTGAAGTTATCCAAATGAAATGCTTAAATGCACATTGCTAATCAAAAATGTATTAAAAATTTAAATGTTTGGCCCTCTACACATGTGTGCCAAATTAAAAGTTTTACTTTAAAGAAAAATAAAAAATACATTTTATAATAAAATTATAAACACATTACAATTTTAAAAGTAGTTTTTACATTACGTTTACAGTTTATGAACTAAAAAGATATGTTTATGAACTAAAGAAAAACAAACAAAAAAAATACACTAATAATACACTAAAATTACACTAATATTACAGTAAAAAAAAACACAGTGATTTAGCAGCATTTAAATAAACATTCTGAGATGTAAAATACTGCCAAGGGACTTGAACCATTTTTTTAAGTTGGTTACTTCATTAAGCCATCCCATCAACATCAAGCACAATGTAAACTTTGTATTAAACCATCCTAGCAGAAAAACATGAAAACATCTGATTTTAAACAACAGTTAAATTCATTGTGTTGTTAGTTTTAGTTATAGTTACTTTACAACACAGACACAAATGCAGACATCTGCAGTTAAAGAATCTAATTTAAAAAAGCATATTATCGGTTCTGCTCACCAAAATGTGCAAATGATTCAAAGTCAATAAAGAGTGTGAGCGCAGACACTCCACAGTAACTCTAATGACACAGTTCAGTGCAAGAGTTAATTTCCGTCATCTCAGGATGTCCATTAACAATTAGCTGAGTGCTTAGATATGGCTACTGAAATTCATCTATCTAAAGAAACTGTTGTATAATAAGCTGTCACGCTTTGCGCACGCAACGCTAATGCCGCAACCTTTCGGGTCCGACAAGTTCCTTTCTTTTCTCCAGTGGGCAGGCATACAGATTTGAGATGTGCTCGGGACACCATCACAATCCCATTTATGCTCTGTGGCGTCGCTTGATGAGAAAGAGTAGATGGAGTGGCTGATGAAGGGCCCGGCGAGACCCCAGCGGAGCGTTCGCTCAGGTCCACCAGTGTCACACAGATTCCACACTTGTCTAAAAACGCACTGAAAAATGAACGGCCTCGCTGTTAATGAGTGGAAGGGGTAATTTAGACCCCCACTAATGTGCTTAATGCCAATTAATCATCTCCAGCCACGGTGTCAGAGAGATTACTGAGAAGGAACTGGATCCATTGGCAGGACGGCGAGAGTCTGAGCCATGTGACGTGTCGCTGTAGTCACTATAGGGGGCAACAGTGAGCTGTGGATCACAGACACTGAACGTCCCAGCAGAAAATAAAATGCATGAATGAGGAAGCGCTTCTGGCTTTCTTTTACAGCACACATTCCCTGCTCTTATTTTGGGCATAAAGCAACAGTGGCTGCAAAAAAAAAGTGATATGGTGCAAAATTTGTTCCCTTATTTGGTCACACTAGGAGTAGATGGGAAGAATAAAATCGTATATCAATGTAACTGTAAATATCATGATATGATTAACTATGCAGGAAATACCCTACAATGAATTTTTTTTTATATTTTAATAAACGTGATGATGTCTATTTTTGGATAATCAAGTGAGCTGAATACTTCACAAATGAGCAATACTTTGTAATGTGAATTTAAATGAACTTAAATTTAAATACATAATTAGATTAGCTAAAGTGCGACTTTTTTTGTCAGTATTCCTAGATCCACTGCCTTGTCAAAACTTTTTCTATCAACTGATTATCATATATTGTATATAAGAACGCAAGTGTATTTAGGAAACAAAAACTTTGAAAAAAGCACTTATGTACTCTGTTTTGTACTTTTATTTGAATGTGAAATACTAAAAATGTTATATTTATAGGATATTGTTTATATTAAATATACTTTAAATGTTTTTTTTTTTTAAATCTTGATTACACATAAATCTATATTTAAGGTAGGGTAGGCTAAATTGTCCATAGTGTATGTGTGTGAATGAGTGTGTATGGATGTTTCCCAGTGATGGGTTGCAGCTGGAAGGGCATCCGCTGCGTAAAACATATGCTGGATAAGTTGGCGACTTATTCCGCTGTGGCGACCCCAGATTAATAAAGGGACTAAGCCGAAAAGAAAATGAATAAATTAATAATAATTGTTTACCTTTTGGTAATGAAATGAATTATTCCTGCTTCAAACTAACAAAACTAACTACTGAATGCAGTTTATATTGTTTTCAAAATGCAAGCATTTCTGAAGGGGATGTGTAAACTGCTCATTTATCAGGTGTAGAATGTCAATTAATTCCTCCTAGAATTGCCTCTCCATCAGGCAGATGTGCCCTTATGTCACTCAGAGCAGTGTGAAGCCTCTCTTTGTTGAGTAGGGCACATACTGTGAAATCCCATGTGCTGCAAACTGGGCTGGGGTGCAGGACTCACATCATCGACTGTCCGTCTCCGGGACTGGCTCTGGTTTCCCTAACCGTGTCCCCCTCCCCACGAGCATTATCACCCACTCGACAGTCCCACATTTCCTCCTCATTATCTGAATTCCATTCAGACATCTGCCAGCAATGAGGGCAGGTATAGCGGCGCTAATGTGCTGAACATGGTATTTACTGTACACTGCAGAGGAAGAGAGCCAGTATCTCAGACTGCCAAGGAGTGTTACAGTGGCTCGTGTTACATACAGAGCACAGAACAAATGCTCTTTATAGCAAAATGGGCTTGGAGAATAGGCTCTTTCACTAATGGAAATGCTGATGAATGTACTTTCAACCGTACAGTCAGCTCCTAGACTTTCCAATTAAATTTCATAAGCCATATATACATTTAAAAAAAAAAACTTAAAGAAAATTACAGTATTAAGCAAAAGTGTCACTAGCAGCAGAGCTATTAGATAAAGTATGTTACATCTGTCAATATAGAGGTACAGTAGCAGAACTTCCATTTTTAAAATGATCTAGACTTTCATAATATTTGATATATGAATAGTGTTGTAATCATGCTGTGAGAGCATCTGTTGGGTGAGTCTGCCCAATTGGTCACTAGGATATTCTACAGTATGTTGTGAATGGAAATGCCTAAAATTAAATAAGCCTGAGAAAGCTAATCAAAATCTTCATGATAACTATAAAGGTAGGTCTGACTGAGGTTTCTAGCCCTGGTCCTGGAGTATCCCCAGCATAACAAATTTTTGGATGGTTCTATCATCTGACACACCAAAGCTAATGAGTTGATAAAGGAAACATAAAAAAATGTGCAGGGATGGGGATACTCCAGTTCCAGGGGTGGCCAATCCTCCTCCAGTACAGCCACCTTTTCTTCAGACTCTGGGTCTAATGATAATTTAACACACTTGGACCAGGTAATCATGATCTTAAGGATCACTAGAATCCTGGTGTGTTGAAGCAAAGCAATGCGTTTGTGCAGGGGCGCCCTAACTCGATCCTGGACTGCCACTGTCCTGCAGAGTTTAGCTCCAACCTGCCCAAACAGACCTTTCTGAAAGTTACCAGAAATCCTTGCTCCTTGCAAGATCTTGACTAGCAGGTTCAGGTGTTTTATTAGGGCTGGAGCTAAACTATGCTGGACAGTGGCCTACAGTTTGGACACCTTTGCATTGGTATATTAGTGCTGAACAATAATCTTCAGTTTTCAGAGTAAAGAATGTGTTGGCCTGGACTTATTAGAAACTGTTTTTCTCACTGAATCAGTCAAACGGAAATCTGAATGGGGCAGTCTAAATCAAAATCACAATGTAGTCTTCTAAGTTGAGCTTTCTTTTTTCCCAAGTTACTTGCTCAACTCTGGAAACTGGTGTCATTACTTGATAAATGTGCTGTTAGACATCACAAAACAGGGCATTTTCCAATACTAGCTAACGGAAGACATAGCCAGAGTGTATTATTCAAACTCTTAGTGATTAATGACACTTCAATATTGATTTTCAAGGATGAGAATCCAAATTTAAAACTCCTCCGCAACACGAGAACCCACTGGAGAAGAGACATGTTGAGAGAAACAGGTCTGACAATGAACTCGAGATGAACTGTGAGCACAACCATTAGGAGTATATTCTCACAATGAAGCACACCTCCTTCATACACCTAAAACATTCAGCACACAGACAGAAGATTAAAGGAGAATCTTAATGATTCAAAATCCTAGCTGCTGCAATAGAGTCTTTATCACTGTTAAAAGTGAGAGAGCAAGTTCCTGGGAACTTCAAGACCAATTATAGAGACAATACATTACCTTGAGCTGGGGTATGGAGGTAAGGGGGAAGCTTCTGAGATTTATCAGCATGAATACGGTTTCAAAAGATGTAAGAAAAGGTGAGTCAAGACTTAAAACTCTCATCTTTCACCTAATGCCCACCTGCAAGAGCATGGTAGGAGGACGATGACCATCGCAATGTCAGGTACCACACTCAGGGAAGACTTTGAGTCTCATTGAAATGTAAAAACTGGACTTGAACTTCACCTCTTGCACTTAGTCTGCATATGCAGCAGTGTGAAGAGAAGAGATACCGACACCAAGGGAGAACCAAAAGTGCAACTAAAAAAGGAAACACATCCAGAACGGTTTCTCCCTTCTCTTGTATCCTACTCCTCAGGCAGCGGTTCAGTCGGCCTTTCAGTCAAGGCCTCACACTGGGGCCACGCAAGTGAGGTCTGCCATTTTATTTATCTCTTCCTTCCTGCATCCCTCACTTCCTTTCTAGCATATTCTTTACAGCGTCACCGTCTCTTTCATTTCGGACATTCATGCATTTATGGATTACAGCATGGTGATACACTCAGAGGGATCCTGAATTACTCCTAAGCGTGCTGTGCCTCAAGCCGTGTCCGTACGGGAGGTCGAGAGAGGGGAATTCAAAGCAGCCAGCGTGAAGGAACTGCTGTTTGTTGTAACCAGCCTTCCCCCTCAGACAAAGAGAGGCCTCCTGACGGTATCCCAGCATGCAGCAGGCCCCGGGCGACCCTGTGTTTAAAGTGACAGCCGTAATTTAAGACCCTCTTTGTGGCAACCCCTTCTTTTCTGGGCAAGATGAAGCACTGTCCATTTGTGTGGGCCTGCTGAGGTGACACTCCAGAGGAGGGCCAGCACTAATTAGCAGCCAAACACACATGAGAGTAGCTGTCCATGGCAGCAGATAAATCAAGCCTGGCCTTCTAATTCACTCGAGATGACCCTTGTCCAGCCAAGCCTTGTTTCGTAAAAGATGACTATAAAGACTTTAGCCAGCATCAATGGCTTTTATGAAGCAGCAGTCCTTGCTTTGCTATGACAATATATTCAGTGAACCACTCGAGCCATTTATGCCACCTATGATTCATTGTGTGCAAATCATTCAGCTTATTACTGTTCAGAACCTCGGTATTCTCTACACTAGAGCTATTCAAGCCTTTCAGGAGCCAGCTGAGGAGCAAAGCGGACAAATGTTTTTTTCTTTCCTAGAGCCAGATTTCAAAAACACCCCTTTTACTCAATTGAAACTTTAATACATTTGATTATGCTTAGTTCTTAAAATCAAGAAATGAACTAAAAGACAGATCTGGTTAAATCTGTTTAATATCCATATGAGAATGAATAACCATGGGAAGGCTGATATATAATTGTAAAGAAGGAATTGTTTGCATGGTGCTGAGTTTTGCAGTAGTATCAACAGAAATTGCATGCACTTGTCCCTTTAAAATACCTAAATATGTTACTATATGATGCACACTATGAAGTCTCTGAAGTTCAACACTAGACAGTAAAAAAATGACAAAAAATATATTAAATGCACTTTATATAAATAACATATGCAAAGATTAAATGAGCTTAAGCTAGATACTTTCATTGCCACTAACAGATGTGTAAGATTTTGGTGTGCAAGTCAAGATTAATTGTAATTAGCAGGTCACCACCAAACATAGAGGCATGTCAAAGTAAGCCAATTTTTAGGCAACAACTAACAAGCTTCAGATGAAAACTTGTTAAACTTCAATTTTTAGTGAAAACTGAGTCATTGATCCACAAGACACTACACAAGCGCCGCTCAAGGCTAGCATGGGTTGAGTAGCAAGACTTTAAACTCCCAATACAACGGCTAGCATCACATCAAACTAACACGATAAGCTACCAATCATTTCGCAACAGTACGAATGCTGAGGGAATGCATTTTTAGATCAAATTACAAAAGGACTGCGTGTTGCGAAAACAGGCGGGTAATCAAAATGTAGCACTTCCTTGTTCATAAACTGGGTCCTGAGGCATATCTGCAAAATTTCCCCCAACAAAAGCATTATTTCTGAACGGGTCCTTGGAGATAGACAAGCCAATTCGCATGTGCTGTGTTGGAGTTGAGTACTGCTGAGTTTGTTTACACACATGTTTGTTTGACTTTTCCTATGATTTACTAGGTACTCTGGGAAATCACTATTGATCACTTGCCTAGATATGAGCCAGCTACCCACAATTAACACGGCACCATGGGACACCCCAGTTACAGCTCTGCACAGACAGCAATATAAGTTAAAGAAATGTCAAGAATATGAGAAGACATTAAAGAAAATGTTGATGCAACAACTGGGAATTTCTATACAGTTGACAGTGAGTGAATGATAGAATGAAATATTCATACTCTGGGTGGGAGTTCAGTCAGGCTAGTTTCTGAGGCTCATATTTAACTCAAATAAGACAGCTAACATCTATTTTCACTACAAATAACATGTTAATGATGTCAGTCAGCTGGTTCGAGCTGTATATTTTTAGCTGTTTCGCTAACTTCCAATCAATTTTGTGAGAAAAGGTAGCTGTTAGCATTAGTGGTAATTTACTATATGGATGCTGTCATTAAATTACAGAGATTAACCGTCATTACAATTGTCAACTGTCCATTAACTGCAATTGAGAGTAGGTATCTAAAGTGTTTTTTTGAAAACATGTATAGCAATAAGTGCAGAACAGTGGCTCAGTAGTTAGCATTGTCACCTCACAGCAAGAAGCTTGCTGGTTTGAGTCCCGGCTGGGCCAGTTGGCATTTCTGTGTGGAGTTTGCATGTTCTCCCCGTGTTCCTGTGGGTTTCCTCCGGGTGCTCCGGTTTCCCCACAGTCTAAAGACATGCACTATTAGTGAATTGGGTAAGCAAAATTGGCCGTAGTATATGAGTGAGTGTGTGAATGCGAGGGTGTATGGATGTTTCTCAGTACTGGTTTGTGGCTGCAAGGGCAACGTAAAGGGCTACGTAAAACATATGTTGGAATAGTTGGTGGTTCATTCTGCTTTGGCGACCCCTGATAAATAAGGGACTAAGCCGAAGGAAAATGAATAAATGAATGAATGGATGTCATTTGTATAATAGCAAATGTTTTACAAATTATTTTTTCAAGGGCAAAGTGTAAATTTTGTTTTATATGTCTGTTTACTTTGAAGTCACAATTCAGAATAGTTACTAGTAAAGAGGTTGCAAAGATAGGCTAATGCTATTTAAAATGGGAATTTTCCTGAAACTATTTACCGGTTAAGGCCAAGCCCCCCACCCCCCACAATTACAGTCACCACCCAAAAAAGTTAAACCAGTTCAATGTTCAAAAAAGTGACAACACGTGATGCTATGGTAAGTGTATTTGCTTCAGAACTGTGTAGGCATTTGGCAATGTGGTTTAAATGACCAATTCAATTAAAGAATTGGCTTTTGAATGGGGACAGCTCATGACATATTTGATAGCTAATTGCTAAGCTAAAGATCTTGCATCTTAACCACTCCAATGTGTTTAAACACATCATCTTGGTATTTTAAAATACCAATTTTTTAAAGACAACTCAGCACATTTGATGATAACTGCGAATACAAACAAACTTACTTGACTGAAAAACAGACAGCACTATCTGATTGGTTCATTTGTTTTTGACACAACCACAGACCATCAAGTCAAGTCTTACGACACCAATTTCAGTCATATCGCTTCTATCATTCACATTTGAATACAACACACAATGCATTGCTTCCAGGGTTACACTGGTCAAAGCACCACAGCCACATTCCCGGTTATCCCATCCTCGTACCCTTCGCCTCTCTGAAATTGCATTATTACTGACAGTACAGATATTGGATTTAGAACTGAACAAATGGTCTTAATAGGAATGAGATCACTCCGGTTAGACAGTGATTGGCTTACTTGGGCCCGGGCCAAAAACAATTTGTGATTCTTTTATACCTGTGTCTGTGCCCTGGAGATAGAGGGGAGCGAAAGAAAGATGGAGGGTGAGGGTGAAAAAGAGAGAGCGCCGAGGAGGAGAGAGAAGCTCTTTATCGGCTGCTTTTCTCCCCTTGCATTACCTCATCTCTTTCTCTCTCTCTCTCTCTCTCTCTTTCTCTGCGACTCGGGGCTTATAAAACGAGCTCCCTGCTTTTTTTGGAGCTATAGAACAGCCCCCTTACCCAGCCCAACCAGTGTCCCAATATGAATGAGGAGCATTGTGAGCTTTGTTTGCCAATATCGAGCAGTCCATCTTTGGAGGGCCAGCACAGGGGGAGGTAATGAAATCAGAATATTAGGTATCTGCTGTTGACGGAGTTCTGACAGCCTTGTAAAGAAATAGCGGCTGTATTGATTGAACACAAAACAACAAACAAACAAAAACACTAGCTTTCTTCTCGTGCAAGGCGAGAGGTATCTTCTTTCTTCCTTGTGTTTCTACGCCGGTACTGCTGGGAAATCTGACAGCTTGACACAAACAGCAGTGATTGGTGTGCTTTCAGGGATAACTAGGTAGGGGTTGGGTTACTGTGCTGGTGAAGGGGCTGAAGGGGTTGACCACATCACAATACCAGGTGCCAATTATATTATGGTTAAATGCGCTTATGTAGAATGATTGTATGTGTGGTCCAGGCAGACTGTCAGTCTATGCATTATTGATGGGATGTATTCAGTGAAGGTGGTGACAAGTGAGTCTCTTATTGAGTAAATAACTTATTATTGAGCCTTTCACTCAGCTGATGTATTCAGACATTTATTCATTGTTGAGTGAAAAGTCACTGGCTGCATTTAAAACAGCATATCACTCTTATTATTTATGCAATATAAATCTTTGTTTAAATAAATAATTAGAGTAGTATACACTGAAAAAAATGATTCATTGGATATACATTTTTTTTTTTAAAGTGAGTGGCTGCAAACAATTTATATGGGCTGTATTTAAACAAACAAATTAAGTTGAATATCACTAGATTTATTTTGTTTGTATAAAATCAGCCCACATAAATTACTTGCAACCACTTACCTTTAAAAGGTAGTAAATCACATGAATAATTTTTTTCCAGTGTAGTATAGTGTGAATTTGGACCATGTCTTTATGAGTTAGTTATTATTATGAGTAATGTTACTCGCACTATATGCCATAGAATGATGTTATAAAAAAATAGTTACAGTATGATTGTAGGCAGTTCAAGATGCAGCATTTGTCCTTATGAATGAGCAATTGAATTATTCACTCAACTAATCTGTCAAACTTATTTTTCAAATGAAATTAAATAATTAACTGGCATTGTGACCATCTGGTTCACCTTTTTATCAAAATAGGTAAAAATAATAATAAAACAAATCAATAAATAAACAAACAAAGTAACATTTAGTTTAGAGTGGTATCAGGAACACAATTTAACCAAAGAAATTGGTCAACAATTTGTTTTTCTTAAAGTGGAAGTTAAAGGATTAATTCAACTGTTTGTCTTTTCTTTTCGAGAATGCATGTTCTCAAATATCTCTTGCTGTAGCTCAACACATTAAAAAAGTGGAAATTTTTTTTTTAAAGGTGCAGTATGTAAGTTTGACACCCAGTGGTTGAACTAGGTATTGCATTCCTGGATTAAAACAAACGCAAGCGCAGGTTGCCAGATTGAGGACCAACAGGAGCGAGTCTGAGGATCGAGCCTTAAGGCTGATTTAAACTGTTCTTGTTCCTAAATTGTTCTACATAAAAGCAATGGCACGCAATAGAAGGAATATTTTCCATATTAAAAGGAGTTTTTGTTCTAACCAATGCCTCGAATTGACTAGAAATGGCTTCTATTTCTTGCAGCTGAACCATAGAAAACTGACAATGATCACCTCAGGTACACCTCATGTGCTTTATTTAGTGTTAAATGCTAACAATGTGAGTTTGAATGTCATTTTACATGACATGTATTGCCATACTACTGAAAGCAGCAGCAGGTAGTTTACCTCAGATCTTGAAAATAAAAGAAACCGTTTGAAATTTAACTTTAGAACTGTGACTCAAAACCTCAAAACCAACACATATCAGTCATTCAGCATGTACATTTAATAATGTTAAAGAGGTTTAATATATATTAATTAGATTATAAACCTTACCATTTTGTGAATGAGTGCATATTCTGTGCTTCTGAATGACTGTTTTAAATTTCTGTCGTGCTGCGTCTGGTGCAAACAGCCAAATTGCTTATCACTGCAAATCTCGTCACGTAGCGTGTTGTTAGGACACAGGGTTACAATGTAACCTGCTCACCTAATGTTTCGTAATTAGGTTTAGGTATCGTTTGGGGTCATTTCCGGTGCTAAATCGATACTTTTAAAAAGGTACCGGTGCCAAAATGGTGCCTGAACCGATACTTTTGAGCCACAAAATTATTTGACAAAAAATATATATATTTTAATCATTTTAATTGAGCATTATAATTAAAGTTTAAATTATACATCAATTCATATTTTTTATATTGAATTGCATTAATATATTTCTTTTGATCATTTGTTTGTTAGCATGAATGCAAGATTTGCATTATGCAATTAACATTACATTAGCTTACTACGAAAAGGCTGTCATAAAAATCAGTGAACTCCTTTTTTCTAGGGCTTGTGACTACGTTTACATGGACATCAGTAATCTAATGATTTGACTTAATCTGAATAAGACAATAATATGATTATGGTGTTTACATGAGTTGATTTTTGAATGTTCCTTTCATGACTCTGTTTTACATGTTACAGCACATAGATCGATTAACGTCATTGCGTCACCATGCTCTCCAACGTTTCCTCAACAGTAGTTGTACCTAGTATTATGTTATTTATTAAATTACCCAATAAATTGTATTTTTTAATGTCTACCCCCACCCCAACCCTAATCGCAACCGTCACAGTACTGTAAAAATATTAATTATTGTAATACAATGTCACAAAAAGGAAGCTATATTGATGTGCGTATCCACAGCTGTATCCTATCTAGACGTTACCCATTTCCTCCGGAGTTTCATGTACTGTAATTTCGGGTGTTTCATTTTTAATTTTTCGACTTTAACTGCAGTTCGCCAGTTTCACTTTCATTCAGGAACATTTAAATTCATGCTCCTGTGACAAACTGAGATATTGAATGAGAATATGATGTAAGGACTGGTTGTTTTAATGGAATTTGATACCGCACGCCGAATGGAAAGAAAAAACCTCCTCATTTCACCCGCAATGCGGGTGTCTGTGGTCCTTTAAGGTAATCAAAAATCACTTTTTACATGGTAGACTCTTAATCAGAGTATTGTCTTAATCATTTTAAAATCGGAGTATTGGTGTCAATGTAAACGTAGTCCCTGAAAACAGATAATGTCGCAAGCTGTCAAAGACAGTGCATTCCTCTGCCTTTAAGTTGATTCCCTGTGCCCTAAAATGTTTCATTAAGTTTGACGTGTTTCCCCCTTACATGCAACTTTTGTAAAGCATCTGCTGCACGTTGGTGTGTCGGAATCCTTGCTTGTAAAATATATCCATACTTTAGAATGCTTAGTTTAATCAAATTAGATGGATGCGATGAATGCAATGCGATGGATGCGTGTTGATGAAGGGAGTCACTGACCGGATGCGCTGTACTGCACTCTTTGCCTTCTATATCTAAACAACAAGAACAAACGCATAATGGCACCGGGTTTCGGTACCCAACCCTATTCGTAATATTTTTATTATTTGCTAATTAATAACTTCATGTGGAACTCTGAATCTGCGTCTCATTTCAGGGTCTGCTATATTGTCCACCGGAGGTCACATTTCGGTTACGTATTTTGAGAGCCTATCTGACTGAATGAATGATATATGCGGTTTTCCAATAAGGCAACCCAGGGTGCTGAAATTTAATTGGCTAAAGTGGCAGTGGGCAGGTTAAAAGAACGAAAACAAAGACAGCGTTCCGGCACGCAACAGACATTTTCAAAGCAGAATAACTGACTTCAGCATTGTTTTTTCAGTTAAACAAAAATGTTCACTTGGCATGTTTTTTAAATATCTGCAAACATATTATGGTATTTTTATGCTTTAGAAGAGTCAAAAACTTACATACAGCACCTTTAATAAAAAAATATTTCAGCACAGGAACATTTTTTAAGTGTTTAAGAAAAAGCTTATTCCCTCACCTGTAAGGGGTTAAATTGTTGGGGAAGTTGTTCTGTAAAAAAAAAAAAAAAAAAA
>CAIGQV010016734.1:5378991-5392778 GCA_903798115.1 Danio jaintianensis
GAAAGAAAGAAAGAAAGAAAGAAAGAAAGAAAGAAAGAAAGAAAGAAAGAAAGAAAGAAAGAAAGAAAGAAAGAAAGAATCTCATTAGACAGTAAAGCTAACAAACAGATTTTCCAGCAACCATCTTCTCTTAGATCACTTTAAAGGCTCATACCGCTCACATCCTGCATGAATCAATCTAAGATAAATCATTTTTAAAAGGATTGGTGATGATGGTAGTGACTTCCCGTGACCATAAAGCAGCCCTATGTCCTTTTTTAAAGAAGATGGAGAAAAAAACATTATCGCTTTACTGTCAAACAATACATAAAGACTCAGGCAGAGAGCTGATATAAAAAAAAACAAGCCAAGCACAAACTTACGGAGCAGAGGTCAAAGGCTGTCAGTGTGGGACATGAAATCACAACCTGACACAAATGGACACTGGGAATCTACCTCACCACACTTACTTACAGTCCTGAAGATGCTAACTGAATTACCCGAGATGGCTAATCCATCCATCATGACCATCAGAAACCATGAATCAAGCCTCCAATGACCATGGGAATGGGTCTCTGCGTCTACACTTAGAGTGCCACGTCTCAAGATCTGTAGTCTCTTTGCAGAGTGAAAGGATTGATATGATGGATACCGGAGGAAAAATCAATACCATGAAAACAGAGAGAGCGCATCAGTACTGCATCATGAAGCATCCGCTGCCGTAAATAAGCAGGTCGCACATTAGCTTTAGAGCATTATGATGCTGAGAGCCCGAACGCCAACTCCACTTCTATCGGAAGTCATTAAATCAGCTATTCTTCTGGAATAAGTCAGGGAGTATCTGAGAGAGTGGTCCAGTGACCTGCCGCAATGACAAATGGCTGCCGTTTATAATAGAGACCTGCTATAGATGCTCAATACAGCAAGAGCTTCACAACAGTGTTTCTCGTGTGTGCTTTGATTGTACAGAAATGCTCGCAAGTTATCTGTGGTGATTTATCATGAGTTGGAAATCAGCCGGTTATCAAGGTGAGAGATAATGTCCATGAAATCTTCATCTTTCTCATCTGGGCTTCACTGAAAAAAATATTTTAGCAAAATTGCTGCAAACAATTTCTATGGGCTGAATTTAAACAAACAAAATAAATTTAGTAACGTTCAACTTAATTTGTTTGTTTAAATTCAGCCCAATTTAATTGTTTCATCTTTCATCAATTGTTTAATAAGAAAGCATATAGCAAATTGCGAATGTTGTGATTGTGTTTCCTATAGAGGCTGTGAGAAAAAAAAAAGACACATCAGATGAAAAAAATAAAATAAAATGTAAGTTAGAGCTTTAAAGATGCAATAAGAAATTTGACCATAGTGCCAGTCTGAGTCCCAAAATACTTGCAGCCAATCAGCAGTAGGGGGCGCACCGTTTATTGATGGTGGAGTTATTAAAAAGAGGTGAGGTCCTATGGTGGATGGGCACGTTTTGATGTTTTACATAAAATTCACTTAATGCACCTTTAACAAGATTTTTTTTTGCTGAAACCATGGTCATTTGAGATTCATAAAATTCAATACAGTATAAAATTACTGTGATTTCAATATTAAAAATGTTGCAGTAGCAGTAAGTTAGGTTAGCAGTACATTTTCTTACTCTATACAGAAAATAATTGGAAACTGACTTTCCCATAATTCCCTGCTTTACACTTGATTTTTATGTCTTTTTTTTTATTACCACGGTTCTTTTTATTTTTTCCCTCATCAGTTATGTACGTAGAGTTTTATGTTACATCTAATTTTGATACATTTTTGATATTATAAATTAATGAAATATGGTAATTTACTGTCAAAAATAAATTCTTTTAGGGCTGAAAAAAAATTATGCACTTGGCTCCTGATGATACATTAAGATACATTAAAAAAATAAAAATTGAGAAACTTAATAAACTGAACACTACTTGTAACATAGTTACTTTTAATTAATAACTTCCCCACGGTACGGTGGCTCAGTGGTTAGCACTATCGCCTCACAGCAAGAAGGTTGCTGGTTCGAGCCCTGGCTGTGTCAGTTGGCGTATCTGTGTGGAGTTTGCATGTTCTCCCCGTGTTCGCGTGGGTTTCCTCCTGGTGCTCCGGTTACCCCCACAGTCCAAAGATGAATTGAATAAGCTAAATTGGCCATAGTGTATGTGTGTGAATGCAAGAGTGTATGGATGTTTCCCAGTGTTGGGTTGTGGCTGGATGGGCATCAGCTGTGTAAAAAACATATGCTGGATAAGTTGCTGGTTCATCCCGCTGTGCGCCACCCCTGATAAATAAAGGGACTAAGCCGAAGGAAAATGAATGAATGAATGAACTTTGGCAAATGCTGAGTGCATTCATGTCAGTCTGAAGTATGATCAATCTGTTTCATAAGATCTCAGTGTACAGTATCATCAGGAGCCACAAGTAATAATAATGTTTTGCCTGTATACATTTTTTGCACTCTCAAAGCCTCAAAAGACTCTCAAGACTCATAAAAATACAAGCAGCAGTATTTCATGAATCACAAATGACCATGGTTAAGCTAAAAATTTTCTTTAATGCTCTACTGGAGGAAAAAGCAAAACAAAATCAACATATTGGATGGCCTGAGGGTGAGTAAATTACCAAAAAAACGGAGGTAGTCAAATATGCATTTGATCTGACTGCATTCGTAATTTAAAATTTCATGTCCAAAATGTTTGAATTGCCATAAAAGAACAAAACACACATTGTTGCTTCCATCCACATCATTTTATTTGCTCGTTTTCCCGTGTGCATAGTAGAAGCCCTTCTGTTTGTAAATATAGTGAAACACATTGAAACCATAGAAAAATAAAACAAACATTGGTGAAACTTCTGTTTAAGTACCAATTCTCACTAGTAACTAGTGGCTTATTACCTGCCTAAAAACATTGGCTGTTTATTAGTACTTATAAAATATTCGGCATGATCTTATTCTACATCTCGAATCCTAGCTAACACCTAAACACAACTACAGTACTACCTTAATTACTAATTAGCAGCAAATTAGAAGTTTATTGATGTAAAAGTTTGGTTTGTTAATAGTAAAAATTTATTTTGACCAAAAAAACAAACAATTATTCCTTTTACTACTTGAATAACCTGATTTTTCAACCCAACAAGAATAAGCATTTTACAAAATATATAGACAACAGCTTTTTTTTATTAAGTATAAAAATAAATTTAATTGAAAGCTTTAGTATTAATGGCTCTACACTGTAAAAAGTGATTATTTATTTTACTTTAAAAAAGTGAGTAAACATGTTGCCTTAAAAGCGACTTTACTTAAAAAAGTGAGTAAACCCATTGTAACGTCAACTAAAACTTTTTGCATCTTTTGGATGATCACTTACAGAAAACACAAGCTTCTGGAGGTAACGCAAGTATGATCATCATGCCGTCCATTTAATAAATCTCTAAAGGTCACATATATCAAAACAAATCATCGATTGGCCATTTACATGTCAATCAGATGCCCGAATGTAACAGGACAGTTCATGGCTGAAATAAGTTAACGATGAGGACCAGTGTTTATGCCTCAAGTCAAAAGTCTGGCACCGCTGGTGTGTATGTATGTATGAACAGATATTTTCCTGAGGCTGTTGTGTCTCTTAGACCGATTGACAGTTGTATGACAGGGCTGGGAGTTCAAGAAAGTGCTTAAAAAGAGTGAGAGAGCTTTTCTGCCTCTTGTTTTGACAGATAGTAGTTCTTCTGTTATCTCTTTGGCTAAACCCACAGGTGTTTTCAAATGCTGCTCATGTCCTTTCCTCTATACACCAGCTGAGGCAACGGACTCCATTCCATCCCATTATGTAGCACAAGAGCTATAGTAAATGGCTCGGTATATCACTGGGTTATTATGACAATATTCATTCTCGGCTCATTCATCTATGACTGTTTAAGACACGGCAAATGTCGGTGGTTCAAAATTAAATCATATTCCGCACTTCATTTGGGGGAGAACGTTTCCCGGTTAGGCATAATTTCGCAACGTACGATGTGCGACGTGAAAGAAAACCATTAAAAAACGTGACCCACACGGATGAACGCTATAATCACACCATAACTCAGTGGAAAGAAGGGACACAGATCATTTATTAGTGGCCTCACTCCAGACCAAACAAATGCAACCTTCTTAATGTTTTCTATAATCTATATAAATCAACATATAGAGCTTTACAGCCGTGATCTTTTAACCTCACGGCTTATATTCTCAATGCATTTCATCTCACTGTGAGTAATACGAAACGCTTGGCAGATGGCCCGCTGACATCACCTTTTTCACAAATATTATCTGAGGCAATAACTTTGAAAAATGACACAAAAATAAATACCTTGCTGTGTTGCAGCATGGAGAAAGTTATCGGTCTATAATCAACTGTGTTTTTTGGAGCGGCTCCGGAATGTGTTTGTTAAATGAACTCACGGCTATGTTTGAGGACACTGAGGTAGTCACAAACCAGCATAATACGAACCGGCTTTTCCCAAAACGTGTCCTCGTCTCACATTTGACATTCCTGTAGTAATTAGCTGAAGCAGACTGCTCTCTTCCAGAGCTTTCAGGAAGTGGTTTCGCCGGGGCTAAATATACATTAGAGTGTGTTGTTTCAGCCTAAGCAATGTAAATGAACAAGGCATTTATCAGGTGGCAAGGGATTTATGGGCACAGATCGCACCTTCTTTAGTGGCTCCGTTCCCAGAGACTGTGCCAAGAGGACACACGGAGAGAAAGGTAAATGTTATCTCACCAAATACCAAATAAGTCTGAATTTAATTGAGAACTGGTTAAAAACCGGGTTTCCTTTAATTAACATGTGGTGAAGAAGGATGTGGAAAAGACGGTTAACATAGAAATCTATAGTTATCCTTGGGCAACGTCTGTAATGAAACTGATCAGGTAATTGAGATGATTCTCTGTTGAATTATGTGAGAATCTTTCGTTTCTAAGAATCTGTCTCCCACACTGATACACAACTCAGGCTCTCTGGAAGATACTAGGAAATAATTATTTTGGAACTTATGATTGTGATTTAGGATTCACTCGAATGAAACAGACACTCTATGCTCTAAACACAATGTTCCTGGTGATGGAAACTGTGCAATTATTGGACTGAAGACAAATGCAAAACATTATTATGATTAAGATTCATTCCAAGGAAACATTCAGATCACTATCTCTGTCAGACCAAGTTGGACACACAGTTTTGGATTCAATAATCACCAAAAGGTTTTTACAGCCTGACTCTGTAGGAGAAACATGCTGTAGGGTATTAGAATGTAATTCTTAAAATGTCCCTACTGCCAGAAGGGACCTTCAGATATATTTAACATTCTGTTACAATCAGACATTGAAAGAAGTGTCCTGAAGGGAAAAGGTATTATTATTATTATTATTATTATTATTATTATTATTATTATTATTAGTAGTAGTAGTAGTAGTTTTAGTAGTAGTAGTAGTGATATTTAATTTCACTTCATTTTGATTATTTTTTGTACTTATATTAGATATTTTAATAAATATTATACTTATATTAGCTCTAATTCGTCATTAAATATGTGTCAATTTTTGACCAATGAACAACCAATGCATTACCTGCTCTACATTTAATAAACAACAATAATAATAAATGGATACATGCCGATGTACAAAACAATATGAACGGGAATAAGTCTTCCAACTTTCATTTCACAGTAAACTTTTTTTAAATCTCTAAAGTATCCTGTAGTCGCCCTAAAAACCCTATACAGAAAAAAAACAGTACTTGTTAAGATTGTGCTGCACAAAGTTCTTTGTAGAGTTTTCTTACTACGTGCACTTCTTTATTGTTCCAGGATCTTCTTGTCATGAAAGCATTCTTACAGATGTTGTTTTCCTCAGAATGCTCCATTGCCATTGGCAAGACCCCAAACACACAGCTCTACACAATGATACTATAGACTGTAAACCCCGAGTCTAATGAGGGCATAGAAAGACCTCGACCAAACTCTATGGACACGAGCCCGAACACCCGAACACTTCTCATCACTAAAACATTGGCCCTAAAGCCATGTAAAGCACAGTAATAAAAACACACAGAAGATCAAAATTACATCTTGCACTTTTAAAGGCCTGGGTCACGTTCTCCTCATGCGCATTTCGTTAAAATCAGAGCTAAGTATTTTACACAATTCACCCTGCAATAATTATTCCACAGTTGTTTTACTGCAAACACAATTAAATATGGATCACAGGGATTTCTGTGTGCTGTACACAGGTCTCTCTTATCAAAACCGAATAGCTGATAGCACTGCAACCTGTGTCTTGGCTGACCTTTCTCAAGAGTTTTCAGCATTGTCCGCTGACATTTGCATTATTTAATGGCATGTTTTATTAAACTAGAACAAGACTTACAAATAACAAAGTGGGTTTAAAATGGACAGGAAGTAAAGCGGCAAGTCTGCTGCCTGCATAAGACTTCAGAGTCTCTCACGCTCTCTCTTTTTCTCTCTCTTTTTTCTGCCCCGTTGCTCTAGCTGACTGACTCCAGCTGTGGAACTCCTATAGAGAGATGTGCTCTCTGACAGCTAGAGGTAACAAGAGATTTATGTGTTTTGCTATAAACCTGCAGGTGCAAATCCTGTAGATCTCACACTTTTATAGATGGACTATAAAACTGATTCATAAAGAGAAATGTTGTGCTGCATTGTGCGTTTTTTGACTGTGCCGACAATGCAACACGCTATGAGTGAGTTTAAGCAAACATACGCTGCCGAGGTGTAAGATGGATGTACTGCCAAATCAGGACATTGCATTCCATGATATTATATTTCTAAATCTGGGATGTAAGCAAATATATTTAAACGTTGTTCCTGAAGCATCATAAAAAAAGTAAAAATAAATAAATAAATAAATAAATAAATAAATAAAGACTAACATGATCTAAAGAAAATGAGTATTCTGCCAAAAATAATTCAACATAAGCTGGTTTACTGGTCTAGGCTGGTCTTCCACCCTGCGGGTGCTCAGCTGGTTATCGTAATTCTTATTAATATTGTTTATTTATTAGTAGTGGTTGATAATTAGTCAAAATAAAAATAAAAAAAAAACTAATGATAATAGTTGCTATGTTAAGGGTTCAATGATAAAATTGTCTACATATTATCTGTATTTACACCTATTTGGGTGGTGGCAGTGCTTAAATAACAAAATGCATTATACATTAAGTGATGGATCACACAAAGAAAATGCAAGAAAATTTTTGGGAAATGTGTTTTTCCTCCAATACAATGACAGTTAAAGGGTTTAAAAAGTAAAAAAAAAGTTTGTAAAATTTTAATCTGAGGTGACAAAGTTACGAATATTCCACGCACTTACTATAGTAATTACAACAAATTATGCATAATTAACAAACTCTAAACCTAACCTATTGACCTTATTCTTCACGTACGAGTGGACGCAGCCATTTAAATCTTTTTGACTTGAGATTTACTTTCTCATTCACTTCCATTGATTTTCAGACAATAAAAACAGCTTGTTGTGCTGCTTGATGTTAAAAACTGATTTTTTCTTATTACATTATTCTTCTTTTTATGTATAGTCATGAACACACTTATTTGTAGAGCAAGTAGTTTGACTGTTTTCTGACGTTCATTATTCATAGTCATTTCTCCCATTACGAACTGAGTCAGAAGTTTCTAAACCACAATCACAGAAACGATCTAACTTCTGCATCGCAGAATAAGGTCATTCTAACCCCAACCATATAGTAAGTACATGCAATTAATTATCATTACTCAGCTCAATAAATAGTTACACTGTACATCACCTTACAATGAAGTTGAGTTGACATGAGTGAAAAAACATCAAATTTATCAATTTAAGTGAAAAGCTCAATTCGATTAAACTCAATGTTTAAACTCAGTCCTGGAGTGTTACTGTTCTGATAAGATTAGCTTCAACTCCAATTAAACACACCTAAGCCAGCTATTTAGGGACTTACTGGTTATACTAGAAGCTTCCAGTTTGGTGTGCTTGTGTACAGTAAATTGAAGCTAATTTCTGCAGGACAGCGGCCCTCCAGGATTAGCAGAGACGCACTACTGTTCTGTTTCCACATGGCATAAGCATCATATTCAATGTATCATGTGACATCTTATTTCTTCATTCTCTACATCGTTTTTGGGTGCATGAGTACTGTAAAACATAACATTGAAATCCACTAAATGTAATCTTATATGTTTTTAAAAAAGTTACTTTCACTTAATAAAATAGAGTTAATGTGACTTGAATAAATTTGAATTGAATAAATTTGTTTACTTTTTGTGGTAACTTAACTCATTTCTTAATGCTTTCAAAAAAGTTTGCTGGGGTTTGCTAATTAATAATAGCACATCTTCTCATGTTTGTGGTATCATTCATGCATGCAAAACAGGCAGGTCAAATGGATAAATGATGTACATGTGCACAAACCCCTACTATGTAAAACAGCAATATAGCAATGCCTGGCTTAGCATGTCTGCAAGCAGCATAAAAACTAAAATCTAATAGTAGAACTAATCTGCAAGGTTAGCAGAGGACACGGCAAGAGCACGACTGTCCTTCTACAAGCCATTCATGGGTTGGTTTCTGGATTTCTGCATTCAGACAGCAGGACAGACGCAGCATCAGCTGGTGGGCTCTCAAGGCTCATAATGGAATAATGCAATGCTAACCAAATGGGGCTAATCCAGCATACGGGGCCCAAATCCTATCACCGATGTGTCAGATGTCATCAGAGCGCAAGCGAATGAAGACCCCCTGTATGGAGAGAGTAAACAGTTTACAGATGCACGCAAGGTCACACTCATGGAAAAGTCAGTGAGAGGTGTGCTTAACAGAATATTGCTGACAAGATGAGAAGCATTCACTAATGTTGCAAATCCAGCCGTTTACACTTATATGAAACTCATGCTGTTACTTAACAGAATAGTAAGCCATACAGCTATAAATAGAAGTTGTAGCCGAAGCTGTTTGCATTTGCAGTGTGAGTAATCAAAACGACTGCAGTTTTGTACATCTTTAGGGTTTGCTTTAAAATGTAAGAGGTTAAATTGGAAGTTTAAGGTGAATCTCTCAATTAAATGTCCTCCGGGTTTTGTGTAACTCAGGCTGCCAACATACTGTATATCACCATCTTTAATATTGAAGAACAAACAAATATATCAGTCACTTACTCTCTTTATTTGTGAGGGATCCATTAAACTATACACAATTAATTATATAAATACATTTGAGGATTTGAGATGAAAGATGATATTTAAAAACAAAGATTAAACGACCCAAACATAAGAAGGCAATTAAAGCTTGACAATTTTTCTTTGAATAAATGGTAATACAAAAATAAATTAAATAAATTGTTACAAAGAACTGAGGAAAAAAACACAATAATATATTTCATACACCTCAGAAACCCAAAATAATTGAGATAATTGATCCCAAATTAGTTACTACTTACTAATAACAATAATATTAAAACTGTTATTTTAATATAGATTTTAGATCACTTTGTATGCAACTTAAAAAAACAGTGAAGAAGTAGATTTAGTGTAAACATACTTTCCCAAACACCTCAATAGAAATATAAAATCATGGTTTGTTTGATCTCTTATTAGCCATACATTTAGTGGAAGATTACAGTTGAAATACAGTTTGACATTCATTCATTCATTCATTTTCTTTTCGGCTTAGTCCCTTTATTAATCTGGGGTCGTCCCAGCGGAATGAACTGCCAACTTATCCAGCATATGTTTTATGCAGCGGATGCCCTTCCAGCTGCAACCCATCACTTGGAAACACCCATACACTCCCATTCACACACATACACTACGGACAATTTAATTTAACCAATTCACCAAAAGCGCATGTCTTTGGACTTGTGGGGGGTAATCGGAGCACCCGGAGGAAACCCACGCGAACACGGGAGAACATGCAAACTCCAAACAGAAATGCCAATTGACCCAGCCGAGGCTTGAACCAGCGACCTTCTTGCTGTGAGGTGGCAGCACTACCCACTGCGCCGCCCCTGTTTAACATTATGTATTCATATGTATATTTCTGCTTTGATGGAGGCAGCAGAACACACTATGCAACAGTTTATTTTGCACATCAGTTTATCATTGTTGGAAGCATGCCTTCCTTTGTTGATCTTACACTTATTGTTCTGACATTTCTCAAATATCACACATTTAAAAAAAAGAGATGAGAATAGAGATTTGGTGCTCAGTAGATCCTAACAAATATCTTGTAAAATATGCAGCAAGTACAACTGATCGCTATACAAATAAGTTTTTTTTTTTTTTTTACTGTATGTATGTTTGCTGCATTTGAGATTGGGAAATATACTTATAGTTTGGGGAAGTTAAAATTAAAAAGTCAAAATCAGAAGATCAAAAAAATCTGTTCCATTAGATAGTTATTGTATTTACTATCATGAGCTACTTGTAAAGCATCTGTTAATCGTATTTCATCGTAGTTTACTAATGCATTATCATAATCCAAAGTTGTGTTTGTGAATAATAGTTTTTGAACTGTAAATTATAAGATTGCAGACATCTTTTACCAGGATTGTTTTCACACAGATAAACATTTTCATTTTTAATTCTTTTCTGAGCAGTGTTTACTGGGATATTTCTAAAGAATGTTTCATTTTCAAGACCTTCATTTTCAAAATGACGGAAAGCACTTAATCCATCAAAGCTGATGATTATAAGGCAATGAATGCTACATAATATAGACATACTGTCCAGATACTGCAGCACAAGTAAATAAGCTTTTGGTGTTGTTCATGGACTGTCGTACCATGTCTAATACAGTTTGTAAACAGTAATTTGCTTACCTTTTTACACTTTTTAAATGTGTTGATGGTTGAAGGAGAGTAGAATAAGATCACCTCATTGCACCTAGTATTTAAAAAGTACTCACTAATAGTGAAAATCTTGCACATTGTAAACAGTTTAATAAAAGTTGCAAATGGTTATAAGGTGTAGGAAACATTTGCAAATATGTTATTTTTATTTATTTATTTTTACTTGTAATAAGAACAGAAACTGCAAAAATAAGAAGAACCACAAGAACATGACTGACATACACTATCTGACAAAAGTCTTGTCGCCTATCCAAGTTTTAGGAACAACAAATAATAACGACTTCTAGTTGATCATTTGGTATCAGAAGTAGCTTATATGAAAGGCCTCTAGATTACGCTTATATTTTACCAAGATAAAATATGATCATGACTTGATTTTTAATTATTTAATTATGACAGTAAGGTCTGACTTTGCTTAGACAAAAGTCTTGTCACTTAACAGAAATATTGTACAGTATAGAATATAAAGTCATGGTGCAGTGGAAAAAGAATTAATATTGTGTATGACTCCCATGAGCTTGGAAGACTGCATCCATACATCTCTGCAATGACTCAAATAACTTATTAATAAAGTCATCTGGAACGGCAAAGAAAGCGTTCTTGCAGAACTCCCAGAGTTTATCAAGATTCTTTGGATTCATCGTCAATGCCTCCTCCTTCATCTTACCCCAGACATGCTCAATAATGTTCATGTCTGGTGACTGGACTGGCCAATGCACCTTGACCTTCTTTGCCTTCAGGAATTTTGATGTGGAGGCTGAAGTATGAGAAGGAACGCTATCCTGCTGAAGAATTTGCCCTCTCCTGTGGTTTGTAATGTAATGGGCAGCACAAATGTCATGATACCTCAGGCTGTTATTGTTGCCATCCACTCTGCAGATCTCTCGCACGCCCCTATACTGAATGTAACCCCAAACCATGATTTTTCCTTCACAAAACTTGACTGATTTCTGTGAGAATCTTGGATCCATGCGGGTCTTCTGCAGTATTTGTGATGATTGGGATGCAGTTCAACAGATGATTCATCGGAAAAATCTACCTTCTGCCACTTTTCCAAATGATCAACTAGACGTCAAAGTAATTATTTGTTGCTCTTACAACTGGGATCGACAACAAGACTTTTGTCAGGTAGTGTACAGTACACATGGTATGGGCCACTTTTGGAATCATGTAAAAATAATTTCACATTCATTGTAATTGCATGAAAGTGCAACCAACACATTCTTCAAAACATCTCTTGTTGTGTTCCCTTTGAGAATGTTAGTTCCACAGCTTTCCAGCAACATTAAATCAAGAAAATGCTTTTAATTCCAAGGTGAACTAATCCTTTATTACAATAAATTCAACTGAAAACAAAGTTTAACCTTCGTGTACCTCTTAATTGTACTATGCAAACACAGCACTATGCAGACACAGACTCTAAGGACACAGTTTGACAAAGAGAGAGAGAGAGAGAGAGAGAGAGATAACAAATCTGAAAAATGCGAAGGAGCAATGCACTGAAATGTCAGCATCTAATGGAGTCGAGGTTGTTAAAGTAAGCTCTCGGAGTACCTACCGAGCGCACAGTGGAGCGGCGGCGTATGTGACCTCCGCCCTGTGTACTCATTGTAATGTGCTGAGGATGGTGGAGAGGACGCCCAGCGCAACAAAGCTCATTTACAGCTGTACACAGCGATGTACATACACAGCGCTATAACCTACAGCAATGCCAGACCGATCAATAGCACAGTCGATACTTTATTTTTCATCCAATTTAAACAAAATGTACAGACACCCCGAGTGCTACGTCAACAGGTTTATGAATTCTAGACGTGCTGGAAATGCATTTTGGCGTCAGGCTGTGACATCCCTCAGAACAAGCAATGAAAATGGGGCCATGATCATTTTAATCATTACCTGCAGTCTGGGAGAGCGGGGTTGACGTCTCCCAAAGTCAAGTCACCATTTCCAATGCAAGTTCCCACACAGAATCATTAGCATTCGAAGCTAACAGCAGGGAATCCAAAGTCATCGCCATTAGCACCCTGGAAGCCATTACTTAATTAATTAATGGTCTCGGTTTTAATTAAGTAATGAGGTCCTGTTTTATCGCTGGATGCATGATAGCGCGAGGAGATCCCTCACATACATCTAAAATCAGCAACGAGGGCCGTTAAATCTGACAAGCAGTGAAATGTCACTCTATCAAAGATAATGAGTAATATCTCGCCCTGGAATCTATTTCCTGATGAATTAAACATTTGAGATTACGCCGCAAACAGCTGGATACTGGCTGATTCATGAGAGCTGTAAAGACATATCCAATCTCATTTTAATCTCCATTATTCATAAAGCGTGAAACATCCCACACGGTATCTGTTCAATAATTACCAGAACCATCACCATGATGTTTAGAAACAACCGCCGTATATTGGGATATATATCTCCCATGATTTTGATGAGGCATGTGGGGTTTTGTTTTCATCAGAACGCAGGAATGGATATAAAATGTGTAGCATTTCATCTTGACAATAGCAATATATTATGAATTCAGCAGAGAATTGTTATAGTTTAAGTTGTATACCTACATGTCTGCAATAACCAGACCCAAAGAGAATCTGAGCCTGGGTCAATGATGTATAAAACTGCCCATGATAAAGACAAGGACAAAGCTATTTATATCCATTTTATTGGCATGTTGATGTAAAATCAAATAAAAGCTATAGCATTTAAAAAAAAATCATTATAGAATTGTCTTTGCACACTGAATAAATGT
Organism: Danio jaintianensis; assembly: GCA_903798115.1. Lineage (NCBI taxonomy): Eukaryota > Metazoa > Chordata > Actinopteri > Cypriniformes > Danionidae > Danio > Danio jaintianensis. The sequence goes on from CAIGQV010016734.1 coordinate 5,392,651, forward strand.
GGCTGTATAAAGTTTATTATATATAAAACTTATATGATAAACTGTCACCACATGCCATTTTAAAACCTGAACTTTGCCAATCAATCAATCAATCAATCAATCAATCAATCAATCAATCAATCAATCAA
>CAIGQV010016734.1:5426758-5437712 GCA_903798115.1 Danio jaintianensis
AACAATTCAAAGACACAAAGCCACTAAAATGCATAATTCATAAATGCCTGGCTTACACTGAGCGGTTGTGTAACCCCATGGCCCCTATTACAGACTTAATGCATATTTACTTACAGTATTAGCTACATGCTGGACAGTTCCAGGTGCCATGATCAATCAGACCAGGCTGCTCTCAATAAACCCATTGAGTTGATTGAGTCTCTGGAGAAGCCACACACACACACACACACACATACACACACTGAATGACTGACAAAACAGGGCTCTGAGTTCTCCAGGCCAGAGATTTCCCCATCTGTCTGTCTCTGTTTAAAGCATAGATATGGATATACAGATGCCTCATTAGTGGCTGTTTCTATAGGCCGCTATATGTAAACCATCTGCCCCATTGGCCAATCTGTGAACACTTGAGGGTGAGTTGACTGTGTGTGTGCAACTGTAGTTATGCACATGTATGAATATCTGTATCTGAAGAAGGCTTAAAGGGATAGTTCATGGAATTTAAATGCTGTCGTCATTTACCCACCCACCACTTGTTTCAAACTTGCTTGATTTACTTTTCTGTTAAACACAAGAAGATAATTTAAAGAATGCTGCAAACTTGTATCCCTTGACTTTACACTTTCTAAGCAAACAAACCAACAAGCAAACTTATAAGCAAACAAACAAATGCTCTGTATAGCCATATGGTTACATGTTTAAAAAAAACATAGGCTTCATGTTCATGTTATTTTTTTCATGTGTTGTGTTGTCTTGATTTTAGACAAAACAATACCAGTGTCTTAACTTTTTTACACCTATTTAAACGAATGAATAAATACATAGATAAATGAATGAATAAATAAATAAATAAATAAATAAATAAATAAATAAATAAAAACTAAGAATTCACAGAAACTGAGAATTTTCAAGTGACCTCTTATATTTGTTTAAATAGCTGTAAAATTATCCAAATATTATTATGTAATTTATGTCCAAAATATAATATAATAAAAATATCTTTATTGAACTGTTATGTACCGTAAAACCAGAAACACATTTACACTTGAAATATTTAGTACAAAAACAGCACTCCTTGCTGTAATATTGCTATTATCATGGGTGCAATAATCATTTAATGTGTTATTTTTTTCATAACCAACTAATTAAATTAACACATTAAATCGACAGGTTAACTTATTAAATATTAAAACCAAAATTATTTATTTATTTATTTATTTATTCATTTATTATATTTTTTTATAATTTTTTATGGCACAAGCAAAAGCTGTACAATGTTGTGGCATTTTGGAAAACTATTGATTTATTACAACGACTGACGACACATTGACAGTTAAAAAATGACAGACACACTGAAATGTTTTTAGTGGCGAATATGTAATGTGCATATATACACAGGTGGACCCTGTTTGCATACACTGTAATGCCATTTGGTTGAGTGTGTTTGTGCAGGTATGTGAACAACCAAATCACTAAGAGAGATTAACTGACCTGACCTGGAGAGCGACTGTGAAACAATAACCAGGCCGAGTGAAGATATCAAGTCTGCATATCTGATTGAGGCACTAGCGGCTCCCACACGCTCGCTTCATAATATCCCTGACAGCGTCTAACTGGCGTGATGCTCGAATAGGATATCTCAGTATAGTGTGACAGTGTGAGAGGCCAGTGTGAGCTCACTGACTGTATGGAGAAAACTGCTGTCAGGCTGCATATGTTTCTCCTTAAGCTGAATTCAATCACTCCACGCTGTGTGTACTGTACAGCAAAGCACAGCAGCACTCATGCTCTTATAAACTATGTGTACTGAGTAGTCTAACATTCACTACAGTATTGTTATGTAAATACTGGACATGATACACTGCTGTATTCAATATAAGTATGCTAAAATACTTCTTTACATGCTTTATGCTTTATGTCTTTCCCCAGTTTGATAATGAACCTAATCTTCCAATCATAACTAAATAAATTCAACTTACTTGATTTCATTTCTAAAGTGAACTTTAGACAGATTCTCTGTTCACACAACATGTTCCTTAGCAAAGATTATTTATTTAATTCATGAATTTTCAACTGTGCACTTCTCGTTTGAGTCATCTGAACAATGTGAGCAGTTTTGGTTTAAGCAATATATGCATAGGATAAAAAATTATATGTGTATTAAAAAAGTAAATAAAATAAAAAATAGGGGCGACATGGTGGCTCAGTGGTGAGCACTGTCGCCTCACAGCAAGAAGGTCGCTGGTTCGAGTCCCGGCTGGGTCAGTTGGCATTTCTGTGTGGAGTTTGCATGTTCTCCCCGTGTTGGCGTGGGTTTCCTCCGTTTCCCCCACAGTCCAAAGACATCGGGTACAGGTGAATTGAATAAACTAAATTGGCCGTAGTGTATGTGTGTGAATGTGAGAGTGTATAGGTGTTTTCCAGTACTGGGTTGCAGCTGGAAGGGCATTCGCTGTGTAAAACATATGCTGGATAAGTTGGTGCTTCATTTCTCTGTGGTGACCCCTGATGAATAAAGGGACTAAGACGAAGGAAAATTAAATGAAATAAAAAAATAAATAAATAAATAAACAAACAAATAAATTATATATTATAATTATTATAAGTATATATATTTATACAAATGATTTGAAAAAAAAATGGTCCTCCAGTAAGAGCAGACTGTGAAGGTTTAATTAGCAGAGTAATAGCACAATTTTGCTAAAAAGTGTACACATTGTTGGTGCAAATCTTGCTGGCGCATCTGTGACCAAGACAGAATGTCTTTGTGATGTATCAAGAGCCACAGTATCCAGGGTAATGTCAGCATACCAGCAAGATGGAAGAACCACATGCAACAGGAGTAACTGTGGATGCAAGAGGAAGCTGTCTGAAAGGGACGTCTGGGTGCTAATCCATATTGTATGCAAAAATTTTATGCCCTTCATTTAGCTTGAAGGTGTAGGGCTAAGGGGAAGGGCTAGATAGCCCTTGAAACTGAGATTTTTCAGGACCACACTCGAAACCATGCGGTACAAAAATTTCCCAGAATACACCATCTACAACAGCAGCATGGCTGCACATGGAAGTCAGGAGATGCACAAATTAGTATTTTTTTTGTCATTATTACGAATTTTTACAACAAAAAAGCATATGTTTTAATACATTCATAACCGGGTTTGTGTTTTACCGTCATGCTTTTTAAAAAAAAACCGCTGAAATAAAAACCGCAAAATTTCGCTATCTATAATCCATAATAATTACTCCTGTATAGCAGTCCCACAACATACTTTCACATCTGACACTCGATGACACTCGAATACCCTGTCAGAAAAGTCTAGTGGCTGGGAATTACCTTTTTACAGTGTCTTGTATGATGTTAATGTTGTTTTTGTGTGTTTTGATAGATGAATATGGCTACGGTGTAAATGCACAGTACAGTTACGAGCTTATGGAGGATCAGTGATGGTTTGGACTGCAATATCATGGCATTCTTTAGGCCCAATACTTGTCGGCTTGCCAAGGACTACTGAACCATTCTGGAGGACCATATGCACCAAATGGTTCAAACATTACATCCTGAAGGCTGTGCCATGTATCAGGATGATAATGCATTAATGCACTATACACAGCAAGACAGAGTGGTTTGATGAACATGAAAGTGAAGTTGAACAGTTCCCATGGCCTGTACAGTCACCTGATATAAATAGTAGTGAGCCAACTTTGGGATGTTTTGGAGGAGCGAGTCAGGAAATGTTTTCCTCCGCCAGCATCATGTAGTGACCTGGCCACTATTCTGCAAGAAGAATTGCTCAAAATCCCTCTGGTCACTGTGCAGGACTTGTATCTGTCATTCCTAAGACAAATTGATGCTGTATTAGGAGGCCCTACACCACAGTAATGGATTATTGTGGTCTAAAACCAGGCATTTCAGTTTCATTGTCCAACCACTAAATCTTTCCGAGAATTTTCATGACAAAACTTGCTTTTTTGCAAGGGTTTACTAAATGTGTGATTTGTCTGTTTTCTAAAATCTTGTCCATTTGTCCACTCCATTTTCTGAAGCCTTACAGCTAGTTTTGGCCTATATGTGGTTTTCTTGATTCAAAATAAACCTGTGGACACTGAATTATTCTTTAGTAATACAAGCAAAGTCTCACTTCAGTCCTTCAATGATTACACTGACAGCTACTCAGAGGAAAATGTGTGTACATGTGGCACAGTGGCTTCTGTGCAGCACAGCAAATGCAGCTGCAAAATGTTCTGTTAGCGAGTATAATCTTCAGATCGTGACGTGTTGGGAAGTTATTAACTGACACAAACCCTGTGTGTGTGTGTGTGTGAGTGCGTGTGTGCGTGCGTGTGTGGGTGTGTGTGTGTGTGCGTGCGTGCGTGCGTGTGTGTGTGCGTGTGTGTGTGTGTGTGCGTGTGCGTGTGTGTGTGTGTTGATTCTGTTAAACAACAAGTGGAGTCACGCAAGCTTCATGTTTGAAAGCCTAAGAAAACCTATTTTGCGTTGATTAAACCCATGATAGTCCTAACAGCTGCACCATTTACCCTAATGTAAAACAGTAATGTAAAACAGCTCCAGAAGAAAACGGCAAAACCCTTTTCAGGTCACAGACAAATGCTAGTGCCAAGTAAGACACAAAACATAAAAAACCATATGCCTTTATATATAATTTTTTTCTATTAAGGAAGTTAATGGCTAGCCTTTTCCAACCAGAATACCTTATTTTGTCATCAGAATAAAGAAACCCATAAAGGTTTGGAATGAGTAGTCAGTCAATGATGAATACATAACATTTTTTTGGGTGATCTGTCCCTTTAAGGGCTAGCTGTGACAGACTGAGGTTCTCTGATGGTGTACACAAGCAAGATTAAAGGATTTCCAGATGCATGGTTTATTTTGGAGAATCATATTCTGAACACCAGCAGCTGACTTACAGCAAGCTTGTGAAAATCCTGACTAATAAAGAGGGAAACAAAGGCCCGTGGGAAGTTTAAAACTCAGTTTCCTGACTCATTTGAAGGTGGTATTTCAAAAACATGCTCACAGATGCTGCACCCCAAACATATGCCTGTCAAAGAACCCGAGGAGTAAGTTGGAGAGAGAGAGATAGAACGAGAGAGAGAGAGAGAGAGAGAAAGGGAGAGAGAGAGAGAGAGAGAGAGAGAGAGAACGGATTACAGATTGTGTTTAACAGGGCCTTGGTGAGGCAGGGAAATGTTCCCCAGATGTGAGACAGAAGGGGTAAAAGAGGTTAGTACACTTTTCAAACTATCTGACAGCAGTTTTATGTTCCACAGAAATTTGTTCTTCATGGCATTTTCAAATGGGTTTCTTTATTGTAGATTCAATGGTTCATATACACTGTTGGAAAAATACAACCTTTTCAAAAATTAAACAAGATTAGTCATGCAAGCCACTCCAAAATCTCTCTCTCTCTTTCTCTCTCTCTCTCTCTCTCTCTCTCTCTCTCTCTGTGTATATATATATAATAAACATTTAAAAAGCATGCTCACAGACATGTGTTGTTAAATTCTTAAATAATAATTAGAACTATTATTACTTTGAATAATCTTATGGTAATATGTTTCTGTTACAATTTTACAATTCTTCAAGTTCAGGTTGCCACAATTCTGCTAACTGCAGGCCATTTTTTTTAAATACTATAATTTAAACTGGCAGTAAGCTCTATCATATATATCACTCGAGAAGTTGCACGATTTGGACCTTTCAAACACAGCAGTGATTCAGCCATAAACCTGTAACAAATCTGCACTGAATACACCAAATAATCTGAACTGAAATCACCATTACTAAGACACACACACAGCAGTTATTTAGGCATAACCTGTACTGAAACTCCACTGAAATAGCCATCACTAAGACACACAAACACACACACACACACACACACGCACACACACACACACACACACACGCACACGCATACGCACATGCACACGCGCAAGTTTACAATTACTTACTTACTCTTACTCCAAGGGTCATTTATATCGAAGTTGATATTTAGTCACACCATATTGGTGTTTCGTAACATCTATTTTTTATGAAGTGGGCTGTTAGCCCAACGCTCAAGCCCTAACCTGGAGGACTAGGACATACACACATACACTATGGACAATTTGGCTTACCCAATTCACCTACAGCACATGTCTTTGGACTGTGGGGGAAACCGGAGCACCCGGAAAAAAACCCACGCGAACACAGGGAGAACATGCAAACTCCACACAGAAATGCCAACTGACCCAGCCACCTTCTCGCTGTGAGGCGACAGCGCTACCCACTGTGCCACCGCGTCGCCCATCAGTTTACAATTACAAATACTTTTATTAAACATTAAACAGTATTATACTAGAAAATACTATTTATTGAACAATAATTAATACAATTAGCTAATCATAAATAGGCAGAAAGATCAAAGGCAGTAATAGACACAGTATTACAATAAATACAAATATATTAAACTGTTTGCTCAGGAACAAATAATAGATTGAGACTAAAAATTATAGTTATATATTCCCCAAAACAAATATATCTCATATAACCACTATAGAGACATACATCAGAGCCAGCAATAGATTCCAGAACTGTCCGAGGTAAGGCTGTTTTTTTTTTTTTTTATAATTATTATTATGCTGTACATACATTTGCATTTTTTAAATACATAATCAATGATTTTTAAAAAATGTATTTTTATTTTATTTTATTTTTTACAATTTTTGAAAAAAGAAATCCATACAGGTTTGGAACAAGTGGAGTAAAGGATGACAGAATCTTGACTTTTGGGTGAGCAATCACTTTAATAACAGCCCGAAATGGCCTAAATTACATTCAGAAACACTGTGTACTGAACTCTGCTCCTCAAACTGTTAAATCACACTGAAATGATCAGGCATCTTGTTAGAAATAAACTTCAGCTGCTCTTCCCTGAAGCATATGCAGAGCTGTAGGTGCTATAGAGTCAGAAAGTGCATAGAACAACCCAGCTGCGTTTCGATATAAAAATCATTTGAAATGTGTGAATTTCACATTCTTTCCATGAAACATTTTCCACGGTGCAATAAACTCATCCCAAAAGATCAAGGAAAAATCATTCCTCATGATATAACCCTCTAATGCTGGCTGAGAAAGTCTACGTAGCAGGTCCACAGTGTACCATGTCACATTATACAAGTGTCCTACACACCCTATTATGTGCTGCGCAATCCTTACGAACACAAACAGCCAATTACAAAAGAATCTGATCTCATTTAAAACTTTCTTTTCAGCTGTTTAACATGCAGCTCTGGGCTGATTATTATTCATCATGGTAAGTATGTCTGGCCTTGACCCATGTGCGTCTGTTTTCAGTTAGATTATCTCTGTTTGGGAGCGAGACAGTGCACCCCCAACTGCCATTATGACAGTGTGATCAGTGTGTTCTTGCTGTAGCTTCCTGCTGACATGAGGGATTTATCTGACTAACTGTGTGTTTGAGATGCTTACCCTTGTGTCAACATGAGGGGCTTATCTAACTGTCCATCTATGGTGCAAACCAGTAAACCACAAACACACACTCACACATGCACTTGCATAAATACCCCAAAACATGCACAGACACGTTCAGACGTACATATAAGCACAATCTGTGTACACAAATACACACTTTCTTTAAAGAATGAGGGAATACTTATGCATACTTCCTCCCATAAAAAGGAAGTGGGTGCATGAAAACCAAAGAAAGGTTGTGAAGCATCAGTATATGTAGCTAAAATATGTTTGAAATAAGTGTTCTGCTAATTGAATGAAGTGTAATATATACACACATTTGTACATGAGAATCGGACAATTGTTAGGGCTGGATGATTAATCAAAGTGATATTCATGCACATTTTGCCAGTAAAACCTGCTCTGTGATCAGTTGTAAATCTCCAGCAGCTGCTTTTAGATGGAACAGTGTTTACTACACACACACAGTAGTGATGGCTGCTTTCAAAGCACTGCTTTATGAAACTTTGAAATCTCATAAATCTGTCATTTCGAATCAGTGGTTTGGAGCTTGTACCAAAGTGGCAAGGTCACGTGATTTCACTAAATGGGGTTTTGTTATGTCATAACTGTTAAAAAAAATCGTTAAAAAAATGCAATGGTTCTCTGCTTGCAGGCGATCTATGTAATACCATAAAATCCACATGAATCTCATAAGTTCATTCAAATCGCCCCCTGTGCTGAATTGAGGGTAAAATGTGTTTTATAGTTTTTAACCTGATCTTTTGTTTTGACCACCAGGTGTCCCTAACATGTTTCGAATGCTTTGGAACAGAGAAATCATTTTTTCGTTTCATCGTCTCACCCATCACTGCTACACAGAGCCATAGTTCACTGACAAGCTAAGGAAAGCAGAAGACTGAAACGGTGCAATCATAAAATCAATGAGAACTGTTCTGCAATTTGACAGCTCTGTGTTGCTGAAATGAAAGTACTTGGAAAAAACACATTTATTAACATGTTTTTACTTGTAACTCACTGCATAACTTCAGTCAAGTGTTTGAAATAAACCATTCTGTGAGATGATTCAGAATTTGTGTTTATTAGTCAAGTTGAATCAATAAACTCCTTTGATCTCCCGACCTTCTCTTCTTTGTTGAGTATTTGCAGTTTCCACGCAGGAGCGCCCTCTGGCTTTTGGAACAGATTTACTACTGATCACAGAGCTCTATTTCCATGACAAGATGTGCATGAAAATTGCAGCTTTTGCTGAATTATGACCGTAAATTAATTTCAAATAATCACGCAGCCCTAACAAATACATATACAACTACTTGACCTGATTTCTAAGGCAGGGCTTAGGCTAAGTGAGGTTCAATTAGTACATTTCAGCAATCTTTATAATGCTTTAGATTACTGATTAATTACCAGTGTCCATTTTAAGACAAATTCACTGACATATATTAATGATAATAATTGTAATGTATTGTATTGTTATATCTTCATTTTCATATAATAGCAGCACATAGCAAGCGAATTCAATATTTCCATTTTTATTTTTTTTTATTTTTTTTACTACTAGTTATAGCACAAAATAAGCATGAAAAAACATCACACACCTCATGTATTTATTCAATCAGTGTTTCAACCACAGTAAGCCATCATTAAAACTGTCTGTAAGCAATGTGGTTTACTGATTAAGCTACAACTGTTCATTCATTCATTCATTCATTCATTCATTCATTCATTCATTCATTTATTCATTTTCATTTGATTTTATTACCTTATAAATATTACTTACCACTCATGTAAAGTGCTATACTTATTTAACTAAACAGAACTGAATCATTGAATTTGGTGCTTCATGATGAAGTGTTCTCTCCACAGCAGATGTGCTGCATGCAGGGGCCAGTAATATGTTCACCACTACGTGCCCTTGTTTCTAAAAATAGTTCTGCCTTTCTGTGCAGCATTAGTTCTGTGAGTAGGGTCAAGGCAGCACTTGTGGCTTTGACTGCCATCAGCCCTGATTGCTGCGGCGCATCAGATCTCCAGATCCCAGAAGGCTGCTTTTTCTTTCTTAGCCTCTGATTTGGTCGGCCGGGGTGATTATAACATTTCAAAAGGTCAGAGGTCATCCAATAGCGCTCTAGGTCTGAGATGACTTCAAGAGGGAAACGTTATTTGACAAACGAGGACAAACTATCCATGGTTTTAAAAGGTCATCCGAGCTCTGTGTACTGTGGTAATGATTATGGAGCACTTCCAAGAAAACTCAGTGACCTCTCTGAATGTAATTTAGGGCAATGCATACTTCAAAAGTTAAATATGACGCTTCAAATCCCAGTGGTGGAGCTTCAACATGTTTCCAGCCGTTAAATCAGCAGTAAGCATTATTGATGAGCACCTTTCGGAGGTACCGTTTTAAACTCCTTAACTCTCACCGTCCCAGCTCTGGTATCATTTTTATACAGTGCTCAGCATAAATAAGCCCCCTTTTGAAAATGGAAATTTAGGCAATATAGGCAATCATTTTTGGTGCATTTAAACAAAACACTTTTACTGCACAGTTATATTCATTAAAATAAGAGACTGGTCACCTAACATTTTTAGGAATACAAAGATAATCCATTTAAATTGAAATTAGTTATTGCAAAACAAACACAAAAAAAACATAAAATACAATCTACAAATCTCCAACTAAATTTGATACTTTTTAAATTGTTTAACTTGATTTTTCTTTCCCCCAACATATTTGGGTGTACAGTTTTTTGGACTGTGATCTAAAGTTTTTTGTTAAATTACTACCAGTTTTGGTATTGACTAACGTTAGTTAGGTCACATAAGAAGCCTGGAAGAAACCTTAGCTGTAACCTTAACTTAGTTGTTCGAGCCTTCATTCATCTGTGTAATCTTGAGGACATTGATGTGCTTTTTACGAGGGAGCAGATGTTGATCAACCAACACACAAGCTGAATTTTTTTTACAAAGAGGTAGCTAACACGTGTTACTATGAGCTATTAGATATGCTCATGTTAAACGATCTATATAACAACAACAACAACAATCATATTATTATTCATTCATTTTCCTTTGGCTTAGTCCCTTTATTTATCAGGGGTCACCACAGCGGAATGTACCACCAACTTATCCAGCAAATGTTTTACACAGCGGATGCCCTTTCAGTCGCAACCCAGTACTGGGAAACACCTATGCACTCTCACATTCACACTCATACACTATGGCCAATTTAGCTTATTCAATTCACCTATACAGCATGTCTTTGGACTGTGAGGGAAACCGGAGCAACCCACACGAACACAGGGAGAAAATGCAGACTCCACACAGAAATGCAACTGGCCCATCCGGGACTGGAACCAGCAACCTTCTTGCTGTGAGGCGACAGTGCTAACCACTGAGCCACCGCGCCGCCCATATTATTATTATTATTATTATTATTATTATTATTATTATTATTAT